>SJYA01004088.1:0-39769 GCA_006410615.1 Neotragus moschatus | reverse complement strand
TTGAGGACCATTCCAAGCTGTTTCCTACCTTGAGACCAAGTCTAGAATAAGTATATGTTTGTGATTAGCCAATATAGTTGTAATTCTTTAAGGGCGAAATTTTAGTCGTATACCATCAGCATATGAAGTGATAGAATAGCAGCCACTTCTTGTTGAGTACTTCTTGTGTCTCAGAGACTATACCAGGTCCTTTACCTGTGTCTGCTTTATCATTATGAAGCCTGCAGGTGACTGATAACCATGATCCCTTTTGCAGATAAAACCAAGACCCAAAGAGGATGTAATTGCTAGGTCCTATGTTCAACACCTGACTCTAGTTCTCATGTCCTTTGCATGATGCCATACTGCCTTGCCTCATGTAAATTATTCCTAAGGTGAAATTTGTTTTCCTATATCTGTTTATGATATGTAGGCTAGAGAGAACCTCCATAACACAATGGTGTTTTTTTTACAAGTCCAGGAATTTTCAAACCTTTGAACACTGACTGTCTTAAGACTTTGTTACATGGATGGATCATTAACTTTCCATCCCGTGTTATATTTTGTGTCTTATATACATCTGTAGGTTTATGTTCTTCTGTTTTCAAATACAAAGTTAAAGTCGCTCAGTCATGTCTNTTTTTACAAGTCCAGGAATTTTCAAACCTTTGAACATTGACTGTCTTAAGACTTTGTTACATGGATGGATCATTAACTTTCCATCCCGTGTTATATTTTGTGTCTTATATACATCTGTAGGTTTATGTTCTTCTGTTTTCAAATACAAAGTTAAAGTCGCTCAGTCATGTCTGACTTTTTGCGACCCCATGGGCTGTCCATGGAATTTTCCAGGCCAGAATACTGGAGTGGGTAGCCTTTCCCTTCTCCAGGGGATCTTTCCAACCCAGGGATCGAACCCAGGTCTCCCGCATTGCAGGCAGATTCTTCACCAGCTGAGCCACAGGGGAAGCCCATTTTAAATACAAAGCTCAGTGATCTCTCAATATTTAGTAAATATTCTAGCCTGACTGACTCTGTGGTCTTCCAAATATATAAAAATGCTTAGTACACTATGTGGATTGAACCCCACATTTGAGCACCTTTATTTCAAGACTTATATTCTGATCCATTCATTTCTGTTTTGAAGGGGCTGTAGTTTCAAATTCTTGAAAAAGACCAGAATTTCAAACTCAATGTATATGGTGTTCTCTTAGAATTATACCTTGAAGAAATTGCTGACCGCATAATAGAAGTTGATATGGAGTGCCAAACAGATGCGTTTTTGGACAAACCACCAACACCACTCTTTATTCCTGCCAAAACTGGCAAAGATGTGGCCACCGAAATTCTAGAAGGAGAGGTATAGTACATTATTAGACTTCCCTCTGTCTTCTTTACAAAGAGTTAGGTTTAATTAAAACCTTAACATAAGTGCAAACCACTTCTCAGTCAGGAAGATTCTAAATACTTACTGCATTTCCTTCCAAATGGTGTATGGTTTTATCCTGAGCCAGAAATGTTTTTAAATATCATGATCTTTTACTTGTTAGTCTTTAAAAAAAAAATTTAAATGCCATGATCTGATTTTCTTTCTCTGCTGATCAGAAATAAAAAATTTTAGAAATGTGTTTAGAATATTTACATATTTAATTGTTGTGTGTTTGCATACTTGCTTAATGGATGAACATAAGGTAGATTTGTACCAAATGAGGAAAAATAATATCTCTGGTATGAAAGGTTCCACTGCTAGTTGCTTGTTGATTATATAAGTTTTATGAAGATAATTCTGTGTTAAGAAAAAAGTCCTAAAATAATTAATTTTTATATCAGTGTGGAATACAGAAATACAGGCCAGTTTATGAAACTGAAGAAGAGAAGGCAGTGCTTGTAATGACTTAAGTGAGATTTAAAACTCGAAGGAATTCGAAAGTATTGTCGTTGAATTAGGAAATAAAATAAGTCTTCATAATCTATACAGAAAACTATATTTGCCTCTGAATCCTAGAGATGGATCACCAAAGTATTCATTATTCTTGTTCCTTTGTTCTTCAAACTGTTACCAAAACAACCAATAAAAATCAAGCAGAAAAGATGGAGAACAAGACAGACAAAGATATTTCCCTTGGGTTTTAGAGTTTTATTTGAAAATTATTGAGAATGAAGGTTCATTCTGATGATTGTATAGATCTCTTTATAACTTTGACTCTTTATCAGTTTTTGCCTGTGAAGAGCCCCTTGTGCCTTTTGGGCTGTTTTGAAGATTAGAAACGGTAAATTACCAGCTCAGTGTCTGGCACACAGAAGACCCTCAATAAGTAGTATCCTGTTATTTGTTGCTGCTTTTGTGAATATTTTTTTCACTGAGGCTTTGGTCCATGATTAAAATTTTAAATTTGTTTTGTGTGTTTAAGCTGTTTGACTTTGATCTTGAAGTTAAACCAATGTTAGAAGTTTTGGTGGGAAAGACCATCGAGCAGTCTCTTCTGGAAGTGATGGAAGAGGAGGAGCTGGCAAACCTTCGGGCCAGTCAGTACGCGTATGAAGAGCTTCGCAACGTCGAGCTTGCTGAAGTCCAGCGACTTGAAGAGCAGGAGCGGCGACACCGGGAGGAAAAAGTAGAGAGCTTGTGTTTTCTCTCTCAGACAGATTTCGGTTACTTAACAGATTATGTTCAAAATCCCATGTATAGCTAACAGGTCTTGGCAAACATGCTAGAAAAGACCTGTAGTATTTGTTGTTCACGTCTCTCCTATAGATCACCGATCTTTCATGAACGATTATATTTTTAAAATTCCAGTTTACATAGATGTACCGAAATAGAGATGGACTTCCCAGGTGGCTCAACAGTAAAGAATCTGCCTGCCAGTGCTGGCAACCCCGGTTCTATTCCTGGAGAAGGAAATGGCAGCCCGCTCCAATATTCTTCCCTGGGAAATCCCATGGAGAGAGGAGGCCTGGCAGGCTACAGTCTGTGGGGTTGCAAGGAGTCGGACTAAATAACACCAACAACCTAAATGGAGTTCCCCAAAGTTCCTGCAGGTCACAATTTAAATTACATATGTCCCAGTGAAAGGCACTCTTAAATATCAAGAGTCCTGGAGAAGAAATAACGTAACATCAGTTTGCCGAAAATCAGTGACAGAAAAGGTGGCAGGGGAAAGCGGAGTGTATTTGGGTAGATGGGGAATAAGAAGGAGGATCTGGAAAGAATTCTGGGTCTTTTTCTCAGTGGCTAGCTCTGCTCCACACCCTTACATATACACCTACTGTCTGAGTCTTTACAGAATATTTCTTCAGATTATAAGGTTTTTAGAACCTTTAATAAAAAAAGTTGTAGAATCCAATCGGTAAATATGCCACAAACCTTAATTAGGAAGCACTAGGCTCAGTACACTTTAATGAGTCTATCTGGGTATTGCAATAACTTACCCTATGTTAAACACTGGATGAATAAATGATAAAAAGTTTCCAAACACCTGAAAGGGCTCAGAGTCTAGCTTTCCACACGAATAGCTGAGTTGTTGGAACATTCTACTCCAAACCTAGTTAGATGGACTTTCAGTTTTCCTCCAGAATGAGTAACTTTGTAAAGAGCACAGGTCTGTTGATAAGGATTGTGCAAATGCACGATTATATATTCACCCAGTATAAGATGAATCCTAACAAAATCAGCTTTGCTGAAATAATTGGTGAAGTTTTTATCAAAGAATAGTTAAATGTGTTTACTTACTGTTTGGTGGTGTGTGCATGTTCATTTGTGTCTGACTTGGACTGCAGCCTGTCAGGGTGCTTTGTCCATGGAATATCTCAGGCAAGAGTACTGGAGCGGGTTGCCATTTCCTCCAGGGGACCTTCCTGACCCAGGAATTGAACCCATGTCTCCTGCCGAGCAGTTAGATTCTTTACCATTGAACCACCTGGGAAGCCCTTATTTACTATTAGGAAATGTTTTCAAAGTTTAAGCAAATATAAATCTGGATGACTTATATTCTTCATTTTTTATAATATATATTATTTATTATTAGGAAATATGAAAAAACAAAGAATACAAGTCATCTAGATTTATATTTACTTCAACTTTGAAAATAGACTAATTAGAAAATATATTAATGTTCCCATTTCTGCATGGGAATACAGAAGGTAGTTCATAAGCTTCACAGATTTCATATGATCTATAAATAGCAACAGCAACAAAAGTTTTATAATTTTCAGAACTTTACAAATTCAAAGAATCATTATAAATGAGACAATTTATTGGCCTGAGTTTTTTAATCAAAGATGTCTAAGCAACTATAATTTTCATATCAGCAATACTTTATAATACTAATTAAAAATACAGATAACTATTATTATTCTTTGATTTCAGTCAGACATGTATATCCTGAAATTATTTTACTTAAAAGTGGATCAGGAAATGAATTTTACCTTAAGCATCATCTCCTCTGAATTCAGTACCTACTTAGCTGTTGAAATTCATTAAAATCTTAGTGAAAAATACGAACTGATCATAAGACACCTTGCTGTCCATTTTTGGATACAAATATAAGTACAAATTCTCCCACTCATGAGAGTCGGTAGCGGGGGACGACATAATAGCTGAATAGCCACCTAAGATGGTGTTTTCCTCTGGGCAGGAACGTCGGAAGCAGCAGCAATGGCAGGTGGTTCACAAGCATAATGAGACTTCGCAGAAGATCGCGGCCCGAGCGTTTGCACAACGCTACCTGGCTGACCTCCTCCCGTCAGTTTTTGACAGCCTTCGGGATGGTGGTTACTTTTATGATCCCGTTGAAAGAGGTTTGTTGGAGGTCTTTTGTTAGATTAATTGTTACAATAAGCATCCTGGTAATGGTTTGAGTTCATGTTGTGCCCATTTTTATTTTGAATTGGAATCTTTCTTTACCAGCTGAGCCACACAGGAAGCCCAAGAATACTGGAGTGGGTAGCCTATCCCTTCTCCCAGCGGAACTTCCCGACCTAGGAATCAAACTAGGATCTCCTGCTTCTCAGGCAGATTCTTTCCCAACTGAGCTATCAGGGAATCTTTCTATCTCTGGGCCAGATTTTAAAATCAATTATAGTTGTTTGAAGAAAGTACCGTTACTAATAAGAGGTGTGTTACAAAGATTTTAGAATGTTTACTGAGAAACAACATTGGAGAGTAGAAAGAAATATGGACCGGATGTCCCCCATAACCCCAGCTCCTTGTTTCATCTCACATAGTGCCTATAAAGTCAGTTCTGAAGGCTTTGACTCCGGGAAGGTCTCATAATTTTGCAAATACCATTCATACTTCAATAGAAAGGTCATGGAGCAGATGACATAGAGAGAATACTATACGCAAAAGTGAGACTGTACGAGTCTGTTTGACATTTTATAATAAGAAAACAAGGCTGATATATCTGTAACATTAGGGGAAAAGCACAGATTCTTCCAGTTTGTAATGATTCATAAAAATCACTTAACGAAATTAACTTTTTAAATTACAGATATTGAGATAGGATTCCTCCCATGGCTAATGAATGAAGTTGACAAGACCATGGAGTACAGCGTGGTGGGAAGAACAGTGCTTGACAGTAAGTTCTTTTATGTTATTGAAAAGTCATCTCTGAAATTTTTCAGTAAAAAGAACATAAAGAAAAAGGATGTTAATTTTACAGTTTGGTGCTTAAATTTTCAGTATATCAATTCTATTAACAAAGTGAAGTGAAGTTGCTCAGTCATGTCCGACTCTTTGCGACCCCATGGACTGTAGCATACCAGGCTCCTCTATCCATGGGATTTTCCAGGCAAGGGTACTGGAGTGGGTGCCATTTAACAAAGGTACCTATTTTTACCTTCAGTGTTATTTTTGGTTCTTTTATAATTTGATCAGAATTAACGTCTTCTGTCATTACTTTATAAGTCATATTCTGTGAAAACAGGCATTGACTAGAATTCATATTAAGTGGCACAGAAGCTACATATTGCTTTGGTCGTGATACAGGGAAGGCACAAGGCCTGGTGAATATTTTATACTCATCTGTAAGTGAGCATTATAACTACTAAAATATGAAAAGTCATAGTGATTTCTGTACATACAATTTTCAGTGTTGATTCGTGAGGTGGTTGAGAGAAGGCTGAATCTCTATGAGCAGAAGGAGGGCAGGCACGCCCCTGTGAGCCCTGAGTACGGACTCGGCGGTCCCGGAGGAACGAGAGAGCCCCTGCTGGGTTTTGAATCCCGAGATCAGGGTGCATCCCAGGCCCAGAGACCCCTTCCAGACAGAGACTCCCTACAGAGAACACCGTACGATGCAAGGTACGCAGAGAGAGTGTCGTCCCAGGAAGAGAGGCTCGCTGAAGAAGATGACGAACTGACAGAAATGAGGAAGTCCTCCAAGAGGGAAGAGCTGTTGCAGTAGAGGGGAGCCTCAGCGCCGTGGAGCCAGGCAGCAGCCAGACAGCGCTGCAACCAATCAGGTAATGACGCGTCAGTCCCCTCAACTCATGGAAATTATGTTGTGTTTAGTCAGCGTGTCTCATGGACTGGGCAAATCAAATATGTTGAAATAATAAAATTTTTTTTTTTAATGAAACCTTATTTATTTAATAGTAAACTCTTTAGGAGCTATACTGTAACTCTAATGAGCTGCTGTTGCTGCTGCTAAGTCGCTTCAGTCGTGTCTGACTTTGTTCGACCCCATAGACGGCAGCCCACCAGGCTCCCCCGTCCCTGGGATTCTCCAGGCAAGAACACTGGAGTGGGTTGCCATTACCTTCTCCAGTGCAGGAAAGGGAAAAGTGAAAGTGAAGTCACTCAGCTGTGTCCGACTCTTAGCGACCCCATGGACTGCAGCCTACCAGGCTCCTCCGTCCATGGGATTTTCCAGGCAAGAGCACTGGAGTGGGGTGCCATTGCCTTTATGTCTAATTTCAAGCTTCCTATTGCCAGTATATATAACTGATATTTGTTTCCTTACTCCTTCCATCACCACTATGCAACCCATATATTTTTCCTTATTTGTCCCATGACCACTACATATCACTAATACATTTTTCTTCAGTTTTGTAGTTTCTTTCTCTTTTTTTAGTAAGTATGATATTTAATGTTAGATACCAGTTCTGTTAGCCACTGAGCTTTTCTTCTCTGTAGAAAAACTGTTTAATTTACCCCAAGCAGGAATCCCTCAAGATTGGGTTCCTGAAAGCCACAGTGCTCTCTCCTTGCAGATACCAAGAAATATACCCTTGTCTGTATAAAGTTAAACAGTTACCCGTTCCATCTTCAATATTCAAGTAAAGCTCTCATCTATTTGTTCACATTCCTGCTATTAAAAAATTTCAGGCAATACCAATGAAGCTAAAAGTCCCTCCTCAGATAGCCTGTGTGATCCATCCATCCATTCTGTGTGCCATCCAGGCCTTTTCTAAGATATTTCTGGAGATAAACATTTGAACATCTGGCAATACATGGGTTATAGTACTTGCATTTTCACCTAACAGTTTCTCTTGGACTTTTCAACATCAGTACATATAAATATTTTTTTTTGGAATGTGGTCAAATACAACTGTATTATAGGTAATTGTCATTTGACTTTTTAATCTGAACTTGTTTGGTGAATTGAAAATCATAGATATTTTTTACCTCTAAAGTTATATTATAGATATAAAACTCTGGCTTAAAACTCAACGTTCAAAAAATTAAGATCATGGCATCTGATCCCATCACTTCATGGCATATAGATGGGGAAACAATGGAAACAGTGACAGACTTTATTTTCTTGGGCTCCAAAATCACTGCAGATGGTGACTGCAGCCATGAAATTAAAAGACACTTGCTCCTTGGAAGAAAAGCTATGACCAACCTAGACAGTATATTAAAAAGCAGAGACATTACTTTGCCAAAAAAGGTCCATCTAGTTAACGCTATGGTTTTTCCAGTCGTCATGTGTATGGATGTGAGAGTTGGACTATGAAGAAAGTTGAGCAAAAAGAATTGATACTTTTGAACTGTGGTGCTGGAGAAGACTCTTGAGAGTCCCAAGGAGATCCAACCAGTCAATCCTAAAGGAAATCAGTCCTGAATATTCATTAGAAGGACTGATGCTGAAGCTGAAGCTCCAATACTTTGGCTACCTGATGCAAAGAACTGCCTCGTTGGAAAAGACCCTGATGCTGGGAAAGATTGAAGGCAGGAGGAAAAGGGGGGGGGGGGGCAACGACAGAGGATGAGATGGTTGGATGGCATCACCAACTCAATTTACATGTGTTTGAGCAAGCTCTGGGAGGTGGTGATGGACAGGGAGGCCTGGCATGCTGCAGTCCATGGGGTCACAAAGAGTCAGACACGACTGAGCGACTGAACTGAACTGAAAGTTATATTAATCTCTAATCAGTGATTCTTCTGAGGCTTCAGAGAGATATAGTCTATTTTCCTCAGAATATTTATAAATATATAAGCTGTAGTGGTTTGAAATAGCTTGCAGTTATTAACACATTTACCTTAGTTTCTTTTTAAATGTGGCATTAAAAATACGTAAGAACATCTTTCTCCATTTGTAAAAAGAACTGTACTGTATATCTCGGTAGCACTTTTCGTGACTCTCAAAACTAATTTCCCACATTTTATATCCGTACATCATTTTAACGTCAGAGCAGCCCGTCTGGCGGTAGATGTGACGACGTTTTTATTTTCGTTCTCAGTCAGTCATTGGTTTGTTCAGTCAGCAGGTGTTAACTGAGTGCCTGCTGTGTGCTGAGCACCACGAGGAGGCTGCAGTTACAGCCTCCCAGTGGAGCTGAACGAAGTGGTGAGAGAAGAAACCACAGCTCAGGGATTCTAAGGGATTTTCGGTGAAGTGACTAGCCTAGCAAGTAACGGGATGGAAGCTGGAGCCCAGATCCCCTTCCTTCCAATCCACTATCCTTTTCTTCTCAACAACCTTGCACTTTTTGTGAGGTACAAAGAATGAATAAATTGTTGAATCAACAGCATTTAAAAAAATGAAGTCTGCCCCCTTTCATTGCTGAGTTAGTTCCATCTTCTTAAACAGTCTGTGATTATCCTAAAATTTGTTGCTGCTGTTGTTTAGTTGCTTAGTCGGGTCCAACTCTTTGGACTGGAGCCCGCCAGGCTCCTCTGTCCGTGGGATTTCCCAGACAAGAATACTAGAGTGAGTTGCCATGCCCTCCTCCAGGGGAGCTTCCCAGTCCAGGGATCTAGTCCACATCTCCTGCATTGGCAGGTGGATTCTTTACCACTAAGCCACCAGGGAAGCCTCAATGATCATCCTAAAATTTACAAGATACTGATTTTGGTGATAAGACCAGGAATTTTTTTTTTTTTTTAAATTTTAAGAATGCTTTCAAAATGGAGTGAAGGTTGATTATCTTCTACAATTCTAATCCTCCTTCACAGTAACACTTTGCAGATACTTCACTAAACTTCTCATTCTGAGTTCCATAATTCCATCAGTTAATTCAGTTTATTAAAGAAACCTAAGTCTGTAGACCCCATACTGAAGCTGGTTAAGCTTAACTGCCTATTCCATCCTAGAGAGAAACAGAAATAATCAAGCGGTTAGGACACTGTCCCTGTGAAAAAACTGGAGAAGCTGGTGATACATTATCTGTAGAAAAAGAAAAATATGGAGTGGAAACTGAGTTATCTGTGCTCACATTTGCTCATGCTCTTCTTAGGAGTTCTGGTCCTTTCTGTTTTCAGCTAACACTCAGCTAAGAGAAGCCTAATAGTAATAAAATGGATAATATGTGATAAATTTTAGAGATTGTCCTCCCCCAACATCAATTCCCAGATCCCTGAACTAGACAAGACAGGTAGAGTCATTTCCTCCAATGCAGGCCTCGTGATGTGTAAGCCATTCTGACTTGGGCTGAGCTGAGGAATGCCGACGTGGCCTGGGAAGTCACTCAGCAGTACAGCATGGTCAACAGCAGACACCAGAGCCAGACTGGCTGGTCTTGAGTTCACCACACGCAGGGAGGTTGCCCCTTTAGTTAGGGAAAAGAACTGGTTTATTTCGAAAGCAGATGGAAGAGCAGAGGTCTTGCAGAAAGAAGTCATATTTGGAGATGGTAGTTCCTCTAAAACTCGTAACGGGCATGGGAGAAGTGGCATAGCGTAGCAAAACACTATGGTATCATAATCATCAGAAGGTTAATCGTGCTCATTTCTTCTCACCTTAAAACTTTCGTTCACTTGTCAATGTTGTTAAAACATATCAATCATATCAGCTAAATTTTTAATGCACAACTTTTAGACATAGCTTTCATATGCATTATTTACTATGCAAAATCTGATACATTCTGCTTTTCTCTTTTGTTTGTCGGTGAATCACAGCAATTTTTATAAATTGCTATAAATTTTTATAATTTTTAATGTATTCTAGAGCTCAATAGCCATGGCCATCTATCTCAGTTTATTTAGCATAAAAGCATTCTAGGGACTTCCCTTGCAGTCCAGTGGTTAAGACTCCAAGCTCCCAGTGGTTAAGACTCCAAGCTCCCAGTGCAGGGCCATAGGTTCCATCCCTGGTTGGAGAACTGAGATCCCATATGCCACACAATGTGGCCAAAAAAATAAAATTTTAAAAATAAAGGCATTCTGAAAAAGCCCAAATATGCATTTAATTTCCCCTTAGACCAATTAGTACCTATTGGTTTTTTGCCATAGCTCCAAGATCTAACCAGAATCAACCTTTTCCAAGTTTGTTCACAGAGACCCAAACAAAAATGTTACAGGTCAGGTGTCACCACCATGAAAAACTGCTCTTAATGCTGTTGGATTGACATCTATAATTCTCCCTTTGAATTGGAAGATATTTACCTTTTTGTTGCAGTCCTTTCAACTTACAAATTAAAATTTAATAAACTGATAGTTTAGATGATACTTTTTGTTTTTCTTAAATCTTGAAAATATAATTAATGAAATATATGACTTAAAAAATATGGTATTACTGGCTTCGCAGGTGGTGGCTAGTGGTAAAGAATCCACCTGCCAATCAGGAGACACAAGAGATGTGGATTCGATCCCTGGGTCTGGAAGATGCCCTGGAGGAGGAAGTGGCCACCTGCTCCAGTATTCTTGCCTAGAAAATTCCATGAGCCTGCCACGCTACAGTCTATGAGGCTGCAAAGACTCAGATATAACTGAGCGCACAGGCACACACACACAAGATACAGTAATGGTTATAGGTTTGCTAACAAATAAAATCAATCAAGATGTTGAAGTTTGAAATTTCAGTATAAAAATATAACATTTAAAGGATTTTTAATTCTTTTTGAAGATAAAATTTGAAATACCAATACATTTTTATTACCATACACATTTATAACATAAATTATATATTTTATTATATATTTTTATTTTTGATTTTGGATTATATTGATACCTGTTTTTTACCACTAGGTGTCAGTAAATCCCTAAAGCAAAATTAACCTGCTTCCAACTTCAAACATAATTTAAAGACCATAAAGAGACCTTGGTAGAGAAAAGATTTCAAAAATATATTGTACTCCTTGGAGAAGCTAGGCTCACGCCGAGTATTTTATCTTGCCCCAAGTTATCTGCCAGCTCTATAGGGGTGGCAGTGGACTGCACCCTGTATCTCAGACCCTTAAAATGGTAGTGTCAGCATAGACTTTAGCTGTCATATAGTCCAGCCTCCTGTCCAGTACAGCATCCTTAACAGGTGGCCACTGGTCTTTGTTTAGTCACTGAGGATGGGGCTTTCCCTTTATAAGCTGCCCTAGAACAGCAATTTTCACATAGTTTTGTCTCCCCAGGCTCAAGACATGGTAAATACTTACTCAAGTACATTGTTGCACAATTCTCATTACTAGAAATTTCTTTTACACTGAGTCAAAATCTGCCCCATTATGCGTGCTGAGTCGCCTCGATCGTATCCGACTGTTTGCAGCCTTACGGACTGTAGCCCACCAGGCTCCTCTGTCCATAGGATCCTCCGGGCAAGAATACTAGAGTGGGTTGCCACGCCCTCCCTCCTCCAGGGGATCTTCCCAGCCCTGGGATCAAACACACATCTCTTAGGCCCCCTGCATTGGCAGGAGGGTTCTTTACCTCCCGCCACCTGGGAAGCCCCTGTCCCATTATAACCTATGCCTTTTGGTTTATAACCTGAAATCAACTGGCATGATTATGGTGGAGAGAGAGAATGATTTCATTTACGTACCAGCCCTATGCTATACTCCAGTAGTTTTTTTTCTTTCTCCCAGTGAAGTACCACCACTCATCCCAATTATTCCTCATAGAGAATAGTTTCAGAACTTTCCCACTCTCCATCCTGGTTACTATTATCTTGAAATTTCTGTTTGGTCAAAGTCATCTTAAAACATGTTTCCCAGAATTAGGTATACTACTATAGATACAATCAAACTTAGCAAGGAGTATTGTGAAACCTTGTCTCCCCTGATTTGGATATTACCAACTCACTTGCTCTAAATTCAGATGTCTATAAACCTCATATTTAGAAAGAGAGAGAAGGCCAAAGTGACTTCTGAGTTGCCATTTTGTCATGGACCATCCAAAGCTATTCCAACAACACTACCCAATTTGGCTGTTTTTTAGCCCCACAGCATATTAAAAGTAACATATTAACAAGGAGATGGGGACCACTATGGGAAGACTGTAGGCTAAAACTTATTAGGGAAAAAAGGTACATGGAAAAGCAGGGGAAAATAGATAGCTCAAAAGGCATAGTAGTCTGGGACCAAAGTTGAATATCCCTCAGCAGGTCTTGAATACATGATTACTTTACAACACAGGACAGAAATTAGTGTTTATTTATGGTAGAGGGACTCTGGAATTGGTAGAGTAGGGACCTCTGAAAATCAGCTCCTCCATAAAAGCAACAAGAACACAGGGAAAAAAAAAAAAAAAATTGTCAAAAAATAACATTTTTAAAATTCTGAAAATTAACCAAAGACTTGGAACAGTGAAGAGCATTTATTCAAGAAAAGTGGCTGAATCTCCAAAGAGTCAGCTTTGTGGCATTTTAATTTGCCCTATTCCCATCCCATTCTTCCCAGCTCCACAATAACCTTGAAAACCAACAGACTCAAAACCATGGTAACTGAGAAAACCAGCAGCCAGTCAACCACTGGAGGTACTAAAACATGCCTAGAGCTCCCCAGAAAAGCCACATCCCCAGAAAACTGTCAGTATGTGACCTGTCTGGCAGCTCCCTGGATAAGTTCTTTTAAGGGCTTATCTTTATTTGACCTGACTCAGAGCTTGCTCTGTGAGGAAAGTCCCAGCAGCAGGGCATTTGTTTAAAAATAGAAAATCAGCAATCAGCAGCAATAGTCTAACATCACAGCTACCTGGGGTGAAAATGCGAGTTGGAGCAAACAGGAGGCTGACCAGAATACTTGAAAAGGAAATCTGAGGAATGAGAGGTCCGTAGGGGGTTTTGAAAAGTTTCAACCGCCCAGGAAAGACCTGGGAAGGCCCTCATCTCTCATCTCAGGCTGACATCGAGGATCTATACAAGCAGAAGCTGAGAGCAAAGTCAGAGTTGTAAACTGCTAGAATATTGGAGCCATGTCTTAACAGATAGAGAACCCCTCAGGGCAAAGTGTAAGACTTACTGATTCAGGACATTTAAGAAATCTCTTTAATCATTAGCTACCCACTAAGCTAGCTGAGCAGATTTCAGTGGCAGCACAAAGAATACAGGCCTTACAGAATTTGTTCACGAAGGCCATCAAACAGACAAACACCAACAAAACACCTAAGTTGAAGAGATAGCGCAAGAATTTGATATCCAGAGTTACCACATTTTGACTCTCTGAAATGTCTGGATTTCAACCAAAAAAATATAAGACATACAAAAAATAAAGTATGGCCTGTGCAGAAGAAAAAAAAAACAGTTGATAGAAACTGTCCCTGAGAAAGTTCAAATTTTGAACCTACTTGACAGACATTAATTAGCAATTGTAAATATGTTTAAGAACTAAAGGAAACCATGTATAAATAAAGCATGAGAATGATTCTCACCAAAAAGTGAATATCAAGAGAGAGAAATCATAAAAAGGAACCAAGTAGAAATTCTGGTGTTGAAAAATATAACTGAAATGAACAATTAACCAGAGGGTCTCGGATGTGAACTGTTCGAAGAAAGCAGCCACGAAGTTCAATCAAACTGAGATTATCCACTCTGAAATGAGGAAAACTGAAAAGAGCCTCAGAGACCCGTGGGACACTATAAGAATACCAACAGGAACACAGTACAAATCCCCGAAGGAGGGGAAAGAAAGGAGCAAAAAGAACATTTGAGGAAACCGTGGCTGAAAACGTCAATGGGGTGCAAAAAAAAAAAGTTGATATTTACACCCAAGAAGTTCAGTGAATTTCATGTATAATAAACTCAAAGAGATCCACAACTCCTGAGAGACAGACAGTTCTGAGACAGTGTTGGGGAGAGGGATATTCCGCCCCACCCATCTCGAGTTCTTCTGGCTGGTCTAATCATTAAATTGCCACAGGACAGATAAACAGGAGAAAAAAAAAAAATCAATTGCATCTGTATGCACAGAGGTCTCACAGAAATAGGACCCCCAAAGTCAGCAAAACAAATTGTTTGAATATCATTTTTAGACAAACAATTATTTGTAAATGTTAGCAAAACAGAGGGGCTTGTGCTTAGAGCAGCAAAGAAATGAAGTAACAGTATTTCTTCACACAGCTTTCTTAGGCTTGAATTCCCTAACTGTGATGTTAAGTATGCTTACCCTCCTGGTGTAGGGAGGATACCTTCTTCACATGGGAGATTTGTTTCCCACTCTTAAGAAGGAAGGAGTTGGGGGCACAGTGGGTTTTTTATATGCTTCCCCCCCCCTCTGTTTCTCAAGTAACTTTAATTCAAAATTATCAATATGCCACTGAGACATATTTGGACACAGCATGCCTTGGGCCTCAATAGCAGCAAGGCAAAAATAGCTCATCATATACAAAGACTCCTCAATATTAGCAACTTATTTTTATTCAGACACCATAGAGGTCAGAAGGCAATGAAATTATACGCTCAAAAGTGCTAAAAGGAAAACATGCTATTCAGGAATTTTATATCCAACAAAACTGTTCTTAAAAATGCAGGAGGAAGTAGGCAATCTGAATAAGCCTATTCAGTTCAGTTCAGTCGCTCAGTCGTGTCCAACTCTTTGCAACCCCATGAATCACAGCACGCCAGGCCTCCCTGTCCATCACCAACTCCTAGAATTCTCTCAAACTCGTGTCCATCGAGTCGGTGATGCCATCTAGCCATCTCATCCTTGATCGTCCCCTTCTCCTGCCCCCAATCCCTCCCAGCATCAGAGTCTTTTCCAAAGAGTCAACTCTTTGCATTAAGTGGCCAAAGTATCGGGGTTTCAGCCTCACCATCAGTCCTTCCAATGAACACCCAGGACTGATCTCCTTTAGGATGGACTGGTTGGATCTGCTTGCAGTCCAAGGGACTCTCAAGAGTCTTCTCCAACACCACAGTTCAAAAGCATCAATTCTTCGGCACTCAGCTTTCTTCACAATCCAACTCTCACATCCGCACATGACCACTGGAAAAACCATAGCCTTGACTAGACGGACCTTTTTTGGCAAAGTAATGTCTCTGCTTTTGAATATGCTATCTAGGTTGATCATAACTTTCCTTCCAAGGAGTAAGCGTCTTTTAATTTCATGGCTGCAGTCACCATCTGCAGTCTTTATTAAATATATTGAATTAATAACCTTATAAAACAGAAAACACCAGGTCCACATGAGTTCTCTGGTGAATTCTACCAAACACCATTTAACAAATTATACCCATTCTCTACAGTTTCTTTCACATGATAAAAATAGAAGGAATACTTCCTAACCTACTCTATCAGACCAACATTAAATACAAAAATTAGACATTGCAAGAAAATTACAGACCAATATCTCTTATGAACCTAGTTGGAAAAATCTGCAGCAAAATACTAGGATATTGAATTCAATAATGTATAATAGAAATTATATACCATGACTTAGTAGATTTATCCCAGGAATGCCAGATTGGTTTAACATTTCAAATTCAATTAATGTAATCCATCACAGAAACAGGCTTAAAAAGAAATACCACATGATCATATCAATAGATGCAGGAATAGCATTTGACAAAATTCAACACCCATTCATGATTTGGAAAAAGAAAAATCCGTCAGTAAGTAGAAAAGAGGGTAATTTTATAAGGAATAGCTACCAAGAAAAAAAAAAGACACATTAGGGCTACCACCATGGTGACAAACTAGAAGCTTTCCCACTAGGATCAGTTATAAAGCAAGGATGTCCTCTCTGACCGTTCCTTTTCAATATACTGAGTCCCAGGTAATGCAGTAAAACAAGGAAATAACAAGTATATAGATTGACAGCGAAGAAATAAAACTATTTGTTTGCAGATGACATGATTGTCGATGGAGAAAATCCCAAAGAATCACCAAAAAGATTCCTGAAACTAATAGTAAGGTGGCAAAATGGAAGATTAAAAATGTATCACTTTCCTATATACCAGCAACTGACAAAGGAATTTAAAATTAAAATCACTAACATTAGAACCTCCCCAAAATGAAATACTTAGTTATAAGTCTAACAAAATGTGTGTAAGATTTATATGAGGAAAACTACAAAACTGATGAAAGAAATCAAACTAAGTGGAGAAACATTTGATGTTGATGAACAGGGCGACTCAAGATTGTCAAAAGGTCAGTTCTTCCCAACTTGATCTATAGATCCAATGCAATCCCAATCAAAATCCCAACTAATGAGCTTACAGATACCAACAAACTGATGATGTGGAGAGGCGAAAGACCCAGAAGAGCCAACACAATATTGAAGAGTCAAAACAAAGTGGGTATTTTGCGAGGATTGGACCATAAAGAAGGCTGAGCACCAAAGAACTGATGCTTTTGAACAGTGGTGCTGGAGAAGACTCTTGAGAGTCCCTTGGACAGCAAGGAGATCAAACCAGTCCATCCTAAAGGAAGGTCAGTCCTGGATGTTCATTGGAAGATGCTGAAGCTGAAACTTCAATACTTTGGCCACCTGATATGAAGAGCCAACTCATTGGAAAAGACCCTGATGCCGGGAAAGATTGAAGGCAGGAGGAGAAGGGGACAACAGAGGATGAGATGGTTGGATGGCATAACCAAGTAGATAGACATGAGTCTGAGCAAGCTCCAGAAGGTGGTGATGGACAGGGAAGCCTGGCGTGCTGTAGTTCATGGGGTCTCAAAGAGTCGGATATGACTGAGCAACTGAACAGCAGCAACAAGCCAACCACACGGGAATAGCAGAGACCTCCCTCAGCCCTATAAAAGGCATTTAGGAAAACCCCACAGCTAACATCATAACCTAATGTGAAAGACTGAATGCTTTTTCCCCCTAAGATCAGAAACAAAACAAAAATATCTATTGTTGCCACTTCTATTCAACATTGTACTGGGAGTTCTGGCAATGGCAATTTGGCAAGAAAAATAAATGCGTCTAACATCCGGATTGGAAAGGAAAAGTAAAACCCTCAACTGCAGAATACAATGCCTTATGTATTCATTCATGCGTCCTCAGTCATGTCTGACTCTTTGGGACCCCACAGACTGTGTAGCCTTCTAAGCTTCTTTGTCCGTGGGATTTCCCAGGCATGACTACCAGAGTGGATTGGGATTTCCTCCTCCAGGGGATCTTCCTGACCCAGGGATCAAACCTGAATCTCCTACGTGTCTTGGCAGGTAGATTCTTTACCATGGTGCCACCTAGAAACTTTAAAATTGACGAAAAGAATACTAGAATTAACAGAGTTCAACAGGTTTTCAGCCTGTAAAATCAATAGTATGCAGAAGTCAATTATATTTCTACATATTAACAGTTAACAGTCTGAAAGGAAATTAAAGTAATTTTATTTATATTAGCACCAAAAGGGATAAAATACTTAGTTCCGTTCAGTCGCTCAGTCGTGTCTGACTCTTTGCGACCCCATGAACCACAGCACGCCAGGCCCCCCTGTCCATCACCAGCTCCCAGAGTCCACCCAAACGCATGTCCATTGAGTCGGTGATGCCACCCAACCATCTCATCCTCTGTTGTCCCCTTCTCCTGCCCTCAATCTTTCCCAACATCAGAGTCTTTTCGAATGAGTCAACTCTTGGAATCAGGTGGCCAAAGTATTGGAGTATCAGCTTCAAGAACAGTCCTTCCAATGAACACCCAGGACTGATCTCCTTTAGGATGGACTGGTTGGATAAAATACTTAAGTACTAACTTGATCAAAGAGGTGCAAAACTTACATAATGGAAACAACAAAACTGATGAAAGAAATTAAAGACTTAAATAGTGAGTTGACCAAAAAGGTCATTCAGGTTTTCCCCAAACAACAATAAAACGACAACCCAATTTTAAAAACAGCAAAGGATTTGAATAGACAGTTTTTTAAAACAAATGGCCAATGAGCATATGAAATGTATTCCACATTATTAGTCAACAAGGAAATACAGATCAAAGTCACATTATCACACTACTTCATACCCACTACTAAGATGGTTAAAGTCAGACAGTAGCAAAAGATGATGAGGATAAAGAGAAGTTGGAAAGAGAAATCTCATCCACTACTGATGAGATTGTAAGATGGTACAGCCACTTTGGAAAACAGTTTTGGCAGTTTCCTAAAATGTTAAACATATGGTTACATAAGTCACTTCAGTTATTTCCAACTCTGTGAGACCCTGTGGACTAGCACACCAGGCTCCTCTGTCTATGGGATTGTCCCAGCAAGAATATAATTGCATGTTTATCCCACAATTCATAGCAACATTATTCATAAAAGCCAAAAAATAGGAAGAATCTAAATACCCATCAAGGAATAAATAAAAACTAGTCTATCCTAACAATGCAATATTATTTGACAATAAAAAGAATAAAGTGCTATTTATGTGCTACGACGTGGATGAACCTTGAAAATAAATTATATTATGGAAAGAACCCAGTCATAAATCACATTATATTAGTTTATTTATATGAAATGTCCAGGTGCCAGAGGTGTAACTGAAATACCTGCTAATGGGTGTTAAGTAATGAAAATGTTCTAAAATTTAAGTAGTGGTCATCGTTGCACTGATTTGTACACTTTAAAAGGATGGAAAAGCTTAGATTTAGCAGGATTAAGGTATAGTTTGTGTGTGTATTATATATATGTATAAAAGCATATCAGAGGCATTTTTTAAAACCTTAGACACCTCACTAGTATAATCCTCTCTCCTTCACATTTCTCTCTCTCTTTTTTTTTTTAATGGTATGTGGCTATCTGGGTGGTGGGCATGACTTTTTAAAAAATAATAATTTTATGTATTTATTTTGGGGTCTTCACTGCTGCAGAGGCATTTCTCTAGTAGCGGTGACTGGGGGCTACTCTCTAGTTGCAGTGGTCAGGCTTCTCATCGCTGTAGCTTTTCTTGGGGAACACAGGCTCTAGGGCACCCGGGCTTCGGTAGTTTCAGCCCCCAGGCTCCAGCACAGGCTCAGTAGTTGTGATGCACAGACTTAAAAGTCACTGCTCGGCACATGGGATCTTCCCAGATCAAGGATCAAACCCTTGTCCCTGCATTGGCAGTCAGATTCTTTACAACCCTGAGCCACCAGACAAGTCTCCTTCATACTTGCTTCTTGAAACATGGACTGCATTGTCCTTCCATTCTTAAACCTCCTCCTGTTTTCAAACCCTTGCTTGGTTGTCTGGATTTTGTCTTCATCACTCCCCTGAAACTGGTCATTCGAAAGTCTCCAGTGACTTCTCAAGTTTCAGATCCAGACCTGCTTATCTCACTGACTGTTGCAGTGATTAACATTCCGCAGCCCGCCTGGGTGAAGCCGAAGCTGTTTCTCCGAGGCTGGCTGTCTTGGTCTGTTCCATGTCTTCTTCCTTCCTTTCTCTGCTAGTAGTCAGCGTTCTCCCTTAGTAGTCGGGTTCTCCTCTTTCTCGTCTTTCTCGTCTCTCACTTAGTGCTCGGAAACCACACCCTCCAACCCTGGGTAATCGCATCATTGCCCACTGCTCAATGCCCCCACACTCTGGTGAGACTCAGCCCTGGGCTCTAATCTGTTATCTCTAAACATCTCTGGACCGCTCTCTCCAGAACTATGAAGAGCCTCAGATTTTATCTAGTTCCAAGTTATCCTCCAGAGATTCATGAGTGCTGGTAAATTTTGATGTAAGACTCCTGAGTCAGAGACATGGGGTTATCTGTAACTCACCGCGGTAACAGTACCCAGAATATCAGCATTTTTGTGCTGGTTCAGTACCCAGAATATCAGCATTTTTGTGCTGGTTCTGGAGCCCTCGTTGCCTCAAGGCGAAGTGAAGAAGACCAGACGGAACTTGCCCATGCGGTGAGTGGCCGAGAGCTCCAGTCTTTCGCAGTGGGCGGCAAGCGTGCCCGCTCTTTCTTCAGAGATTATTCAGGTTTTCGTCAAAGACTGTTTGCTCTGCAAACATCCCTGACAAGAAAGTATGAGACAAAGGGCAGTTCATGCCTTGCTGTCCAGATGGGCAGAAACCCTTGGAGAGTTGTTTCAAGTTTCATTTTGCTCTCACACTGGCGTCTCAAATTCGAGACATCATTAAATCCATCATCATTTTCTGAACTATTTCCTTTCTGTCTTCACTGTATTGAATTAATAGTGCTACCCACCATTGATTTCCTGACTTCCGTGCGTCAGTATGGGCTTAAAGCTGAAAAAATACTTGTAAAAGAAATGCAAAAATCTTGATGGCTTAAGCACAACAAAACTTTATGTTACACTCATGTAAAATCCAGTTCAGATGTTCCTGGGATGGTGACTCTCCTGAGAAGCTCCCTAGTAAAAAAGAAAATAAATATCCAGGCTGTTCCTGTCTTGTGGCCCCGTGATCCTGTGGCTCCAGGGTCTCCTTGGCTTAATCGTACATGAAGTCCTTCGATTCGGCAGGTTCCCTCTTCTGTCATCTTCTTCTAGACCATTGCGACCACCTGCCTCCAGTCTTGCCAACCTCTCACTTTTACTCTGGCAGTCCGTCAGAACTTCAGATCTGATTGTATCACTTTCCTCCTGAAAGCCCTTCATTGTCTTACCACTGTGTACAAAGTGTAGAGTCCAGACTCCTTAATAGAGGTGAAGGCTCTCTGTGATCTGCCCCTGACTGTCCAGGCACGTTTTCCTGTGACTCTCGTGCACGTACCCTTTGTTCTCACAAACCGAATCACTAACTGTTTCCTGATTTTCATTTCCTCTGGTTGGTTTCTCTGCTTTTGCACCTGTTGTTCGTCTTGCCTATGAACCTCCTCCAACCACTGCACCAAATATACACAGACACACACACACACACACACACACCCCATTTGTCCGTTTAGCAAACTTCTCATCCTTCAGTTCTCAGCTAAAATGTTCCCACTTGGCCTTCCTTGGGATGCCAGTGGTAGCGCACGTACCAGGCCTGAATAGTACTCATGGGAGGAAGCCTTAGAAACAGGAGCAGGGACGAGCCACTTCCCCATTCTCCATCACAGTGGGGTTGGGCGGGGGTTGCTGACCAGGGCTGAGCAGAGCTAGAATTTGACTCCAGGAGAGAGCTCAGCCCTGTGTCATGATGTGCCAATGATCAGCTGCACAACAGGGTGAGTCCCAGGCCCTCCTCTAGCATGGTCAGGGTCTAGGAACCAGGCGTGGTAATGGCAGCTGAGTAACATGGGGGACCCATGATTTCCAGCTCTGATCTGCCACTCAGCATTCCATCAGGCCTGACCTCACAGCCTTAAGCACTCGGCGATGATCCATTTCCTCACAGCAGATGGAAGGCCCCAGTGGTCCCGTTGCATGGAAAGGCAGCTCCAGCTCTGAAAGGCCAGTGCTGCCGAGGAGTCCTGGACAGGTTGACCCCTACTTCATGGTCCGCCTTCCTTCATCCAAAGGCTGCCCCACTCCTTGTTCCGTCAGTAGGCAGTAAGTGAGCAGTGCCTGCGTGCTCAGTCGCATCTGACTCTTTGCAACTCCCTGGACCGTAGCCCGCCATGGGATTTTTCCAGGCAAGAATGCTGGAGTGGGTTGTCATTTCCTGCTCCAGGGGATCCTCCCAACCCAGGGATCAGAACCACAGCTCCTGCACTGGCAGAAGATTCTTTGCTGCTAAGCCACCTGGGAAGCCCTGTTCCATCAGTATCTCATACTTTCACCCATGGGGGCTTCCCTCATAGCTCAGTTGGTAAAGAACCCGCCTGCAATGCAGGAGACCCCAGTTTGATCCCCGGGTCGGGAAGATCCGCTGGAGAAGGGATAGGCTACCCACTCCAGTATTCTTGGGCTTCCCTTGTGGCTCAGCTGGTGAAGAATCTGCCTGCAATGTCGGAGACCTGGGTTCAATCCCTGAGTCAGGAAGATCCCCCTGGAGAACGGAAAGGCTGCCCACACCGGTATTCCGGCCTGGAAAATTCCATGAACTGTATAGTCCATGGGGTCTCAAGGAGTTGGACACGGCTGAGCGACCTTCACTTTCACTGTCACTTTTCACCCATGAGGACCAAGAGGCCAGTCCTCAACAGACTCTCAAGAGGCATCGCAGAACAGACTCGCAGCCGTCAGATCTGATCCAGGGAAGAGAGGTCACAGGATCAGAGCCAGCATCGTGGGTGTGGTACCTGTGTCCCACAGCTTTTATGGGGCTCGAGCTTGATTTAATGTTCTGTTGTCGCTATCTTGAAATTTTTAATAATTTTTGAACAAGGACCCCACAGTTTTATTTTGCACAAGCCCACAAATTGATGTAGCCAGGCCTATCATAAACAACCATCAATCTCATCCTTGTACATGAGAGACTGACTCTTCTAACGCACCATCCGTGTTGACCCAGATACAACACGACGTACTGGCGAGCCAGCAGAAAGTCAGGCATGGTCCTCTTATCTAGAGCCCCCCTGGCCAAGGAAGCAGGCCAGTCTGCTGAATCTTTGTGCCTTGGGAAATCTCACTGGCTCTTTCACCAAACACGGCTGACAGACCGATATCATTGTCAGTTCAGTTACCCCCGGCCAAGAATGAAGCCACGTGAGAAATTGTGGTGTCTCCGAGCTCCCACTGGCCTATTCCAGCATCCCAGGAAGATAGCTCACTCACCCTGGGGCTGAAGAATGACGGTCTGGACGATGCCACGTGTGGTCCCGGGGGTGGGTCGGTCAGGGGCCGCTTTCCCCAGCGGCGATCACAGCGATGCCGGGAGGACAGACACCACGGCTGGCAGCGTTGCTCTCCAGCGCCCCCCCGTGGCACCGCTGTCTTCCTGGCAGATGGAGCCTGGCCTGCTCAGCCCCAGAAACTAAGGTCCGTTGCTGGTGGTAGTCCTACCTCAGACCTAGCCCCAGTTACACAGCATTACCCCTGTTCATCGGCCAGCTTCTACCACCAGACTGAGCTGCCCGAGGACCGAGATGTGGTTTGTGTTTGAATTTTCATTGTCCACCTTGTGGGCATCAACCAGTGTCCACCGCGCGAACAAAGCCAAGCCAGCATTCATCTGGCTTAAACTTGAACAAAGCTATTACATCGAGCTCAATCTGCTTCACTGCTGTCTTTGGCTCTCTGGCCCCGGTTGCCAGTAGCCATTCCTATAGCTCACCTCCACGCAGCCATCATGCTTGTAGCGTATGAGCAGTGCTTGCCCGGATAACCCATGCCTTGTGCGCTTCTCCATAGAGCTAGGGATACTTTTGTTATCAGCCTAGTTTTCATGCCTCCCATGACTTTGGTTTTTTTCCCCTAAATTTCTAATATCTGATCCCTTTTTAAAATAAGATGAATCATTAAGATGCACTATTTCAATTGCTGTTACTAACATCACCTCAAAAACTCATTTTAGAAGTAATTTTGGCGGTTAATTAAGCACCTCATTTTTTGTTAGTTACCTTGTTGGATAAAATTAAGGAGTTCAGTGCTTTAAAGGTAAACTGAAGCGTCCACGTGGTTGGGTGTCTGTGTTCTCTGTAATACAGTCACCCCGCAGGATGGAGAACAGGGTCCTTTCTCAGCGGTTCAGCTGAGGCCACTGAGGAGGAGGCAGGAGGTGCCCAGTGCAGGGCTCAGAGGGGCTGCCACCACCCTTCAAGGTTGCAGGGAGCCAAGTACCTCAGAGGGAGGCTTCTGTGGGGGCAACAGGTGCGCTGTGTGGTGTCTAGGCAGTAAAGACACTCCCAGGGAACCATGTAGGAGTTTCACGTGTGATCCCCAGAGTTGGAGTTAATTGTCTCTGAAGCATTTATGNGACGCTTTTCTCCTTGGAAGGAAAGTTTGAGTGACTGAACTGAACTGAACTGAGACAGCATATTCAAAAGCAGAGACATTACTTTGTTGACTAAAGTCCATCTAGTCAAGGCTATGTTTTTTCCAGTGGTCATGTATTGATGTGAGAGCTGGACTATAAAGAAAGCTGAGCACCAAAGAATTGATCCTTTTGAATTGTGGTATTGGAGAAGACTCTTGAGAGTCTTTAGACTGCAAGGAGATCCAACCAGTCCATCCGAAAGGAAATCAGTCCGGCGTCTTTATTTGAAGGACTGATGTTGAAGCTGAAACTCCAATACTTTGACCACTTGATGCAAATAGCTGACTGATAGGAAAAGTCCCTTATATTGGGCAAAATTGAGGGCAGGAGAAGGGGATGACAGAGGATGAGATGGTTGGATGGCATCACCGACTCAATGGAAGTGGGTTTGAGTGGACCCTGGGAGTTTGTGATGGACAGGGAGGCCTGGTGTGCTGCAGTTAGTTCATGGGGTCACAAATAGTCGGACATGACTGAGTGGCTGAACTGAACTGAACTGAAACACAATAGGCCAATTTTAAGGTTTACTTAAAACTGAATTTTAGTGGGTAGAAAAATATGTGTAAACAAATACCAAAATAAAGTATTTCAAAGGAAATGGTCTCATGACTTTAGAGATTATGCCATTTTTGTAGTATTTTGTGTGTCCTTTTATATAAGCAATATTTGAAGAGCATGTCAATAATCATCATCCTGGTGTGTGCCTGAAGTCTCTTAGTCATGTGCAACTCTTTTTGACCCCGTGGACTGTAGCCTGCCTGGCTCCACTGTCCATTGGGATTCTCCAGACAAGAATTCTGGAATAGGTTGCCATGCCCTTCTCCAGGAAATCTTCTTGACCCAGGAATCATACTCCTGTTTCTTATGTTTCCTTCATTGGCAGACAAGTTCTTTACCACTAGCACCACCTGGGAAGGTCAATAATCATTCTAACTTACTCATTAAAGTTGCCTTAAGATCCCAGGGTTTATTGTGAGAAGAGGATCTTGTGGATTGAGGGCTGTGAATTGGACTGTCTCTGCTCATTTAGGTTCTACTGCTTAATATGTGTGTGACTTTAAGCAAGTTTTCCAACTCTAAATATTTCAACCAAAACAGCTCTAACTAGTTAAAGTTACCATATGTAACAGAATACTATACTTTTATAGAATATGTATTTTCTAAGTTTTGCTATAATTTAGATTTCCCTTAGTTTAATTTCTAAAATAGTGATTTGTCTCAGCTATATATTCTCTCTCGCTACCCACACCAAAAATCATGGATTATAATCTATAATCTATAATCAATCTATAATTGAGGACACTGAATATTTGCAAACTTTATTGGCATTTATTCCAACTTTTTAAAGATTTGAGGGTAAATTCAATGTTTACAATCTGGCAACTATCTCTAACAGCATATTAAAGGGTTTATAGCTACTATATAAGAAGGTTTCATAATACAGCTCTAAGATTTTGAAAATGCCAGGACAAACCAAGATGATGTCTGAAATTCAAATAAAAACAAATTGATGAATCTTAGATAAGACATTTGCCAAAGAGCACACTTTTTTTCTTCTACACTTCTACACCTCTATGAATAGCTCCTTTATTGAAATATCTTGAAATTATCTTCATTTGGCTATATCATTTATTATCTGCTGTGACCACACAGATTCACTAAATAGTAACAGAAGTGGCCCCATGCAACAAATTATGAAAATGGGAATACAACTTAGTTTTCTCACCTATTCAGGCTGTCTTGGGATAACTTCATTGTTGAGGAAATGTGACACATGTAGTCCCTGGCTTGCAGTTCCATCATAATTATTCAAATCATTTCTGATGTTATATAGAATGAAATGCAAGAGGAGGGCAAGGTGGAAAGAATTCAAATGACTGACAATTAGGTGCCATGGTAACAAGGATAAATACAAAGTTGGATAGGCATTTGGCTTCTTCTGACATTCCCAGAGAGCAAGTATGGGAGAAAAGAAAACCGAAAAGTTATGAAGGTACATATTGCAATCCGTGTCAAGAAACAGAGGCCTCCACAGCTTTGCAGGAGATTCTATTCACTTGTAATCATCAGGCTGTTCAGCTAGGAACAAACTGCTCAGCCATGCTTGACTCTTGTGACTTCATGGACTAAAGCCCATCAGCCTCCTCTATCCCTGGAATTTTCCAGCAAAAATACTGGAGTGGGTTGACATTTCCTCTCCAGGGGATCTTCCCAACCCAGGGATCACACCTGTGTCTCATGTCTCCTGCATTGGCAGGCAGATTCTTTACCACTGCACAACCTGGGAAACCCAAAGACCAAGTCAGTATCTAATTATAAGGGTAGAGAAGTTGCTGCTTCTATTAAAGACTAAATTCTACCAAATCTCTTATGCTAAGTTGGTGATTGGCTATCTATGGCTCTCAGGCTACCACCTCTTTCATGTAAATTTTTATTAGAACAGTCACAAGATTGTTTGACATGATGACAGTTTCAGAGTTGAAAGAGTTGCATTGTTCCTACAGAGATTGTGTGATCCACAATATGTAAAATATTTGTTATCTTGCCCTTTAAATAAAATCTTTGTGAACTCCTATACCACAGGAATGACCTTGAAATATGGGATAGAATCTTTGAGCAAGTATTGTCTGAGAAAAACTAACTTTCAAAATGTGTGATCTATCATGACCTGTGAAGGCAATATCACTCCCACTTTTCAGAAAACTGTCTTTTTTCTATATAAGAAATTTAGGATAGGGGAGCAGTTTTCTTATAAGCACCTCTACCATCTGTCATATAACAACAAAACTTAGGTAATCCTGAAAGAGAAGTACAGGGAGACAATGACAACAAATTTTGACACTTACAAAAATAAACCTAAAAGAACATTTCAATTTGTATTAGTATGATCTTGAAGAGCATGTGAGGAAATGGGATTTAGATAAAAGTGTAAAATATAATATTCAGTTTGGTCAAATTCACTGGCATGGATGTACTTATCCAGGTTTGGGGATTTCAGGCGTTGGTTTGATCTAGAGCGCAGTTAAAAGTCTATTAAGTTACCTAATTAAAGACAGGACTCAGCGGTGACCTTTAGTCCATAAAACCAGACTTTGGGAACTTCTCTTATATACTCTAGAGAAAGGAGTTTCAAGGCTCAATAAATAAAAATGTTAGAATTAATTTATTCTGAGCAACCTAACCATCCTTTTGATACTCATAACTCCAAGAGGACCCAGAGCCTATACACTTCAACAAGGCATTCATAGAGTATTGACCTGGAACAATCAGTTTTTTTAAAGAATTCCATGGTGTCTAATATCTAGAACAGTATAGGAACTAAAGAAATTAATGACAGTATAAAGGAAGATGATTTCTAACACATTCTTATTTAAATTGCTGATATAACCTGTGAAACTGAGGCACAGAAAAGTAGGGGAACTTGCTTAGATTTACCCTGCTGATTTATAAAAAAGGCAGGAGCTTAATTTTGGTAGTTTCAAACCAGAATTCTTGTTTGTAACAAATAACCACTATCACCCTTCAGACAATGAGAAAGTTAGTCAATGGAAATGGAAAGTTAGTGTCTGAAGCAGATAAAAAAAAACAAAACGAACAAACAAACAAACAAAAAAAACCCCACAGAATTATTTCCCATAAAGGTGTCAAGTTTTCTGGTGGGGGAGAGATGATGCGTTCTCATTGTAAGCAAGAATGAAATGTGAAAGAGATAGTTAGGAATTTCAGAGAGTTAACAAGCTATACTGGAGAAGGAAATAGCCACCCACTCCAGTCTTCTTGCCTGGAGAATTCCATGGACAGAGGAGCCTGGCTGGCTGCAGTCCATAGGGTCTCAAAGAGTCAGACATGACTAAGTGACTAACACTACCACTAACATACTGTTTGACCAAAAAAATAAGAAGATAAACTTGTAAACTGATGTTTTTGAAAGGAGAAAAATTTTCTGGTTTCATGGTCATATTAAGAATCAGTTTGATTACTTAGGCACTTATAGCAGAATACTGTCAAAAGTGTCATTTCTTTGAATCATATACATTTCTATGAAATACCAATTATATCATGCATATGGAAAACTGAGGATGCTGATGTCTATTAATAAATAAGAAATCAAGTATTTTAGTATAAGAAATACAGTACTTATATTTATGTCTATAATAACTAAGCTATGAAGTTTAGGGGCTGAACTTTAGCTGTGGAGTTCCATTAGAGTGTAAAGTTTATCTGTTTATTACTTTAGGTAATGAGTTTTGCTACCTAAGGGTGGGAATAAATTCTGTAAAGGGACTAAAAATTCTGACACTTTTCTTTATGATTTCCAAGAATAACGGTCAGAAAGTCATCCAAGAGAGACATGTGACCTCCATTTTCCTTGGACTGAGCTTAGATGAATCGAGGAAAAAACAGAAATGATTTTTTTGTCTTAGTGACTTCTGTCTTCATCTTAGCAGAATTACAGCAAGGATTTTGGATTATCATGATTGGTCATTGCAACAGTGCCTAAGCATACATTAACTTTTAATTAAAAGAGAAATAAGAACTATATTTAGTCTGTAATGCACTATGTAATATCTAAAAAATGAAATTGCATGCTAATATTTGAAAGTAACCAGAAAAGCTATGGATCAGCCCAAGCATTAGTCAAAGCAGGAAAGGATGTTTTAACTGTTTTGGTTTAAAAGGACAATGGTGATTAAAAAATAAAAAAGAAGCTTTGCTCTTGATTTACACCTTTTGAAGTCCAGTGCCTAACTGAACTATACAGAATGTTACCAGATGGAAAGCTTCAGCTGCATGGTTGCCTGAAATCCTCTTAGGAAGTTCCTGAGTTATCACATTTTATTCTTAGAACAAGTCATTTTCTAAAGAAATTAAGACTCATCATAGTTAATTTACTTTCTCCATGGGTGACAGAGCTTATCAAACATAAAGCAAGAATTTTGTGCCAGGTTTCCCTGATTCAGCAAGCCATTGCTCTATCTTCTACTATTGCCTGATTAACATGTAATCATCAATATCAATCCTTGAAGTGACAGATTTTTTGGTTACCTTAACTGTCAATGGAAGCAGTTGAAATAACAGTCTGATGCATGGCACACTGATACTTAGGTATGAATTCAATCATTTCAATTAGTCAATAGAGGTAATAAAATACAAAACCTTGCTCTTAGATTATGTTTAATCTTTATAAACAGACACTATGTAGCATATATCTGGCCACATTGTTTAGACTATATTTGATTATGTGCATTTTTAGTCACATGCACATTTCTACGCAGAACCAACTGTGTCAGACATGAAAGCCTCAAGGAAAGCGTGTGGTATTTTAAGAAAAACGTGTGTTTCCAGTACAGAGACGGTGTTGAATTATGTATATGAACACCATAAGGATGGCTTGTATATAACAACTGTTGTCATATTTTTAGCATGTGTATCACAAAATAATCCCTTTCAAAATATATGAATAAAAAGAGTCCTTTTGAAGTATATAGCAATTTATGCCAATTAAGTCCTATGTGGTGCATTAATTATTAAACAACTATTTTACTCTTTCTCCAGGAGAAGGAACTGGCAACCCACTCCACTGTTCTTGCCTGGGAAATCCCACGGACAGAGGAGCTTGGTGTGCTACAGGCCATGGGGTCGCATAGGTTGGGGCATGACTGAGCAACTAACATTTACTTTTTTATTTTACTTTCTTCTTAACTACTTTGTTACAGTTTTACATTTTGGTTAACTTACTGTACCATATGCACACTTTTTTTTGCCATAGTAACTGGTTGCTGCTGCTGCTAAGTCACTTCAGTCATGTCCAACTCTGTGCAACCCCATAGATGGTAGCCCATCAGGCTCTGCTATCCCTGGGATTCTCCAGGCAAGAACACTGGAGTGGGTTGCCATTTCCTTCTCCAATGTATGAAAGTGAGAAGTGAAAGTGAAGTCACTGAGTCATGTCCAACTCTCAGCGACCCCATGGACTGCAGCCTACCAGGCTCTTCCATCCATGGGATTTTCCAGGCAAGAGTACTAGAGTGGGGTGCCATTGCATCATGCTAAGTCATTATTCAGAATAATGTGTTATTCATTGTGTCTGGTTACCTATAGTGAGATGCTTTTACATCTCACTGTGCATCCTAGCTGGAGGCATAAGTTTTTTAAAGGGGAGCCTTTTTAAGTTGCTATGAATAGGTTGAATGAAGAGAAATGCAGTACTATATTGTTTTGACTTTTCACATAAAGATTATGAGAAACCATGATCAGTAAACTGGTTCACTAAAAAGAAATGGAGAGGAAATTAACAAAATATCAGTGTGTTTTCAAACCTATTTTCACCTACAAACCTAAATCCAAGTTCAATAGTGGGCATTTCCTTTTATGGAAAATGTGGCAGAGATTGAGAGGGAATCTGAGAAGAGTAACAAGGTGATGAATACCTTAAGTGTCCTGGAAGATTTCCTCTTTTAGGAATACTTAGTGTAAGAAGGAAAATGGAACTAGGACTTATTTACGGGTTTCAGAGTTTTACAGCATTATTCATTTATTCATTTACTGATTTAGTCAGCCATGTGATTGTCAACAGAGACACATTCAAGAATCACAAGTTTTAAACCAATTAAAGAAACAATTGCTTAATGCTTAGCTACCCTGTTTACCTGAAAACAAACCTTCCACACAATCACTGAGATAAATTTTTGCAGAACACATTTACTATTTTCTCCCCTTGTAAAGATTTTTGGTAGGATGGAGGAAAAAATATATTACCATATTATCTGAATTAAACTTAGGATAAAACCTTCCTTTGAAAAAAGTAGTATGTGGAGAAGAAAGGAGAATAGAGGAAAAGTAGACATAACTCACTAAGGATTTGGATTTTCTCTTTAAGAAAATGCGATGAGTATCAGGGCCAATGTCAGTCTATGCATACCTCTGTATGAGTTACAATAATAAATCTCTCATAGAATAAAGATCTCCATATAAGCACAATGAGTAAAGCAGAGATTAGTAGTTGTCCCCACTAACCCTCAACAGACAACCTGCAAAACAGCAGAAAATTACCAGACTATTACACCTCCACAATCTCAACTTTTTGTCCTTATCCAATCATGTTATTCATTTGTTAACAGTTATATTTAGGTTTGCTGCTGCTGCTGCTGCTAAATTGCTTCAGCTGTGTCCGACTCTGTGCGACCCCATAGACGGCAGCCCACCAAGCTCCCCCATCCCTGGATTCTCCAGGCAATACTGGAGTGGGTTGCCATGTCCTTTTCCAATGCATGAACATGAAAAGTGATAGTGAAGTCGCTTAGTCGTGTCCGACTCTTTGCGACCCCGTGGACTGTAGCCTACCAGGCTCCTCCATCCATGGGATTTTCTAGACAAGAGTACTGGAGTGGGATGCCATTGCTTTCTTCGATATTTAGGTATACTTTCTCTTTTAATTTAGATTGAAATACCATGAAAAAAAAGAGCTAAATAAATATGTTTGAGCTGTAGTAGAAAGGTGAAACAAGATTTTTGATTACATAGTAAGTTATTGCTGTTGATTAAAAAAGCTTTTACTGATACAAATAAGCACCCAGCGGCTGGTGAAGGTTTACATGCTCAATGACGACCAGCAATGGGACAACCAAGACACTGGGCATGTTGTCCAGTTATGTGGAGTGACTGAAAGACATGCCCTTGCTAGTCAGGGTTTGACAAAATGTGGCCCACTGGAAAAGGAAATGGCAAATCAGTTCAATATTCTTGCCTTAAGAACCCGATAAAAGCAAATAAACAAACTTGTTGTAAAACATGAAATCAGAACAAAACAGGCATCAAATCATGCCATCCTTAGTCCATCTAGCATAATTTTTTCTAAATGTTGTTTTCAGTTGCTGAATTGTGTCTGACTCTTTGAGACCCCATGGACTATAGCATGCTAGGCTCCTCTGTCCTCCAATATCTTCCAGAGTTTGCTCAAATTCATGTGCATTGAGTAGGTGATGCTATCTAACCATCTGATCCTCTGCTGCCCCCTTCTCCTCTGACCTTCAATCTTTCTCCACACCAGGGTCTTTTCTAGTGAGTCAGCTCTTCCCATCAGGTGGCCTAAGTATTAGAGCTTTAGCAACAGTCCTTCCAATGAATATTCAGAGTTGATTTCCTTTAGAATTGACTGGTTTGATCTCCTTGCAGTTTAAGGGACCCTTAAGAGTCTTCTCTAGCACCACAAGAATTTGAAAGCATCAGTTCTTCAGCACCCAGCCATACTTAGTAACTAATTCCAGCATCCAATGGGATGCTCTGTTCAATAAATATTCTTGATGGAAACCAGCAAAAATAATACTCAATTAAGTAAGAAACCATAGTAGTAGTAGTGTTAATTGCTTAGTCATGTTTGACTCTTTGTGACCACATGGACTGTAGCTCACCAGGCTCCTCTGTCCATGAAATTCTACAGGCAAGAAAGTGGATAGTCATTCCCTGGTCCAGGGGATCTTCTGAGGCTAGGGGTCAAACCCAGGTCTCTTGCATTGCAGGCACATGATTTACCATGTGAGCCATCAGGGATGCCCTAAAAATGTCTAAATTGATTTTTGAACATTGGCATTGCCAGTTTCACTATCAAATTTTTGACAAATCCATATTTGACAAGTGTATATATTCTAAAGCACTATTAAGGGAACCAGTTTTTTAATCAGTTTGACTTGGTTTAAGTGGGAAGTGATATGTGGCTCACTTTGAAAAAAAGGTGCAGTTAAAGCTACAATAAAACATTTAATCAATTTCAATGAATTCAGTTTCCCAAACTCTCTTCACTAACTGATTAAAATTTATTTCCCAGTCGTGACCGTGTATCAGGCATTAAGTTTAGCTTTTGATGTTAAAGATTAAAAAACAGTGAATAAAAGTTAATCTCTGACCTTAAAGAGCTCACAGTTGGTTGACGACAACATAATTTTTACCAAAATGAGTTCTTGAGAGGAGTAAGAATGATCTCTGCCCTAATGCTTCCCTATGATAAATTGGTAACTCAGAGTGCCAAAGCCAGTTTCAGAGGTACAAGAAGCTAAATTAGAGATCTGTTTATACAGTTCTCCTGACGTTTGAATTCTTGATACTATAATACATGTGTTCATTTTAATTCCCCATGATCCACCATAGTAGTTTTAAAAAGCAAATATGAATACTTTTCTTATGAGAAAACATTTGTTTAAAAAAGAATCAAATAAGCAACAAGAACAAAATGTAAAAGCTTTTCTAATGATGCTATTAAAAATAAAAATGAAAAATATCTGCTTGAAACAGTTCCTTTCATTAACTGAAAAAAATTAATAACTTCAAGCAGATGTTTTGTTTCCTTGGGCTTCATAACATCAAATCAGGTTAAATAGTGTTCACAGAAGTTCATGGTTCAAAAATCATGGTGCTTTACACTATTTGAGTTTCTTTTTGGAATTAGTGTAAAGTGATGAAAAGGCTGGTAAATACTTTTATGAATCTTTAGAAAATTGTTTATTTCCTTTTAAAAATGGAAGGGCGCATCCATCATATGGATGATGATGAAGGAATGATGAATGATTGAAACGAAAACTCTTTACTCTCTGTCTTATGTTCCCTGCAATGTGCCTATGATCAGAAGGAGTGAGGACCTTGAGGATATTTCAGAGGATAAACTTCAGAAAAACTTTAAACCTGATATTTACACCCCAAAATGGTCACAACAGACATTCAAACCAAAGTCTTCTTCAGAATTCTTAGGTGTCAGTGTCACTTTCTGGCTTTTCCCCCTAGATTTTGGGTGATTCTTTTGGAATCCCACCATGGGGCTACTGTCTAGTTTTTGAACTAAAACATAACTCTGGAGTTATGTCTTATCCTCATGCTGAATTGTCCTTGAATGGTAGTTTGTAGAGTATGCGTTTATTAATTGATTCTACTTCTCTTTTCATATTCTCATTTTGATCCAGGGGAAACCCATATGAATGCTTTTTTAATCTATCTGTATTTTTAAATGGGCTTCCCTTGTAGCTCAGTCAGTAAAGAACCTGCCTTCAGTATAGGAGACCCGGGTTCAAATCCTGGGTTAGGAAGATCCCCTGGAGAAGGAAATGGCAACCCACTCCAGTATCCTCGTCTGAAGAATCTCATGGACAGTCATGGGGTCGCAAAGAGTCAGGCACAACTGAAAATGAAGTGTCAGTGAATAAAACTTTAGGTATTATAACTTCTAGAATAATGAATTTTGTTAGGGCTTTTGATTTGCAAAGAATTAATAACTTATCATGGAGTGCTTGATCTTGTGAGGTATAGTTTGTCTTTCTCCATAGAAAACTCCTCTTACTTCTACAGTTGACCTTAGAAATTTCCAGGAGTACAGAAAATATCATTTTGTAAAAGATTAAAAGATGTGATAAAACACAAGTAAGAATAAATTTCCTATCTGACCTCCTAAAGAAACAGGGAAAATATAATTGTCAAAATCACCTTTTGGATGATTATAGCCTAATTAGAAATTCTATTCTCATTTGTGGAACTCTCAAAAATGAGAAATTTATGAAATCACATTTTGTAATGACCTGAGGAAAAAATGGACCTTTATAATGTGCAAAAGTAGAAATACCATTTCTAAAATTATAACAAAACTTTATTCTACATCCTTTGGAAACAGGTAATTTGGGAAATTCTAATTACCTGTTTCATTTTCTTTTGTAGTTTTAGGCTTCTCAAGTTAGCTCCATGTAAAGTTATTCGTGATTGTATGATATTTAATTTCCCCAAAATTGTATTCCAGAAATCAAATAAAATGAGGGCAACCTGTTCTAACTTAATATGATCAGATTCCTTACATTCTCTAGTACATGTTTTATTAATGTATCTAATAACTTCTATTGACCTGTTGGAATATACCACAGATATTTTAACACAATTGTTAATTGAAAGTTTAGTGAATGTTTCAGAATGATTTTTTACTGGTTATAATAGTGGAAGAGTTATCCAATCCATGTTCTTGAACATGATTTACACTTCTAGAGATTACAAAATAACCGATCATTTCTGTTGCTACATTGCAACACATTGCCACATTGCAAGCCTGTATATAATTTGCCTTCTATTATCACCCTGGGTCCTTTTTGGTACTGAATAAAAGTTTTATCTGCCCCTTGAATGTGCTAGGTTTCTTTTCCCAGATGCTTTATGTATTTTGCATCTTTACAAGTTGACTCTGAGTTCATACAAATTTTTATACATCTCACCCCCCTTTTGGTGCAGCTATGTTACATTATTTTTGCTTTTATTATTATTTTTTGTTAAGTTATACCAATTTAGAATCAACTGAAAAATTATGTTTATATCCTTATCTAGAAATGCTCCCAGAGTTCTGACAATACATTTGATATCTTTGACTTGTATAAGATTTGAAGATAGTGTCTAGAATAATCTAACCACAAGTATAACCTTACATTGTAAAAATAACTTGCTTTTAAAGTCATAGCAATGTAATTATTGTATCCTCCCTTAAATATTTTTACAATGTCTTTTTTGTTTTTTTTAATATAAATTTATTTATTTTAATTGGAGGTTAATTACTTTACAATATTGTATTGGTTTTGCCGTACATCAACATGAATCCGCCACAGGTATACACACGTTTCCCATCCTGAACCCCACTCCCTCCTCCCTCCCCGTACCATCCCTCTTGGTCATCCTAGTACACCAGCCCCAAGCATCCAGTATCATGCATTGAACCTGGACTGGTGATTCATTTCATATATGATATTATACATGTTTCAATGCCATTCTCCCAAATCATCCCACCAACAATGTTTTTAAGCATTTTATATTATGTAGTGAAAAGGGATATTATAAATTGCAGCTTGTAACCCTTTCTTACTAAATGAGAAAATTCTATTCTTGAATTGATCATTATCAAGTTAGAAATAATACTCTGTTAAATAGGTTATAACATACATTTTTTTATATAATTGTTAAGTTCATATAGATAATATCTTTGATATAAATTTAAATTTATCACAAAATATTCATATTTTTAAGCAGTTTTTAAAGCCCCATCACATATTTAGAAATATTGCTCACATGTATATTTTTTAGCCATATTTCTGGTATTGCTTTGCAAAAGTCATTGTTGGTGGTTGAGGGAATTCATTTGAAGGGAGACTTTATCCAGTTCCTATGGAAAAATTAGAATGTTGAAAATCATATAATTATTCATTTTCTCAGGAAAAATGTTCAAGATCATAATATGACCATAATTAAAAAGCTTTGATTCAATCTTGCAAATCATTTCCCTGAACTACTGTATTTTCCCAAGTCTGTGCCTCCAAATGGATCTCCTAATGTCATCCCTTTTAAATCTCTTCCCATCTTCTCTATGTACTTGATTTCATTAGACTCCTCAAACAAAGCATCTGCTTCCCATAAATAGATTTAGACTTCCCCCAACTTCCCATTAACATAAAACCAGAACAGAAAGGAGTCTACAGGAAAGATATTACATTTCTCATTAGACCTGATGCTTTGCTCTCATTAGGTCCCCCCTGATTTCCTTTTCGGAGCTGGACTCATGGATTAGTTTTTCCCATTTCTGCCTTTGCTGGCCTGACTCATCATCTACGATTGTTATAGATGAGTGAAGCAGTAGATGCTAATTTCTTTAGCTAGCCTCCATACCCTGAACTGTGATTTCTTCAAATTCTTTAATAAAGAAAAAAATAATGACAAGGATGGCATTTTACCTTCTCTTTTCACATTACCATGCTTATCATAAAAATTATACATTTTAAAAATAATTTTACATGAGAACTTAAAGATACATAAAACTCCACATCAAAGAAAGGCATTTAAAAATTTTTAATTATGTCTCAGGTTCTACCACCTTTCCTTGAATCTACAGATTTAATTATCTTTTCTCTGTTCTCAGCTTCTTGGAATATATCTTGAATTGCATTTGTTTCTGGCAGATTTATAAGATAAAACTACATTATTTTCCTTTGATTCTGCATATTCACCAGTGAGATTTATAGCATTTTTTTTTTCATTTCTAAGTTTGTTATGCAACATAGATGTATTTGTGTTTTCAATTATGAAAGGTGAATTTTTCTTTCTAAGTACACAGGAAAAAGTAAAAGATTATTTTGAGGGACATCTCAGAGTTCTCAACAGTAGTGTCAACACTAATTTTAGGAAAGACTTAGAAACGATTTTATTTCACAAAACACCCTCTTTGGAACTTTTGTGCAGCCTTTGCATTATGGCCTCTATATCTAAGAGTCGATTTCCAGAGGGATGCATTCTTTATCCCATGATATTTCTGTCATGGATGGAAAATAATTAGGTTTGCATAACTAACTTCTTTCTTTCTTAGAGACATAAAATTTTCTATTTAGAGAATCATCCATTTGCCTAAGTGCTTTGAGTCAAAAGTCAAGAGTATACTGCATTAATTTAATAAAACTTTATTGAGTGCTTCCTTTATGTCAAGCAAAGCACTGCCCTGTACTATTGAGGCAAGCCAAAGTTTCCTTTGGAAGATTCTTTTGTTTCATTTGGTTTTCTAGATGCAATCACTGAAATTCCCCTGCTCTATATGATTCTCTTCTGTTTTAAAGAAAAAATTAACAGAGGTGATTATGCAATTGAATTATGCAATATGCATTAAGATTATCATTTGTGTATTTTAACAGTGACTTTTCAGGTGATAATAGTGCCATGTTTATTGTTTCTGGAACATAGAGTACATGTTATTCATGTACATGACATGAGCGTGTCATGAGTGTGACAAACTGTGAGAAAAGTCAAGTTGAAGAAGATACTAGATCCAGGTATTTTTGAGGAGGGAAGAGTTTGTAGATTTCTTTTAATAAACACATAGAGCCAGCCCCAACTTTATATAGTGCTCATCTTTCCTTTCAAGTAATCGTTTTCTTGATCAGAATGCTAAATATGACAATTTTTTTTTTCCAAGCCTAAGGCCCTTGTTTTACATTTAGTTGAAGGAATTTAAGAAAATATCTGAAAGACTCCATAAGTTCAGTATATCAAAAACTCATCTCATTTCTACATTCCCTATTACACAAACACACATACATAGTGAAAATTAAACCAACTTTCAAACTGAAAAAAAATGCGTTATTTGAACTCAGTTATTTCTTGCATTGATTAATAACTTCAACTCAGCATTGTAATTTGAAATCCGTTAAGTAATGTCTTCCTATTATGGAAACCAATCTCTACCAAAGTTTTCAGGCAGTTAATTACACCTCAAAAATAAATCTGACATGTGACTTCTTTCTATTTTCATTGGAAGGACATGAGTTTAGGTTAGGACTCAGTGTTTTACCCCATACTCAGGCATCCTGCTCAGTCTCTCTTTAGCCCATATTCCATGTTGTCTGTAGTTACTCTTCTTACAAATATGTTTGCGAGTAGCCCCATTACCTTGGGAATTATATTAGTTTATTAGGGCTGCCATAACAAAATACCACACAGCATAGCTGGGGGAAAAAAAAAAAAAAAACAGAAATTTATGTTCTGAAATTTACACTTCCAGAGGCTAGAAGTCCAAGATCAAGTTGTCAGCAGGTTTGGATTTTTCCTAAGGCTCTCTCCTTGGCAAAGATAACTGCCTTCTAGTAGTGTCTTATGTGGTATCTATGTCCTAAACTCCTCTTCTTACAGGGAAACAAGTCATTTTTAATTAGAGTCTGCCTTTATGACCTTGTTTCATTATAATTGCCTCTTTAAAGGGTTTATTTTCAAATATAGTCACATTCTTAACTACTGAGGATTAGGATATAGGACTTCGGTATATGAATTTTGGGGAGAAACAGTTCAGCCCATAATGACAAATTATTTCACTTCTTCACCTGAAAAATGTCTATCTTTTCTTCAAATTCTTTCTCAAATGTTACCTCCCAAGTGATAACAAAATCCCTTTCAGTAATAAATTTGTTTATACAGAGAATAAAATGTGAAATCAAAGGTCATTAAAGTGATCATAGCCGGTCTCATTTCAATATTCATTTTATATCCCTTTTTCTTCATTCCTCTATTGTACCACTTTCATTTTATGCTATTTTGTTGTGAATATTCTTCTAAGTTGAATTAAGTTCCCATTTGAGCAAGATAGGATATAAAGATATCACTAAATATTAAGTACCAATACAGACACTGTGCTGATTGCTGAGAGTGAAGTGATTAATAGAGTCATCCCCACTCTCAAGGAGTTTATGCTTGCAACAGAACAATCTTGCACACCTTTACTATAGAAATTGCCACCCTTCATTTTAATATAGCTATACACATTCATGTCTCTTTGGCTAGACAGTAATCACAAATATTAGGAAACTATTATCCATCTGTTCATTCCCAGGATCTAGCATACTGCCTGCAATAATAAATATGTTTAAAAAGACAAAGAA
>SJYA01004087.1:0-40048 GCA_006410615.1 Neotragus moschatus | reverse complement strand
ACTCTATCTATCAGATCTAGTCCCTTAAATCTATTTCTCACTTCCACTGTATAATCCTAAGGGATTTGACTTAGGTCATTATTGAAGTGTAGTTGATTTGTAATGTTATGTTAATTTATGCTGCATAACAAGGTGATTCAGTTATATATATATGTATATATGTATACAAATGTATATATACATTCTTCTTTTAGATATATATATATTCTTTTCCAGCATGGTTTATTGTAGGATATTAAATATAATTCTCTGTGCTATACAGTAGGACCTTCCATTCTATACATTTAAATATGGAACCTTAACCCTGCTAACCCAAACCTCCCATTCCACCCCTCCCCCTAAAAACCACAAGTCTGTTCCCTGTGTCCACGATTCTGTTAACCTCACAGTTTCGTTTGTGTCGTATTTTAGATTCCACATGTTAGTGATATCATGTGTTTTTTGCCTTTCTGACTTCCTCCACTTAGTATGGTAATCTCTAGCTGCATCCACATTGCCATATACGGTATTATTTCTCTTTTCATGGCTGAATCGTGTTCCATTGTATGTATGGACACCCGTCAATGGACATTTAGGTTGCTTCCATGTCTTGATTATTATGAGCAGTGCCACTGTGAACACAGGCATCCTTGTATCTTTCTGAATTATACTTTTGTCTGGATATATGCCCAGGAGTGGGGTTGCTAGAGAAGATTTAAAAATTTAAGAAACCATGCCAGATAACATCTACCTAGGGAAAACTGTCCACACATACACTAAGATAACAATAACTCCTTCGTTCAATACAGTCTTCCTTTGAAAAATACACAATAGGGACTTCCCTGGTGGTCCAGGGGTTAAGAATCCACCTTGTAATGCAGGGTCCATGGGTTCAATCCCTGGTCTGGGAACTAAGAACCCACATGCCACGGGGCAACTATGCCCATGTGCCACAACCAAGACCCGTTGCAGCCAAATAAATAAATTTTACAAAAGAAAAATACACCATAGGTGGATATGAAAAGTCCCTTTATATCAGGTTAGGGTATANCCTTGTAATGCAGGGTCCATGGGTTCAATCCCTGGTCTGGGAACTAAGAACCCACATGCCACGGGGCAACTATGCCCATGTGCCACAACCAAGACCCGTTGCAGCCAAATAAATAAATTTTACAAAAGAAAAATACACCATAGGTGGATATGAAAAGTCCCTTTATATCAGGTTAGGGTATAAGAAGGCAATGGCACCCCACTCCAGTACTCTTGCCTGGAAAATCCCATGGGCGGAGGAGCCTGGTGAGCTGCAGTCCATGGGGTCATTAAGAGTCAGACATGACTGAGCCACTTCACTTTCTCTTTTCACCCTCATGCATTGGAGAAGGAAATGGCAACCCACTCCAGTGTTCTTGCCTGGAGAATCCCAGGAACAGGGGAGCCTGGTGGGCTGCCGTCTATGGGGTCGCACAGAGTTGGACATGACTGAAGCTACTTAGCAACAGGGTATAAGAAGTGATTTCTTACAAAGGTGACTCGGGACCAACATTCAAATCTTCCACCTTCAGATTATCAAGCATTACAGTCTTTCCCCCTGCAGTCCATCTTCTCTGCAGTCCATCACTAGGGTGGCTGCTTATCACAGAGTCCATAGACTTACTGCCTACTCAATTCTCCTAAAGCCTTGCTTTCTCCGATTTCCCACAAATTTAATATGGAGTCTCTAGGCACAATGAAACCATCTGAATGGGGCTTCCAGGGCTCCTCTTCCCTAGGAATCACTGTGGAGAGAGGCTGAGTGGTGTGACAGCAAGATTGAAGGCAAAAGACTCAGTTATCAGTAATAGCTAGTCAAACAAGAAAATCTGTGGGATAATGCAGACCAATTATAAATGTATCATGAATAGGTTATTATATTACTTAATAAGCCAATGAATAAGAAAGAATGAATTATAGGAACATATAGGAAAAAAGATTTTAATGTCTTGATGACATGAAACAGTGACATCAATAAAGACAGTAATATAATATAGTAAGAACATCATCCATAAATAGGTTCATGTGCCATTAATTTAAAGATTACATAATATTAGTTAGTGCCCAATAAAAAATGAATTGCCCTGAAATCTCACAGCTCATATTTGAAAGAACTTGTTAAAGTCTCCATATGTGACAAAAATCCCAGAAAGTTGTATTACCAATGAGGTGAAAAGTTGAAAGAAACAAGAAACTTCTCTAAACTATCAACTAAAAAATTATTGTCATGTCAAAGGGTGATCAAAGAGTATGAAAATGACCTGAAGGGGGAAAAGAGTATTACAGAAAGGTGTCAGACAGCTAATTAATAGAAATAGTAAGTAAAATTCAGAAAAATAATTCTGAATTTTGTGATATTTGAGTTATATGTTAGCTTTGTGGAATTTGTGTTTTGTTGTGATTTATTTTCTCATTCCCTTTCTTCAATGTTTAGTTTTATTTGGGTAATTTAAAATTTGGTTAAGGAGGTTTCCCAAATTACATAAGCTTAAGGCCTCACAGAACTTTGATTTCAGGAAACTCCCTGGCGGTCCAGTGGTTAGAATTCTGGCACTTTCACTTCCGGCACCTGAGTTTCATCCCTGATTGGGGAACTAAGATCCCACAAGACATGTGACATGGCCAAAAAAAGAAAAAAGTGATTTCAACGCGATGTCCAATAAGTTGCTTTCTCTTTGAGCTGAGAAACTAAAGAGGGTCTGTGGGGAAGTGGCAGTGATGAAGCTAGAAAAGGGAATCGAGGCTGAACCACAAAGGGTCTTGATGCTAAGGGACTTGAGGGCTTCTCTCCTGCAGAAAGCAGGGACAGAGGAAGAGTTTTAGGCGGGGGAGTACTGTGATCAGAACTTCTACGAACACTGTTCAGGAGGCTATGGAGTCAAGGAGGCCATCAGCAACCCAGTGCCGCCGTCCAGGTGAGAAACAAAAGGATCAGCTCACGCCTTTCGACAGTGATGATCCAGCCGTGAACTTACCCAGACTTCGGGAGACCTGGGGCAAGAAGACTGTGCTGCCCTTTTAAAGTGTTTATTTAACTATCTACTTGCATTTTATACTCCCTTTAGATATCTCTGTAGAAACAGTTTAGTACGTGATTCTACAACTGAATCAGATTGCTCACATAGTTTTTCGATTGAGTGTTCACACAGGGAGTTTACTTCATTTCACTTGAAAGCTATTATAAAGGTGCTGCAGCTCAAGCATCAGACCACCCTTCAGCACAACATGTAGCATAAAGCTGTTTAAAAAATTTCACATTTTCGTCTGTCTAAATCAAATTAGATCCCAATATGCAAATATGTTTCACACAATAGACAGGTGTTGCTACTGCCACAGTCAACCTGGGCCAACTTTCTATTTTATGAAACAATCTAGCTGTGTTGACCTGGAATGCCTCTTTGTCTGGAGACTTCCCCAAGTGGCCGTTTAGTCATTTAGTAGTTTCTCGAAGAGAATCAGATACATTCAACAGTCATCTTTCCAAATACCAAATGCATCTGCGCTGGCAGAAACAGTCCGAAGGTAAGGCAGATTGTAAAATAGTGGCCTTAAGAGGATTATTCATTACACAGAAGTGTTATACTTTAATTTGATTCAATAGCTAAACTAATATATCTCTGGCCTTTATTTATCAAGTAATAATCCAGAATCCATAAAGCCAGAATCCATAAAGATTTTGATTAGGTGTAAGCAAATAAGAAAGATAAGGAACTCATACAGATGCTGAACTTGAGTACTCTCTGTTGAGTCTCAGATCCTGTTCTTAAACTAAAAACCTTTTATACTAATTAACCTGTCAAAGCATGAATACAAAAATCGTTCTTTTCAAATAACTGGAAAATGAGTACTTACAGTTGACATAATTTGTGACGGATAGTAGTGACGCACTGTGAGATACTCAATTATATGCCATTTTAACTATTAATATGTAGGCAGCATCTAGACTCATCAAAACACCAAGAAATTTTTCTATGACCTTGTATGAGGAGAGCTTAAATGGTAGGTAATAAACATGTTATTTTCTATGTTAAGTACGTACTCCTCCCAAATAAAGTAGGTTCCTGGGAAACACGGTCTGAGCTGGAAACAGGTAAGGCTTGTGGGGTACTCATGGCTGATCAGGATGACCCCTTTGCTCTAAGACCTCAAAAACACGCGAGGGGCAGGGGAGGCTGCAGGTGAGGGAGAATGAGGTCGAACTGTTGCCAGGAGGAGGAGAATGAGAACAGTCTCTCTGCCTCGTCCGCCTGTACAGTGTCCTCATCAGTAGAGGGTCATCTAATCAAGCGCCCGTCTATATGCCAGGGGTTCCTTCAAGTTACAAACAGAGCCCTAATACTGCAAGTAGAAGGTCCACTTCAAAATATTTATTGACGTTTCTATGTTTATTTCAAAGATAATAAACATTGGCTCCCTTCTCCAGGGCCAAGTCCACTGCAGGCTCCAAGAGAATGTGTCCTGCTTTCCCCCTCTTCTCCTCTCTGATTTCCTCAGGGCAGTCTCTGGTTCTCTGAGGAGCACAGGGAGGGGCAAGGAACAGGCAGGAGTGGAAAAGTTCACACTTGGCTGATACTAGCCTAAGGTGACTTTGTGCTCTCTGGACTTGACATCTGTTTAAAGCAGATCCTTTCTCATGGTGATCCCCCTGAGTGTCCACTGCTTACCATCCACTTGCTGGGAGCAATGCTCCTTTGACTGGTTTCTTCCTTTCTATACTTCACACCCCCACTTAGCATCTTCCTGTAGCACAGCACAGAATCTCCCCTGGAAGGTCATCCACTTGGGCAGGATTCTTACAGTCCTGGCCAACATTTTCTGTAACCATTTCTGAGAATGTGTGAGCTTTGCCCTGCCATTTGGAGAGAAGGTGGTTATTTTCCAAATGCTGACTGTTCCGAGGCCGCTTTGGCTTTCTTAGCCCAAACTGGCTTCTGCATCCCTCTGGATCCCCAACAGCAGAGAGCGGGTGTTCAGACCCATCGGAAGATGTACTGGATCTCTGAAGGAGGCCCAACTGGGATGATGGAGCAACCACAGATAGAGAAGCCTGGCGGAACAGACCAGGTGAGAGCAACAAGCCTAGAGTTTGGAATGAGCAGTCGTTTCAAGCACAGAATATGATTTTCAGGGTTTGACTATGAAAAGGAGCAAGCTCAAGTACAAAACGAACCAGAGACCCAACTGACAGGTGTTCTATCAGAAAACCGTCTCTCCTCTACTTTCCTTTCCCAGGATTCCAAGAGGATAAGTGATTCTAATATAAGTGGGCTATATTTGCAAGGATCCCTGAAAATGTCTGGGACTATTTAGGGAGCTGTTTCTAGGAAAACAACGTGCTTCAGACTAATAAACCAATAAGGACTTGGAGCATGTAACTGTGGGCAGTCTTCTAAACGTGATCATGGAATCCAGGAGGGTAGAGACTTGATGGTTTTTGTTTCTGTTTTTTTATAAACTGGAGTATAAATGCTTAACACTCTTGTGTTGGTTTCTGCTGTACAACAACATGAATGAGTCATAATTCTATACATATATCCCTCTGGAGCGTCCCTCCCGCTTCCCATCCCACCCCTCCCGGCTAGGCTTCCTCTGTTACTCGGCGGCTGCCCACTAGCCGTCTATGTTATACATGGGAGACTATATATATCAACACTACTCTCTCTGTCTGACCCACCCTCTCCTTCCGCCGCTGCACCCACAAGTCCTTCCTCTACTTCTGCATCTCCATCCCTACCCCGCCAACAGGTTCATCAGTACCGCTTTTCTAGATTCCATATGCATGCATTAATACACAATATTTGCTTTTCTCTTTCTGACTTACTTCACTCTGTATAACAGGCTCTAGGTTCAGCCTCAAGGACCAATGACTCTGTTTTCATTGCTGCTATATCCTCAGAGCCCAGAACACTCTTGTGTTAGTAAAGAATTAACCTTGCCCAAAGAGAATTCTGGCCTTTGCCCTTAGTGACTGGAAGGTGATCTCCAGGTGATCTCATTTATAATAGCTTACCAGAGTAGAGTGTCTTTGTTCACTGAGGTGAGTGCAGAGAAAAAGAAAGCGAGCTGGGAAGTCAGGCAAGAAAAGGGACATTTATTAGAGAGCAAAGAGAGGGTGACTGGCCCTTAAGGAGAGTCAGCATTCTCCCTTTCTGATGAGTCCTTCTTATACCCCACCAATGACAAATTCTCTGACGGCATGGTCACGTAGCCAGAGGTCTGGAATCTGGTGGTCTCGAAGCTTTGAGAAGATAGGTGCCAGTGAGATAACAGGATGCCATTTGGGCAATTTGGTCAGTCTCACAGATCACTGTGATTTATTCTTTGTTTGCGAGGTCGACATAAAGAGCCATCTTATCAATGAGACACCATGTGGGCCCTATCATTTACCTAGGGGCCTTGGGCCACTCAAGGTCATTTAACAGTGTGATGTATGATGGGACTTTTGGGCTATGCAGTATTAGCCTTCAGAGGGGCTAGAAATTATAGGTCAGCCACATGTCCTGTCAACCATGTCTGCATGGTTGCTCCAATAAAATCTCTGGATACCAAGTCTCGGGTGAGCCTCTCCAGCTGGTCCTACTCCAAGCACGCTGTCACACATTTTTGCCAGGAGAGTAGTCTACCCGTGACTCTAGTGGGAGAGGACTGCTGCAGGTTCCACTCTAGGAAACTTCCTGGACTCTGCCCTGCACATCTCTTCTTTGGGCTAATTTTTAATTTGTGTTCTTTCACTGTAACAAAGCATAATTATGAGTGTTACAGCTTTCAGTGAATTCTGCAAGTCTTTGAGTGAATTATCAAACCCAAGCGTGGACTTGAGAACTCCCACCCCCGAACTTTCCGTTGCTGTCAAAAGTGAGGATGGTCTGGCAGTCTCCCTAACATTGCAAGTGCCTTGCACAAGCAGATGTTCAATAAGTGTTCACTGAAGGAAGGGAAGGATGAAGGTATTTGTATATACCAACCGAGGAAGCCATGCCAGTTACCTAAGGGTAGTGTCTTCTTAAATATAGCATCATCATAAAGTTTTCTGTTTACACAATTTACATGACAAAATTAGACTTTTTAAACCTGTGCTGTTCTTCTCAAGTATACTTGGACTTTGCTCGTCATTTTGTACACATATTTCAATTACCACATCATTTCAAAAAGCAAACACCAAGCAGATTTCTGCTTGAAGAGTGAGAATAACAGCAGTGTCCTAAACGTCTTTACAGAGCATAGGTGGGGTGGAGGCTCGCCCAGAAGGAAGATGCCACTGCAGGTCTTCCTCTGGAGTTACCCCAATGTGAATACGTGGAGGGCAGCTGGCCCCGGGAGAGACGCAGCTTCCATCCATGGTTGGCTGAAGCTTCACACGAGAGCTCCTCACAAGCATAGCACACTCTCTAGAGTGCTATGGACATGATGGTGTCTCTCCTCAGTGTGTGAGACCATGTTATTTATGACCCCAGAGCAAGAGAAAGCCTAAATATGTGATCTGAGGGTTTCTCCCTGCTCTCCCTTCTTTGGTGAACCAGTAAAGTTCTCCTCTGTCAGCTTCAACTTCAGAGTCCAGTACATCCCCATTAGCGGGTTCCTCTTCAGGGACTTTTCAGAGAGGCGATTCCCAACCCACCCCCACGAGGTTTTCAGCAGTGAATAGCTGGGAGGCAGTTGCTTTCAAATTGGCAGCAGAGAACAGAGTGTTTGTGTGATAATGAGGCATAGCCATGGGGGAAAAGAACTTCTTGTTCCAGATTCCTATCAGCTTTTTGATGGTTTGGTATTTGAGTTTTCTCCCAGGATGTAATTCTGGCCTAGGAAATCACCAAAGAAATATTGGCTCCCTTTCCCAGACCTGGGCTCACCGACCTTTCAACCTTTAGATCCCCAGTTTTGATCTGATATCCTCAGGTGACGCAAAATTTTGCCATAGATACCCATCAGCTTCTTTCTAAGAATTCCTACTTCAATTCCAGAAACATATCAAGAAATCCAACTTCTATTTTTAAACTTCGCTAGTGGGTCAGTTCCGCTTGAATGTAACCCAGATCTTATTAGATGGTGCTTCTAGGCCTGTAAGTTCTAGAGAACACAAGAACTAGAGTCTAGGGTGAGTGTGTGCCAAGTAGCTTCAGTGATGTCCAACTCTTAGCAACCCCGTGAACTGTAGCCCACCAGGCTCCTCTGTCCATTGGATTCTCCAGGCAAAAATGCTAAAGTGGGTTGTCATTTCCTTCTCCAGATCTTCCCACTCGGGGATTGAACCAGAGTCTCTTACGTCTCCTGCATTAGCAGGCAAGTTCTTTACTGCTAGTGCCACCTGGGAAGTCCAGGGAGTCCATGGAGTCTAAAGCTTTTCAATGTTTCCTACAAGTTCCCAGAGGGTACATTCTTATGGTCACTCAGCTTCCATGCTCCAGTCTCCTCATGGGCTACCTTTCTCTGTTCAACTCCTTCTACAGTTATCACAGAATTCTCATTTACATAAACGGTTTAAATGTTTTCTATTTTCTTCAAAATTTGGACTAAGTCAGTAATGGAAGCAACCTCACTTGACATCTCAGTTGAACATGAGATCTCTCTCCCTTCTTAAAAATATCCTTTAACTACCAACTACACAGAACTCCCCATCTGATCATTTACCTCTCTCTATCCCTTCTTTTCCAAACTCTCCAACTTTCATTCTTTATTGCAGCAGACCAATTTATTTATTCATTTTTTAATATTGTTATTTAGCTGCATGGGGCATGTGGGGTCTAGGTTCCCTAACCAAGAATCAAACCCATGTTCCCTGCGTTGTAAGGCAAATTCTTAATGACTGGACCACTTGGGAAGCCTCTGCTGCAGAGCAGTTTAATCATTCCACTTTGTGGCCATGGTTCTTGCTGTTGACTCTCACTCTCTACCAATCAGTTTATCAAAATATTTTCCTGAACCAAAGACAGTTCTCTGCCTGGGGAGAATCCTGGTGTAATCAATTCAAGTGTTTTTCTTCGTTTCATAAAGAAGTACAGTTTACACCTGAACAACACGGGGTTAGGGACGCCACCCTCTGTGCAATGGAGACCCTGTGCAGTTGGTTCTGTATCTACACTTCCCCTGTATATTTGTTCCTCCATAAACGTGGCTCCACATGCATGGATTCAACCAACCCCACATTGCATAGTAGTGTAGTATATACTCCTGAAAAAATCCTGGTATGAATGAACCCAGGCAGTTCGAATCCATGTTATTCAAGGGTCAGCTGTATTTTGGCTCTATTGGGTTCAATCAGTCAACCATCACTCGTTATCATTGCTCATTCGTGGAGATGCACGGTTTTATATCGGATTCCCTGGAGAAAGACTGACACAGAGAACTGCTTGCAGAAGGGTTATCAAGGCGTGTTCTTGGAGGTATCCTTGTAAGGAAATCAGGAAGGCGGGGCTGGGCACAGGGAGCCGCTGACCTGCATGAGGCTGCAGTCGACAGCAGGTCTGTGAAGCTTGAACGACTCTGATAAGGACTTTTGGAGTTGTCCCAAATTGAAGCAAAGGAATTGGACCTTTGTGTCCTTTCAGTTGCCAGTCGTTCGTGGAGGGGATGATCCCTGGGAAGGGTGTAGAAGCCTGGGCAAAGCAGCCCATTGTGTGAGTGGATTACAGTGAGGGACGCAGCTGTGGGCGGGCAGTGTTTGATACTCAGCCCGGGATTCGGTGCATTGGCTCTGAAGAGGGGATTTGAGTAAACACTACAATCTTTGCTGCAGCTCCCCTCTCACGTCTCTCAGATCCAGCTGGGAATGACTTTTCCACAGTTCTGGCTGACCTAGTTTACTAGGAAACTGACAAGAGATGGGTTAGTGTGACAAACTTCAGATCCCACGGCCACAGCTAAACTGAGGCCATGAATGATACTCTCTCCTCCCCCTCCCTTTGTATACTTCTCGCACCACCCCTGCTGGGCTGAGCGGCTGGTGAGGAGACCCGGATCACTGTCCCTAAGGTGTTTGTGCCCAAATCTACTGTCTTCCTCAGTCTGGCCACTGCACTTGTCCTTTTACTATCATTAACATGGGGCAGGGGAACTCTGAGAGACACCCCATGGGACTCCTGAGCACCAAATACTCTTCTCTGTGTCATTGAGCAGCTTCAGCCCTAATTACCCCTACCTTTCCATTTTTGCCTGCCTGAGCAACAGCCACAGCTTAAAGTTTGATGGGATTCTGTGTCTCCTGATGGTAGTGGCCCCTTCTAGACCTGCAGAGCTAAAGCTGCAGGGTTGGGAAACAGAAATTCCCCAAGAGGGTCACTGGAAGTGATGGTAAGTGGTGTCACACTTTACTTCCACCTTTTAGTTTTCAGACCCATGTAGTCCACATTTTAAGGGTCAGAGAACAGCATGATGGGCCTCCTAGGTGGCGCTAGTGTTAAAGAACCTGCCTGCCATTGCAGGAGATGTAAGGTACACTGGTTCCCTTTCTGAGTCAGGAAGATCCCCTGGAGGAGAGCCTGGCAACCCACTGCAGTATTCTTGCCTGGAGACTCCCATGGAGAGAGGAGCCTGGCGGGTGACAGTCCACGGGGCAGTGGAGAGCTGGACACAAGTGGGTGACTTGGCAGCAAGCAGCATCAGAACAGCATTGTGTAATGGTCACTGACTTAGAATAACCTGGATGATAACAGCTCATCCTTAAAGGATGTTACCTCTAACCTAAGATCCTGATTGGTCTTTAGATGATTTACTTATGGATGTATTTGTTTTTGGCTGCACTGGGTCACTGTCATGGCTCATTGGCTCTTCGCTGCTGCACAGGGCGAGCGAGGGCTACTCTCTAGTTGCGGCGTGCAGGCTTCTTGTTGCAGAGCAACAGCGGCGTGCAGATTCTCCAGTTGTGGCGTGGGCTCTAGAGCGCAGGCTCAGTAACTGTGGTGCACGGGTTTAGTTGCCCTGTGGCATGTGGAATCGTCATTCCTTGACCAGGGATCGAGCCTGCATCTCCTGGATCGGCAGGCAGATTCTTATCCATTGTGTCACCAGGGAAGTCCCTTGGTTGGTCTTACAAAGACCATTGTACTGCTCTACCATGCTGGTGGCTTCCAAGTGATGAAGTATGTATTCCAAGAACTCGTGGATCCCATGGCCATGTGCCAACTACTGTACCTCTTTTGTTCTAAAGTAGGACTCTTAGCTTTGATCTCTTGCTGATGACCAAACGCTCTATATGGTCTCAGATAGTGGTGCTGGCTGAGGCCCCACATCAGGAAAAGTTAACCTATATACTGAATATGTATCAAACTTGGTTAAGATGATAGCTGCCCATCTTAGTGTGCTAGGGATACAAGGTAGTCAAGTTGCTGCCAAGTGACGTGATTTTCCTTAGGGCACGATGCTATACTGGGGCTCAGTGGCGGTCTCTGCTGCTGACAAGTGGAACTTTCAACAGAAGAAATATTCATACCTGGCGGGACTTATAGAAGGCGATGGCACTCCAGTACTCTTGCCTGGAAAATCCCATGGACAGAGGAGCCTGGTGGACTGCAGTCCATGGGGTCGCTAGGAGTCAGACACAACTGAGCGACTTCACTTTCACTTTTCACGTTCATGCATTGGAGAAGGAAACGGCAACCCACTCCAGTGTTCTTGCCTGGAGAATCCCAGGGACGGGGGAGCCTGATGGGCTGCCATCTCTAGGGTTGCACAGAGTCGGACACGACTGAAGCGACTTAGCAGCATCAGCAGCACACTTCCCAGAAGCTTTCCCATTAAGGGGATTTCCTCACTGCTCCCTTTCAGTACTACACCTGAGTGGGGTTCTGAGGCAGCAGCATTCTATTAAGTTCTCTGATGTATTCAGTTGGCACTGACTATTTGTGAACCAAGCTCAATCTTTCTCCCCATTCCTTGACTGTCATAAGAGATTCCTCATGCAGCTGGTGTTGAAGGAGGGCACCAGAGGACATGGGATCTGGGCCAACTGTTCATGCCCCTTGTTTGTGCCCTCTGGCCCTGCCCCAGTGTAAAAGCTCAAAATTGTCCAGAAAGCGAGCTATTCTCCTGTGTGGTATCTTCTACACACACTCTGTCTCGTCTACACCTGGCCCATCTTATCTTGCTCCCTGTGATCTTCTCCAGGTCAGGAGAGACTAACCCTTCCACCCCTTCCTTTCACTCTAAGATCATGATCCATTTCTTATTCCCTCTCCAAGCTAACTCTTCCACCAGTTTCCTTTCACTGGCTCTTTCCCATTAGTCTACCATCCTTCTCCATAACCACACTTTGGATAGGGACGCCGTGTTGCACAGCTCCACAAGGCACCATTGACATCACCATCCATGTAATTGGAGCCCCCTGGCATTGAGCACAGCACAGAATAAAACGAATGAGCAATGACGAGTGGGAAACGGAGCTCTCTACGCGGTGCCTGACGATCCCTGGACGCAGGCATGGCAACCCACAAACATTCATGTCCGCTGAGTCCCATGGACAGAGGACCCTGGCAGGCTGCAGTGCATAGGGTCACACAGTCAGGCACGACTGGGGCAACTTAACATGCGTACACACACACGTGGCGCTCTACCAATTTTCAGCTACCCACAGCGGCAGTGGTTGAGCGGCTCCATCCAGCGAGCTCACTGCCCTTTCCTTAGCAGTGTAAGTCTTTTAAACACAAGGGTCCTGGGATTAGAGTCAGATTCTAAAAGAAACTTTAAGTTTTGCATTGCCTCAGCTTAAAAAAAATCTCGGGTGGAAGGAGTACAATTCCCACTTAGCTTAGCCACCTGGTCAGTCGTTTCTTTGTCCAGTCAGTCAAGAAGCCTTGACCGAGCACCTCCTATCTCTCAGGCACTGTGCTCCATGCTAAAGATTCAGGTGAGGATAGAAAGAAAAAAGCCTGGACCTTTCCGATATTAATAAAAAATTCATAAAAGCATCATTAAATTACAACAGTGGATACAATTACAGATTAAAAGTACATGATGTTATGAGGACATCTAATAGACCAAAACAAGAAGTTCAAGGAAGACTTCCTTGAGAATGGGTTGGCTGAGTTAACCTTTGAAGGGAGAGGAAGTGTTGTTGATTAAATAAAATGGAATTGAAATATGCTAAGCAGAGAAAAAAGCATGTTCTAGGGGCCCTGTCAGGGGTTCAAAGAAGGGAATGATGAAAACCAACGTGGCTGGACCACTGTAGGCAAGGAGGAGGGTCAAGTGAAATGAGACTGGAGGGGTAGGGAGGACCAGGCCTCATAAACAAGTTGGGAGATTACTGAAATAGATCACAGGAGAGAAACCAGTGGCTTGCATGGAGGTGGCTTTGAAGAGCTCTATTAGAAATTCATTTCTTATATCAAACATGTGTAGTGGCCCCCAGATCTTTCTCGGGAACCACGAAGAACAAGTCACATCAATATGGCAGACTTTTAAGTAGACTGAGAAATGCATTGTGCTACCACTTCTTGTACGCTGCCCCTTCTTGCCCTTACACTTAGTCTCCTTTCTTCTTTTCTTTTTTTTTTTTTGGTTGCACTGAGTCTTCATTGCTATGCACAGACTTTCTCTAGTTGTGCCGCTTGGGAGTTCCTCTCTGCTGCTGGTGGGCAGGGATCTCACTGCAGTGGCTTCTCCTGTTGCAGAGCTCAGGTTCCAGGTGCACAGGCTTCAGCAGTTGCTGCACACGGGCTCAGTGGTTGTGGCACACAGGCTTAGTTGCCCTGCAGCACGTGGAATCTTCCCAGACCAGGGATCGAACTTGAATCCCCGGCCTTGGTGGGTGGGTTCTTATCCACGGGGCCACCAACAGAGTCCTCCTTTCTTCTTGTTTAAAAAGCATGATTCTTTTAACAGGTCCTCAAATGGCCTGAAAATGAATTCCCTTTGCCATCCTCACTGCCCTTCCCAGAACAGTCTCAGTTGGTTAATAAAGACTAAATCTCATGATGAGACAAAGCTTCTAGAGATTAAGATTAATATAAAAGATAGGCTTGATATGTTAAACTTTAATTACAGAATGAAAATAAACAAGGAAGTATTAAACCTACAGCCTGATAGCTAGAAAAATCATAAATTAACTTCTGACTTCTCCATCAGGCTATTACTAATAGAAGTCAACATTTATTGAGACTTTTAAAAATATACTATGTACATTGACTCATTTAGTCCTCAAAACAACCCTTGAGGTAGGTTCTAATATTATTCCCATTTTACAGATGGGAAAAATAAGGTACGAGAAACTAAGGTTATGTAATCAGTCATCATGAAAGCCTAGACTCAAGCACTAATCCGATTTCAGGGACTGTGCTCTTACCACTACACTACACTGCCTTCCAAGGCGAGAAAAACTATCTTCAAGCTTTTAGAAGGGAAAAATATAAACATGATTAAAAGGAATTAAAGCCCAACTTTAGAGAAGGTAATCAGAGAGTTTCTAATTATTTGACTTTAATCTAAAGCCCAGATGAGGAATATTTTAAGACACTGAAAGAATAGTCAGATATAAACCCCAAATAATAATTGGTTCTCTTTTAGAGGGCTTCTCTGGTGGCTCAGTGGTAAAGAATCCACCTGCAATGTAGGAGACGCAAGAGATGCAGATTCGATCACTGGAGCAGGAAGATCTCTGGGTCAGGAAGATCCCCTGGAGAAGGAAATGGCAACCCACTTCAGTATTCTTGCCTAGAAAGTCTCATGGACAGAGGAGCCTGGCCAGCTACAGTCCATGGGGTCACAGAGAGTTGGACACAACTTAGCTACTAAAAAACAACAACAAATATTGGAAGATGATTAGAGATGTCCAGTATATGGTCAGGCCACTCAAAATGGCTGTTTTCTTGCTCTTTGTACATCCCCTGACCCTCAGGCCCTGTTTTGCCTGCCCCTAGGCAATGACACCCCACTTCAGTACTCTTGCCTGGAAAATCCCATGGATGGAGGAGCCTGGTAGGCTGCAGTCCATGGGGTCGCTAAGAGTCGGACACGACTGAGCAACTTCACTTTCACTTTTCACTTTCATGCATTGGAGAAGGAAATGGCAACCCACTCCAGTGTTCTTGCCTGGAGAATCCCAGGGACGGGGGAGCCTGGTGGGCTGCCATCTATGGGGTCACACAGAGTCGGACACGACTGAAGCGACTTAGCAGTAGCAGCAGCAGCATTCATGTGAGAGCTGGCCTGATGCCTCAGCAGGTAAGGAATCCACCAGCAACGTAGGAGACATAAGAAATGCAGGTTCAGTCTCTGAGCCAGGAAGATCCCCTGGAGGAGGAAACTGCAACCCACTCCAGTATTCTTGCCCGAAAAAAACCCATAGAGAAGCCTGGCAGGCCACAGCACAGAAGGTGGCAGAGAGTCTTAGGCGCTTGTTCACATGAAGGCGCTTTGCCACTTACCCCAGCGAGTGCTTATTCGAACCGTTAAGCCAGAATGGCTCCACATGCTAGTATATTGAGGGAAAGTTCTTTGCTTGGGATGATTGTTAATCCAAGGGGCTATGAGGGACATGCCCTAACTGCTGGTTTCCCTGGTAACTGATGAGCCAACCCAATGTTAATTCCCCCATAAATGGTAGCCAGTGCCCCAGTAGCGAAGTTTGCTGCCATGGCCTTCCTGCCTGCCTCGTCTGGGTGTTGCTCCTGGACCTTTTCCTTCAGGCATATGAGATCCCCCTGTCCAACAAACCACTGGTGTCTCTGTCGTTATCTCTGGGTTCTTTCTTTGGTCTTGAGGCTGGGCAGCTACAAGGCTTGCAGGCCTTTGGGGTGCAGCCCAACAACTGGCAAACCAGCTGGGAGACCAAGGAAACTCTGATGAGCACCAAGATGTTGGGAAATAAGCATGGGGAAGGGAAAGTGGTGGAGGTAATCCCACCCACTAGCACGTGGGACCCTGTGGCAGCTGACCACCACGAGAGGTGTCTTTCTCTTATACTGATGGTGCATTGTTAACCTCAGTCTCTTTTAAGTTTAAAAGTAGCAGCCCTGTGCTCGTGGCTCATCTGATTGCACAAGGGGTGGGCTGGTGAATATACACAAAACATAAGGACCTGGAATATCTACAAAATACGTGCATACCGCCTACTCACCACACCTAAACAACTACAGGCATGGGCGTTGGGAATATTAACTCAGGGACAGGCTGATGAATTGGACATGGCCAGTTACCTGGAAGGGTTTGGAGAAGACCTGTGGCAACAGCAAAATAATAAACGGATCCTTGGGCTTTTAGTCCTAGCTATGGGAAGGGACAGAGCAAAGATGTATGTGATGGAAAATAGCTACGTGCTGAATACGTTGTGTTACACCAGGTGGAAGACATCATGAAAGGCCTACCTGAGTTGCCAAGCAATGCAGGAAAACATTACTTGGGGTCTAGAATGGCTGTGTGTAGTAATACTGGGCCCCCGTGAACATGGATCGCAACCACTTCACCGGCCAGCGATTGGTCAGGACAATAACTTTTGCCTTTGCCACAGGATCTACCCCCAGGGAACACATTACAACATGGCCCTGGGACTGGCAGATTAGTCCCAGAGGTCTGGGTTTGCTGCCCGGTGGGAAATAGGGCTGGAAAGGGGTTTACAGAGCTCACCAGCCCCACCTGAGACTACTAAAGTTTACATGGGGCCCCTCATGGATTGGAGAAGGAAATAGCAACCCATTCCAGTGTTCTTGCCTGGAGAATCCCAGGGACAGGGGAGCCTGGTGGGCTGCCATCTATGGGGTCTCACAGAGTCAGACACAACTGAAATGACTTAGCAGCAGCTCCCTCGTGGAGAAAGGCACCATTGTATTAACCGGTGGTCTGTTGACACACAGCCTAACCAGGATTTGGCCCCAGCTGTGGGGACTGGGGGTGGACAGGCAGTGTGGCCCTGCAGGCCGGGACAAAAATCACAGGCAGGGGTGGTGCTCTCTCAGAATGCTGTTACTTCTTGCATTTGGCTTAATGGTCATGATCTGCCCTGTAATATGCTTATTAAACATCTTTCCACTCCAGTCTGAGCAGAGGGAATCTGTTTGCAAACTGGGTGACAGTGTTGGCCTTACTGTGAACTGAGTCTGGTTGCTGGGTCTACAGTGAGATGCGGTTGTTATCCTCCTCTGGCCATGGAAAACTGACCTGGCTTCCTCTCCCTACTTGTTAGCTGCTGGTAATCTGTATTGTATTTGTGGTATTCAGTTGCAATGCGTCTCTACAGACTGACCTCAAGGATTTAGCAGAAGAGGGGTGGACCAAGTGTCCACCACTGCAAGGGCCATGCAGAGTATGTAGGGACAGAGTGGACGGTCAGGCCATTCAAGATGGCTGTTCTCTTGCTCTTCGGACATCCCCTGCTTGACCAGTCCCCACTTTGCCTGCCCACTAATCACATGAAAGTGCTCTGCCCCCTTCCCCAGCCAGTGATTGTTGGAATCCTTAGGCCAGACTGGCTCTACCTGCTCGCTTATTGAAGGGAAGCAATAAGTTAATTAACTAAACGAGAGCAGAAACATCTGCTCTCCTGGTGGTCCTTAATCTGTAAGGTCTGCGAGGGACTTTCCCTTCCTGGTGGTTTCCTTGGTAACTGATGAGTCAACCTGACATCAATTACCCCTATAAATGGTAGCCACACCCCTGAGTAGTGAAGTTTGCTTCCACTGCCTGTCGGCCTCATCTGGGTGTTGCTTCAGACCTATAAGAGCCCCCTGTGCAATAACTCGGAGAAGGCAATGGCACCCCACTCCAGTACTCTTGCCTGGAAAATGCCATGGACGGAGGAGCCTAGTGGGCTGCAGTCCATGGGGTCGCAAAGAATCAGACATGACTGAGCGACTTCACTTTCTCTTTTCACTTTCACGCATTGGAGAAGGAAATGGCAACCCACTCCAGTGTTCTTGCCTGGAGAATCCCAGGGATGGGGGAGCCTGGTGGGCTGCCATCTATGGGGTCACACAGAGTCGGACACGACTGACGCGACTCAGCAGCAGCAGCAGCAGCCGTGCAATAAACTACCGATGTCTCCATCACTGTCTGCAGGCTCTTTCTTTGGTCTCGAGGCTGGGCAACTACAAGGCTTGCAGGCCTGCAGGGTGCAGACCGACACCCAACAAATTAAAAAGAACATGCTTTCAAAACGTAGGGTTGATTTTAGAAAATTGACTTTATCTTCATCATTCACCTTTCCTTTCATCTGTATTAGTATCTTATATTATTGACCAGGAAGTGCTAAATGGCTTTAGAAAAAACTTTGGAATTGTAACTCTTAACTAATCATCCACTGATTTATTCACAAATACTTACTGAATATCTACTGAAGGTCAGAGATTGCTAGGTTCTGGAGAGTTAAAACAGGGTTTTTCCTCATGGAAATCTCTTGTGAGGAATATCATTATTGATATAACAATAACATAGATGACATACTAAATAATATGCTACAATTTAAAATTGTGTCCAGAGGAATTTTTAATTTTAAGTGGTAAGCAAGAATGTAAATGACTATTACGCATTTTTAATGAAATTTATACAATGAAAAAAATCTTTATAATCATTCGATGATTTAAAAGTTTGGTCATACACAAAGAGTAAGACAATGTCTAAAATTAGAATAATAGTGAGATTCCATGGGGTTGCAAAGAGTCAGACACCACTGAGTGGCTGAACCAACTGAACTAATGGGCATCCTTGTCTTCCTGATTTTAGAGAAAATGCTTTCAGTTTTTTGCCATTGAGGATAATGTTTGCTGTGGGTTTGTCATATATGGCCTTTATTATGTTATATTACCTCTATGCTTACTTTCTGGAGAGTTTTTATCATAAATAGGTGTTGAATTTTGTCAAAAGCTTTTTCTGCACCTGTTGAAATGATCATATGGTTTTTATCTTTCAATTTGTTAATATGGTGTATCACATTGATTGATTTGCATACAGTGAAGAATCCTTGTATCCTGGGATAAAGCCCATTGTATAATGATGTGTGATCTTTTTAATGTGTTGTTGGATTCTGTTCACTAGAATTTTGTTGAGGATTTTTGCATCTATGTTTATCAGTGATACTGGCTTATAATTTTCTAAACGAAATTGAATCTGTTTAGAGTCCACCTTAAAAATTGAGATAATTTATATATCATAAAATTTATCCTTTTTAAGTATATAATGCACATGTGGTATACTTAGCAACGGAATATTACTCATCCATTCAAAAAATGAAACAGTGCCATTTACAGCAATGTGAATGAACCCATGGATAATCATACCAAGTGAAGCAACAGAGACAAGTGACAAATATCATATTTGCAGACAAATATCACATGTGGAATCAAAAAAAAGATACAAATTATCTCCCAAAGAAAGGCAAGACCAAAGAAGGCTCAAACTACCGCACAATTGCACTCATCTCACACGCTAGTGAAGTAATGCTCAAAATTCTCCAAGCCAGGCTTCAGCAGTACGTGAACTATGAACTTCTTGATGTTCCAGCTGGTTTTAGAAAAGGCAGAGGAACCAGAGATCAAATTGCCAACATTCGCTGGATCATGGAAAAAGCAAGAGATTTCCAGAAAAACATCTATTTCTGCTTTATTGACTATGCACGGCATCTGGCCCCATCACTTCATGGGAAATAGATGGGAAAACAGTGGAAACAGTGGCAGACTTTATTTTGGGGGGCTCCAAAATCACTGCAGATGGTGACTGCAGCCATGAAATTAAAAGATGCTTACTCCTTGGAAGGAAAGTCGTGACCAACCTAGATAGCATATTGAAAAGCAGAGACATTACTTTGCCAACAAAGGTCTGTCTAGTCAAGCCTATGGTTTTACCAGTGGTCATGTATGGATGTGAGAATTGGACTGTGAAGAAAGTTGAGTGCTGAAGAATCGATGCTTTTAAACTGTGGTGTTGGGAGAAAACTCTTGAGAGTCCCTTGGACTGCAAGGAGATTCAACCAGTCCATTCTAAAGGAGATCAGTCCTGGGTGTTCATTGGAAGGACTGATGCTAAAGCTGAAACTCCAACATTTTGGCCATCTCATGCGAAGAATTGACTCATTGGAAAAGATTCTGATGCTGGGAGGGATTGGGGCAGAGGAGAAGGGGATGACAGAGGATGAGATGGCTGGATGGCATCACCAACTTGATGGACATGACTTTGGGTAAACTCCGGGAGATGGTGATGGACAGGGAGGCCTGGCATGTTGCGATTCATGGGGTCGCAAAGAGTCAGATATGACTGAGCAACTGAACTGAACTGAACCAAGTGAAGTGAAGTGAAGTGGTAGCCGCACAGTTGTGTCCGACTCTTTGCGACCCCATGGACTGTAGCCTGCCAGGCTCCTTTGTCCATGGGATTCTCCAGGCAAGAATACTGGAGTGGGTTGCCATTACCTTCTCCAGAGTCTTCCCAACCCAGGGATTGAACTCGGGTCTCCCACATTGCAGGCAGATTGTTTACCACTGATCCACCAGGGAAGTACTGTATCTAGTTTTTTATGTTACCTTCATACTGTTCTCCATAATAGCTGACCAATTTACATTCCCACCAACAGTGTAGTAGGGTTTCCTTTTCTCCACACCCTCACTAGCATTTATTGCTTGCAGATTTTTTGCTGATGACCATTCTGGGCTGTGTGAGGTGATACCTCATTGTAGGTTTCATTTGCATTTCTCTAATAGTTAGTGATGCTGAGCATCCTTACATATGCTGTTTCGGCCATCTGTATGTCTTCTTTGGAGAAGTGTCTTTAGATCTTCCAGATATTTGTTGATTGGGTTGGTTTTGTTGTTGTTGTTATTGAGCTGCACGAGTTTGTATATTTTGGAGATTAAATCCCTTGTAGGTCATTTCATTTCTCCGATTCTGTGGGTTGTTTTCTCATTTTGTTTATGGTTTCCTTTGCTGTACAAAAGCTTTTAAGTTTAATTAAATTCTACTTGTTTACTTTTGTTATTATTGCCATCACTCTAGGAGGTAGATAAAAAATGATACTCCTGAGATTTATGTCAGAGTGTTTTGCCTACAGTTTCCTCTAAGAGTTTTATAGTATCCAACCTTACTTACATGTATGTCTTTGATCCATTTTGACTTTATTTTTGTATATGGTGTTAGTGTTTTAATTTCATTCTTTTACATGTAACAATACAGTTTTCCAAAAACTGAAGAAACTATCTTTTCTCCATCATATATTTTTGCCCCCTTTGTCACAGATTAGGTAACCACAAGTGCATGGGTTTATCTCTGGACTTCTAGCCTGTTCCACTGATTCACATTTCTGTTTTTGTGCCGGTACTATACTATTTTAATAACCATAGCTTTGTAGTATAGTCTGAAGTCAGAGAGCCTGATTCCTCCAATTCCAGCTTAAGATTGCTTAGGCTAGTTGGGGTCTTTTTTGTTTCCATACAAATTGTAGAATATTTTGTTTTAGTTCTGTGAAAAATGCCATTGGTAATTTTATAGCATTGCATTGACTCTGTAGATTATTTGGGGTTGTATAATCATTTTCATGATATTGGTTCTTCCAGTCCAAGGACATGGTATATCTCTTCTTCTGTTTGTGCCATCTTTGATTTCTTTCATCAGCATTTTTCAGTTTTCTGAGTAAAGGTTTTTGCCTCCTTAGGTTTATTCCTACCTTTTGATGTGATGGCAAATGGGATTGTTTCCTTGATTTCTCTTTTAAATCTTTTGTTAGTATATAGAAATATAAGAGATTTCTGTGTATTTTATATCCTGCAAAATTCCAAATTTATTGATGAGTTCTAGTAGTTTTCTGGTAGCATCTTAGGATTTTCTATGTATAGTATCACATCATCTGCAGACAGTGACAGTTTTACTTTTCCAATTTGGATTCTTTTTCTTTTTCTTCTCTGATTGCTATGGCTAAGACAAGGGATTCCCATAAGCTATCAGCTGACTTCAGCAGAAACTTCAGGGCAGAAGGGAGTGGCATGATGTACTGATATATTTAAAGAGATAAAAGGGAAAAAACCTACAACCAAGAATACTCTACCCAGCAAGGCTCCCAGTCAGATTTGACTGAAAGATCAAAAGCTGGTACCACCAAACCAGCTTTACAGCACATGTTAAGGGAACTTGCCTAAGTGAAATAAGAAAGGCTACCACTAGAAACAAGAAAATTATGAAATAGCTCAATAGTAAAGGCAAACATACAGTAAAGGTAGGAAATCATCCACACACAGGTAGCAGGGGGTTAAAAGACAAAAGTAGTAAATCAACTATATCCACAATAAGCAGTTAAGGGATACACAAAAATGGAGATGTCAAATAATATTAAGAACAGTAATCATAAGAGGAGAAGAGTACAAATGCTGTTCAAATGCATTTAAGATTAAGAAGTCAGAAACTTTATCATATATATAGACTGCTATATTAAAAACCTCATGATAACCACAAACCAAAAATATATAGTAAATATACACAGAGAAAGAAAAAAGGAATCCAAGTATAATACTAAAGAAAGTTGTCAAATCACAGGAGAAAACAACAACCAAAAAAAAAAAATCCCACTATAAAAACAACCCCAAAACAATTAAAATGGCAATAAGAACATACATATCAATAATTACTCTAAATGTAAATGGTTTCAACCAAAAGACAGCTTTTATACCGTTATCTCACCATCTAACAAAGGTCATAAAAAATCATGACAAAAATTTTTACCATAATCAATAATACATCTGTATAATATTTTAAGTGGTTAACCAAAAGGACACAATTTTACATGCAGTAAGTATCAGTGCAAATGTTATTATTGTTCAGTTGCTAAGTCATATCCAACTCTTTGTGACCCCATGGACTGCAGCACACAGGCTCCTTGGTCCTGCACTATCTCTGAGTTTGAGCAAACTCATGTCCATTGACTTAGTGATGCTATCTAACCATCTCATCCTCTGCCACTTCCTCCTTTTGCCTTCAGTCTTTCTCAGTATCAGGGCCTTTCCAGTGAGTCAGCTGTTTGCATCAGGTGGCCAAAGTACTGGAGCTTCAGCATCAGTACTTCCAGTGAGTATTCAGGGTTGATTTCCCTTAGGATTGACTGATCTGATTGGACTGCAAGGGACTCTCAAGAGTCTTCCCCAGCACCAGTTTGAAAGCATCAGTTCTTTGGCACTCAGCCTCCTTTATGGTCCAACTCTCACATCTGCACATGACTACTAGAAAAACCATAGCTTTAACTATATGGACCTTTGTTGGCAAATTAGCAATATTTCTGATTTTTAATACACTGTCTAGGTTTTTCATCTGATTTCGGTGTTGCCCATCTGGTGATGTCCATGTGTAGAGTCTTCTCTTGTGTTGTTGGAAGAGGGTGTTTGCTATGACCAGTGCATTTTCTTGGCAAAACTCTATTACTCTTTGACCTGCTTCATTTCGCATTCCAAGGCCAAATTTGCCTGTTACTCCAGGTGTTTCTTGACTTCCTACTTTTGCATTCCAGTCCCCTATAATGAAAAGGACATCTTTTTTGGGTGTTAGTTCTAAGAGGTCTTGTAGGTTTTCATAGAATTGTTCAACTTCAGCTTCTTCAGTGTTACTGGTTGGGGCATAGACTTGGATTACCGTGATACTGAATGGTTTGCCTTGGAAATGAACAGAGATCATTCTGTCGTTTATGAGATTGCATCAAAGTACTACATTTCGGACTCTGTTGTTGACCATGATGGCTACTCCATTTCTTCTGAGGGATTCTTGCCCACAGTAGTAGATATAATGGTCATCTGAGTTAAATTCACCCATTCCAGTCCATTTTAGTTTGCTGATTCCTAGAATGTCGACATTCACACTTGCCATCTCTTGTTTGACCACTTACAATTTGCCTTGATTCATGGACCTGACATTCCAGGTTCCTATGCAATATTGCTCTTTACATCATCAGGCCTTGCTTCTATCACCAGTCACATCCATGGATGGGTGTTGTTTTTGCTTTGGCTCCATCCCTTCATTCTTTCTGGAGTTAATTCTCCACTGATCTCCAGTAGCATATTGGGCACCTACTGACCTGGGGAGTTTCTCTTTCAGTATCCTATCATTTTGTCTTTTCATACTGTTCATGGGGTTCTCAAGGCAAGAATATTGAAGTGGTTTGCCATTCCCTTCTCCAGNTATCACTAGTCACATCCCAGCTGGGTTTTGTTTTTGCTTTGGCTCCATCCCTTCATTCTTTCTGGAGTTAATTCTCCACTGATCTCCAGTAGCATATATTGGGCACCTACTGATCTGGGGAGTTCCTCTTTCATTATCCTATCATTTTGCCTTTTCATTACTGTTCATGGGGTTCTCAAGGCAAAAATACTGAAGTGGTTTGCCATTCTCTGCTCCAGTGGACCACATTCTGTCAGACCTCTCCACCATGACCCGCCCATCTTGGGTTGCCCTGCTGGCATGGTTTAGTTTCATTGAGTTAGACAAGGGTGTGGTCCTAGTGTAATTAGATTGACTAGTTTTCTATGAGTATGGTTTCAGTGTGTCTACCCTCCGATGCCCTCTTGCAATACCTACCATCTTACTTGGGTTTCTCTTACCTTGGGCATGGGGTATCTCTTTACGGCTGCTCCAGGAAAGTGCAGCTGCTGCTCCTTACCTTGGATGATTGGTATCTTCACACCACCGCCCTTTCTGACTTTCAAAGTGGGATAACTCCTCTAGGCCCTCCTGCGCCTGTGAAGCCACAGTTCCTTGGACCTTGGGTTGTTCCACCCGGCCTCCGGTGCCGGGTGCTGCCTCTGGTCTAAGGCTTAGGCTGGCTCCTCCCGGCCTCCACCCCTGGGCTCGGACGTGGGGTGGCTCCCCCCAGCCACTGCCTCTGACCTCGGACACGGGGTGGCTCCTCTCGGCCGGCGCTCACACTGCTGCCTGCGCCGAAGAGCTCTGCTCCGCCGCTTGTGGCGCCCTTTATTGGTTGTGCTGGTTACTTTTTCCTTCTCCCAAATGAAAAATTCTATGTAGGTTTAGTCAGACACATATAAAAGTCTAATATAATTAAATTTCAATCATTATATTCAAAAGTATTCCACCACTTTCTAATTGTTCAAAAACATTTACATATTTTGTGTTTCCTAAGATGAGGTTTCTCATAGTCAACATTCTCTTACATCAAATCGTCCCCATTAAGAACATCTCTATAATGTGAGTGTTCTGCAAATACTACTTTTTGTATCTTTATTCATATTCTAGAGAAAAATGTTTATGAACACACACACTTATTCATTATTTTAAAAAAATTAAAAAAAACTCTCTTCTCTCATCCTATTGTTCTTCTGTTATGAATTTTCTTTTTAATTNTCTTACATCAAATCGTCCCCATTAAGAACATCTCTATAATGTGAGTGTTCTGCAAATACTACTTTTTGTATCTTTATTCATATTCTAGAGAAAAATGTTTATGAACACACACACTTATTCATTATTTTAAAAAAATTAAAAAAAACTCTCTTCTCTCATCCTATTGTTCTTCTGTTATGAATTTTCTTTTTAATTATTTCTTTGTTTCTATTTTTAAAATGGTTTATGCTCATTAATATATTTTACTACCTAATGGCTTATTTTCTCTATAAAGCCTTTTGCTCTAGAGCCTTCTTTATAAAAATTAACATGTGTTGAGTAGCTGAAAAGGTTTTTAAAAGCTTTTCCCATATGATTTTTCATTGAAGATTTTTTTTCATATTTACACTAAATTTTTCTCACTAGGTATTTTCCACTGCCATAGTTCCAGATATGGGGCAATCAGATTCCCTCTTCAGAATTTTCTTAGTCTTTAAAGTAACTTCTAGAGATATTGTTTATACAACCAAATATATTGTAACATTTGTTTTTCTGAAACAGATAGTAAGATATTAGATTAGTCTAGTAGATAGAATATTGATTCCCAGAAGATATCCACACAGTAACCGATGGAATCTATCTTTATTATGCTGCTAAGTCGCTTCAGTCAGGCTCTGCCATCGTTGAGATTCTCCAGGCAAGAACACTGGAGTTGGTTGCCATTGCCTTCCTCAATGCATGAAAGTGAAAAGTGAAAGTGAAGTCGCTCAGTCGTGTCCAACTCTTTGCGACCTCAAGGACTGCAGCCTTCCAGGCTCCTCTGCCCATGGGATATTCCAGGCAAGAGTACTGGAGTGGGTTGCCATTGCCTTCTCCAATCATTATATCAAGTGGCAAAAGAGACAATTTATGTACTTAGGTTACAGACTTTCAAATAGTATTGCCCTGGATTACCTGGGTAGACTCAAGACAGTCACATGAGCACTTCAGAGTGGAAGAGGAAGGCAGAAGTGTTTAGAGAGTTCCCTGCAGAGAAGCCTGGATTAGATCTGAGGTTTGCAGACTAACAGCTCCACCTGTGGATACACGCTTTAGAGATGGCTAAAGGTAATCATGAACCCAGTGGTAAGTAATCTTTCCAAACTGGGAATGACCCTGAGATAACAGCCAACAAAGAAACAGATACCGTAGTCATCCAGCCTCAATCAACAATCTGAGTTCTGGCAACAGTCTGAATGAGTCAGGGAAAATATTCTGTCCTCAAGTCTCTAGAAACACAAATATGCAACTCCTTGATTTTGGTCTTGTGAGACCCTGAGATTCTGAGCAAAGACCCAGTCAAGCTATCAGATCTCTGATCTGAAGAACCTGTTAATCTAAAGAATCAATTTGTTATTTTAAGCCATTAAGTTGGTGGTGATTTGGTATGATAGCAATAGAAAACTAATACAATTGTCCTTCTATGTCACAATGTATCTGGATAACTTTTTCACATCAGTCTCTGTTGTTGTCCATTGTTCAGTTGCTCAGCTGTGTCTGATTCTTTGTGAGTCAATGGATTACAGCACACCAGGCTTCACTGTCCTCCTCCATCTCCTTGCTACTGATGCTAAGTCACTTCAGTTGTGTCAGACTCTGTGTGACCCCATAGACGGCAGCCCACCAGGCTCCCCCATCCCTGGGATTCTCCAGGCAAGAACACTGGAATGGGTTGCCATTTCCTTCTCCAATGTATGAAAATGAAAGTGAAGTTGCTCAGTCGTGTCCTACCGTCAGTAACCCCATGGACTACAGCCTTACAGGCTCCTCCGTCCATGGGATTTTACAGGCAAGAGTACCTGGAGTAAGGTTCTTCCATATCCCAGAGCTTGCTAAAATGCATTTCCAATGAGTCAGTGTTGCCATTCAACCATTTTGTCCTCTGTCATCCCCTTCTCCTCCTGACTGCTATCTTTCCCAACATCAGTGTCTTTTCCAATGAGTCACTTCTTTGCATCAGGTGGCCAGAGTATTAGAGCTTCAACTTCATCATCAGTCTTTCCAATAAACTTTCAGGGTTGATTAACTGGTTTGATCTCATTGTAGTCCAAATGACTCTCAAAAGTCTTCGCTAACACTGCAGTTCAAAAGCATCAATTCTTTGACACTTAGCCTTCTTTATGGTCCAGCTCTCACATCCATACATGACTACTGGGAAAATCGTAGTTGACTATATGGACCTTTGTCAGCAAAGTAATGTCTCTGCTTTTTAATATGCTGTCTAGGTTTGTCATAGCTTTTCTTCCAAGGAGTAACTGTCTTTTAACTTTCTGGCTGCATTCACCATCTGCAGTGATTTTGGAGTCCAAGAAAATAAAGTCTGTCACTGTTTCCATTTTTTCCCCATCTATCTGCCATGAAGTGATGGGACTGGATGCCATGATTTTAGCTTTTAGAACATAAGTTTTAAGCCAGCTTTTTCTCTTTCACCTTTATCAAGAGGCCCTTTAGTTCCTCTTTCACTGGTAGCTCAGCTGATAAGAATCCACCTGCAATGTAGGAGACCCTGATTAGACTTCTGGGTCAGGAAGATCTGCTGGAGAAGGGATAGACTAGCCACTCCAATATTCTTGGGCTTTCCTGGTGGCTCAACTGGTAAAGAATCCTCCTCCATTATGGAAGACATGGGTTTGATCCCTGGGTTGAGAAGATCCCCTGGAGAAGGGAAAGGCTGTTCACTCCAGTTTTCTGGCCTGGAGAATTCCATGGGCTGTATATTCCATGAGGTCACAAAGAGTCAGACACAACTGAGCACTTTCACTTTCACTTCCAGCTTTCTGGTATAAGGGTGATGTCATCTGCATATCTGAGGTTATTGATATTTCTCTTGGGAATTTTGATTCCAGCTTGTGACTCACCCATCCTAGCATTTCACATGATGTATTCTGTGGAATTATCAAAATTTTATACAACTTAGGCAAACCCAAAGTACATCAGCACACTGTAAATTAGTTAAGCCTGTAAATTGGCACCCAGCATTTTCAAATATTTTGAAATGACAAATACAATTAGCAAAATGCTATACATATCATTTTACAAGTATTTAAAGATAAAGTGGTGGTTCTAGATGTTTTTAAAATAATTCTAATAGATATTTCCAATTAATTTCCTAGTCATGTATGGATGTGACAGCTGGACTATAAAGAAAACTGAGTGCTAAAGAACTGATGCTTTTTAACTGTGGTGTTGGAGAAGACTCTTGAGAGTCCCTTGGACTGCAAGGAGATCCAACCAGTCCATCCCAAAGGAGATCAATCCTGGGTGTTCGTTGGAAGGACTGATATTGAAGCTGAAACTCCAATACTTTGGCCACCTGATGTGAAGAGCTGACTCATTTGAAAAGACCCTAATGGTGGGAAAGATTGAGTGCAGGAGGAGAAGGGGATGACACAGGATGAGGTGGTTGGATGGCATCACCAACTCAATGGACATGAGTTTGAGTAAACTCCGGGAGTTGGTGATAGTCAGGGAGGCCTGACGTGCTGAGGTTCATGGGGTCGCAAAGAGTCGGACACGACTGAGTGACTGAACTGAAATGAGGCTTTATCTGTTTACATTCCCTTTAAGTAACAAATAGTTATCTTTCTTTAAAAGTGAAAAGATTTTTCTCTCAAAAACTTGCTACTGAAAGTAAGTTACAGATCTTCATGATAATTGCATCTGATTAAATTTAGTTTAAAATTATATGTATTTAATTATTACTGTAGACAAAGATCTTTTATAGCATGCTTTGTTCTATAAGCAGTTTTAAATTCCTTAGCCTATTTCTTATATATTAACAGATTATACAATTTTTATAGATAAATAAATGTAAATTAGCTTCAGTTCACACATATAAACTAACTTCTGATTTTATTGCATTGTCTTTGACTTTTTTGTATTATGTTCTTTATGTATAAAATTCCCATCATTAACTTTTTATTTATTATTTTTCAATATCATATTACATTTAAAACATTTATCTTCTAAAATAATTAAAATCTAAAGGTATTTTTCACACTACAGTGTAGTGATTATTAAATAATAAAATATATGAGATTAGGAAGTGTCAGCGGAGATTGCTTTTTAAATTAGATACTCGGGAATACACACACACAATCACACAAATATACATTCACGATGTTGTTGCTGTTGTTATTCAGTTGTTCAGTCATGTCTGACTCTTTGTGACTCCATGGACTGCAGAAACCTGGCTTTCCTGTCCTTCACTATCAACTGGAGTATATTCAAATTCATGTTCATTGAGTCAATTATGCCATCCAACCATCTCATCCTCTGTCTCTCTCTTTTCTCCTGCCCTCAATCTTTCTCAGAATCAGGATCCTTTCCAAAGAGTTGGCTCTTCACATCAGGAGGCCAAATTATTGGCATTTCAGCCTCAGCATCAGTTCTTCCAAGGAATATTCAGGGTTGATTTCCTTTAGGAGTGACTGGTTTGAACTCCTTGGTATCCAAGGGACTCTCAAGAGTCTTCTCCAGCATCAGAGTTCAAAAGGGTTAATTCTTCAGCACTCAGCCTTCTTTGTAGTCCATCTTTCACATCTGTACATGATTAGCGGAAAAATGATAGCTTTGGAAATATGGACCTTTGTCAGCAAGGTGATATCTGTGCTATTTAATAGACTGTCTAGGTTTGTCATATCTTTCCTTCCAAGGAGCAAGTGTCTTTGAATTCATGGCTGCAGTCACCATCCACAGTCATTTTGCAACTTAAGAAAATAAATTCTGTCAGTTTCCATTTTTTCCCCATCTATTTGCCATGAACGATGGGAATAGATGCCATGATCTTAGTCTTTTTCAATGTTGAGTTTTAAGTCAGCTTTTTCACTCTCCTCTTTTACATTTATCAAGATGTTCTTTAGTTTCTCTTCACTTTCAGATATGCAGTGGTGTCATCTGCATATCCAAGGTTGATATTTCTCCCAGCAATCTTGATTCCAGCTTGTGATTATCCAGTCTGGCATTTCATAAGACATACTCAGCAGATAAGTTAAAGAAGCAGGGTGACAATATGCATCCTTGACTTACTCTTTTCCCAATTTTGAAATTTGTACTCCTTTCTCAATTTCAAATTTTTCCAATTTGTACATTCAATATGGACAAAAGATAAATCATGCTTAAGTCTTACCTTTATTGTGAAAGAAACTCACTAGGTAATCATGAGAGTACCTGTTTGTCCTCACTTTTAAAATATACCTGCTTGACTAAACTTAGTGTTCAAAAATTTTTTTTGGTAACAGTCAGAACTAGAGCTGTGCTTTCCATGAACTTTTATGCTCTGTCTCTCTCTCAAAAAAAAAAAAAAGAAAAAGAAAAAGAAAAAAAAAAACCAACACTTGATTGTTAGTTAACTCTGTTCTCTACACTCCAAAGTTTTAGTTCATACACTGTTCAATTCATATCACAGACCTCTCAATAAATTTTAAGAGTGCTAAAATACTTTGATCACTTTAAAAATACATCCTGAGACAATAACATATGTAATTCAACTAATGCATATACATATTTTTGTTGCTATTATTTACCTGCTAAGCTGTGTCCAACCCTTTGTGACTGCAACACATCAGGCTTCCTTCTCTTTCACTGTCTCCCAGAGTTTGCTCAAACTCATGTCCATTGAGTCAGTGATGCTTTCTAACCATCTCATCCTCTGTCACTCCCTTCTCCTCTTACCCTCGTTCTTCCCCAGCATCAGGGTATTTTCCAATGAATTGGCTCTTCATATAAGGTGGACAAAGTACTGAAGCTTCAGCTTCAGCATCAGTCCTTTCAGTGAATGTTCAGGATTGATGTCCTTTAGAATTGATTGAATTGATTGCCTTGGTGTCCAAGGGACTCTCAAGAGTCTTCCCCAACATCACAAATTAAAAACATCAATTCTTCAGTACTCAGCTATCTTTATGATCCAATTGTTACATCCATACATCATGACTATTGGAAAAACCACAGCTTTGCCTCTATGGAATGCATATATATATATATATATGTGTGTGTGTGTGTGTGTGTGTGTGTGTGTGTATACACTTTCCTTTTTCTATTTTCCACCTTCTTTTTCTTTGGCTATAGGCATCCAACTAGATATATTTTATTCTTTGTCTTTCAACTTCACCTTTTCAGAAAACGGTTCGCTTTTATAATTATCAAATAGAAGGAGACTTTTGAAAAGAGATAATATTTTATTCAATATATTATGTTTCCTGCTATAAAGTGTCTGTAATTTATTTTCTATATCTCACTCTTTCTTTGTGGATTTAACTCATATTATCTCTCTTTATTCCCCCTGACCCTTTCTTTCTGCTTTTACTGGAATGGATTCATCAAAACTTTTAATAGCCCACCACAGCCCAAAAGCTGACCTCATTGCTCCCTTTGAGACATTCTACTCACCCACATGTGAAGATTATTTGACTCTATAGACAATAATTTTGTATACAGCTCTATAAAAACATATTCACACTAATATTTTATCTTTAGATAAGTGTTAAGTGTTATATGGGGGAAGTGGTTACTTTTCATATTTTTAAAAAGTAACTAGTTTTAAAATTTGTTGAGCACTGAATACTAATATTTCGTTTTGCAAACCAAGTAATTTTTCTAATGGATGTTGCTTCTATACTATAAGAAATTTTCCATTTCTATTTTACTAACAGGTATTTGAAGAGGATAAGAGATTATAAAATTTTCCAGAGTTAAATTCCAAGTGAACTCTTAGATATAACTAAGTGTTCATTTATTTTATAATGTGTTTATAAAGTGTTCTTTGTATTTTGTTACAACATATTGTTTTTCAAATTGATCTTCCCCTTTGCATTGGATCTAATGGCTGTACCTCAATCATATAGCTTGTTTATTTCATAATATGTTGATATAGTTTATTACATAATATATGACATATGTTAAGAAAGTTCTGATATGAAATTTTATATCTTCAAATATCATGCTACTTTGTAGGTAAGTATATTTTAATATCAACAAAAAGAAATGAAATAAACATATTTATTTACCAAATACATGACTTTATTATAAACTAAATATCTTAATATGATTTTGAGATGAGAAAAATTCTAACAGCAATACTACCTCCAAGAAATGTTTTGATAACTAAATGTTTTAGATAATGTAATTTCTGGCAAGCAGTTTACTTTCCTGCTACAGTTCAATAAAAATAGTTGATACATTTTTGCAGTCATTTGAAAGAAAAATGTTACTATGCCAGAATTTGTCCTGCATGTACTAAGTTTATTCAAAAAAAATTGTACATAAAAATAGTTATAACCTTCCTGATTTTTGCTTGCAGGAAATTCTGATTTATAAGTGGTAGTTAAACAAAAAATTGCTTAAAGGTTATCCCATAAGTGGATGTAGATTTCTCAAAGGAGCAAATAGACATGTATAGAAACTGCCTGGGAGCTTGTTCCTTCAAAGACCACCACAGTATTCAAAGTGGAAGTATGTTGTCATAATTTTCACATTTCATAATGACAGTGCCTTCTTTCAAAATCTTTACAAACATAAACAATTTTAAAAAGCAGTTTCATCAATAATCTGTGTCATTGATAGTTAAATAGACTTTGTCAATTTTATTGATTTTGGTTTTCTCTAGTTTCAAAATTAAAATTCAATTGTAAAACCTCTGTAAATTGCAGACCATTTTCTTACTGAGTTTTGCTCATATATTTCTGATTATGTAGATTCCCATGGCTTGGTTTCTGTGCAAATCTGCATGTAAAGCAGCCAAGCCTAATGACAAAAATAAAATCATCAATAATTATCATTAATTATTTTAAAATTTTATTGCCCTTTTTATGAGTATTCAGAGCAATCTGATTCTTAAAATTTAGTAATACTTTTCAGTCTTCATATTTAGAGTTCTCCTGCCTTATTGCATCTACTAAATTCCTCCTTCTCCAAGTCTTCTATCTACCCTGTCTTTAGGCTTTGGCTGTTGTTATATTTTCCTCCCTTTGCTACCTATTCTCACTATCTTCTGAGTCTTTATTGTGCTGATCCACTTATATTTTTTTTGAAAATTTTTTGTCAATCTTTTGTTTCATCTCACCACCCTCTGTATCCTATTAGTCATCATAAAAATGTAAACTTTGGAAACTATCTCACTCAGCTCCCTGGCAGAAAGAATGGGCAGAAAGGGAACACTAGGTGAATAGGTAGAGAGACAGGTAGATATATCTTTATAGTTACCATTTCTTAAAATACACTCCAACACTAAAACAGGGAAAGTACAAAAGTCCCTGTACAATAGTACAGACTCTAGAGATTTTAGTTACATATGTTCTGATAGTAAAAACACAAGCTTTAACATTCACATTTGTTTTCTCATGGCACCATCATCCTTCTATAAACAAAATTTGTATCTTGAGAGCATATTAAGCATCACTGTTTACTAAAATCTTAACAAAATTGTTCCTTTGATTATTGCATATAAGCCAATCAACTCAATAACAGAAAGCTTTAACACAATGTTTCTGGGACCTACCATAAGTCCTGTGGTTAAAAATATGCAAAATAGTGAAGAAGAAACATTTTCTTGATTGTTTGCTCAAATATCTCCCTCATAAGGAAAGAAAATAACCAACAGCTTGCTTTCATGTGAGATGATGATTCACAAAATGGTGAAATAATACATACATAAGTTATAGATTAAATTAGGCCATAAAATATAGATTATTATTATTATGACTTTGTTGAAACAGTATTTTATTGCATTACAAAATCCCAGGAAAGTTTGTAATACTTTATTGGGGTATCTTTCTAATAAGCATCTGTTAGTGAAACACTATCACTCTTGTGAAGATAAATGACCTGCTGCTATTTCCTCTTTTGTCTAACAACTTATAAAATCATAACTTTTATTCTTCAAAAGATAAAAAAATGTTTAACATCCAGTTATTTTTTTCACAAATGGATCTGGAAATTTACCTCTAATTTTCTAGACCATCATATCAAAAAAATTCCAAGATGAGCTGATGATAGACTTGAGCAGAAGCCACCATCGGCTTCTGGGAAGAGTCTTATGGAGAAGCCTGAAAATTAGCTTCTTCCAGGCCTGGACCTGGTTCCATCACTTTATGGGAAATAGATGGGGAAACAGTGGAAATAGTGTCAGATTTTATTTTGGGGGGCTCCAAAATCACTGCAGATGGTGATTGCAGCCATGAAATTAAAAGACGCTTACTCTTTGGAAGAAAAGTTATGACCAACCTAGATAGCATATTCAAAAGCAGAGACATTACTTTTCTGACTAAGGTCTGTCTAGTCAAGGCTATGGTTTTTCCAGTAGTCATGTATGGATGTGAGAATTGGACTGTGAAGAAGGCTGAGCGCCAAAGAATTGATGCTTTTGAACTATGGTGTTGGAGAAGACTCTTGAGGGTCCCTTGGAATGCAAGGAGATCCATCCAGTCCATTCTGAAGGAGATCAGCCCTGGGATTTCTTTGGAAGGAATGATGCTAAAGCTGAAATTTCCAGTACTTTGGCCACCTCATGCGAAGAGTTGACTCCTTGGAAAAGACTCTGGGATGCTGGGAGGGATTGGGGCAGGAGGAGAAGGGGATGACCGAGGATGAGATGGCTGGATGGCATCACTGACTCGATGGGCATGAATCTGAGTGAACTTCGGAAGTTGGTGATGGACAGGGAGGCCTGGCGTGCTGTGATTCATGAGGTTGCAAAGAGTCAGACACGACTGAACGACTGAACTGAACTGAACTGAGGCCTGGACCTTATCTTCATTTCAGGAGTTCACCTGCCTACAAGCCCTATGCTTTGAACATTTGAACAATGAGAGTAAGAACAAGAAGCAAAAAAAAAAAAAAAAAAAAAATGCACTTGCACACATGTACATGCATCAGTTAAGTAGGATGCTTGATTCTTAACTAGGAGTAAGCATAGTCTTGACAAATATGTATTTCTTTCTTCAAAGTGTATTTATTACTCTTCTAAATCATGACATATATTTACATATACATATGTATATGATTTTTCATATTATATTCTATGACATGTTGTTTTCTAATATTAATGTACTAAACTAAATTGCTTCAATTCAAAAAGGCAAAATTCTAATATTAATGATAATAAGTTAACTTGCATCAATTTCATGAGGCAAAACATGTGCTCCCTTGATGACCAATAATAGCTAGAAAGAAAATTGTGATTTGACAGTTAAGTACTATTAGGAGGAGAGAGGGAGGAAATGTTTCCATAACCTAATAATTTAGTATCCTTTTATAATTCTTGCCTGATTCAATCATGACAATAGAAATTTGTTTTGGTCTTCAATCACAGAGCCTCTGTGAAGCAAAGAATAAGTCAAATTGGTGGAGTGAAGATCAGAAACAGGCTATAAGAAGAAAGGAGTCACCAAACCAACCAATCTGAGAACCCCCAAAAAGTCAGCTTCCCATATGGAAAAGGAAGAGAGAGTTGGTGACATTTACTGGGCATTGTTATCTCTCTAAGTCTGTAGTAGCTTATTTAATGTCAGGCTCCAGGATCTGTCCTTTCGTAGGTTCATAGGAAAAAAATTAGAAATAAGATAAAAAAAAAATGTGAGCACAAGATGCAACACAATTTCTGCTACTGTCATTCATTTGTAGCCATGTCAACCTTCAGAAAGTTGCTTTGCTTCCGCCTTTCAAATATCTCACAAATTTTTATCTTGGCCAAGCCCTACCAGGCAACAGTTGAGGAAGGAGCCTTGCTTACTTTGTTTCATTTCACCCCAAAGTAGGAATTTATAGTCCACATCACTACAACCTGCCCCTTATCAACTTGGTCTCCTTATATACCTCATGTAATCATATTTAACTTCCAAATAAAGCAATTCTAAATCAGGCCAACCACTTTAGGATGAGTGAGTTCAACACACAAGCCAATGCTTGCTGTTAAGTCTATCCCCTTTCAGTAGGCTTGTCTGTGGAAAAACATAATGATTAAAATATTCTGTGAGCTGACTGATAGTGGTTATGGCAGAATTATGCTGGGCCAGGAAGACAATCCATATCCTGGTGGCTTATTCTAGTCTAACAAATGGATTTCCCTTCAATGATGCCTGAATGACTGGTCCCTTGGGTGAATGTTACTACAATGCATGTTCAGCTTGGTCTCTGCTGCTAATGTTGCCAAATCCAGACTTGTTCCACTCATCTGCAGGACAGGCCCATTAAATGAAAGATGGGTTGCTGGGACAAGGAATAGCAACTACTCAGAAAGTCAACAGACCAAAAAGATGATAGACTATTGTCTCAAAAAAAAATGTATTTCATGTCTTTGGATGCTAGTTTCTTTTATAGAGCAAAGAGGGGAAAGTGAGGAGGAAAAATGAAAAAGATGATCATTGTTTGCAAATATTTCCTGATTCTGGCCAGACTCTGGAGGGGTTGCATTAATTTCTTCTTCCTTGTAGCCATTCACAGGTAGGCCTGGTCGGGATATTTCCTGTGAGTGTAAACAAAAGTATTTTAGCTTAATACTAGGCATGGGAGGCAGGGTTCCCAGAGATGTGCCATTATGTAAACTTTAAGCTGTAGGCAATATCCCTTGAGCATAAAGTTTACAGTAAAATAAACAGATTCAGTATGGAGTCTAGTTTGTTCTTCTCTACTACACTGATACGTTTGTCACTCAGCAGTGTCTATAGCCAAACTGCCTTGGTGAAGTAAGCATATGTTGCTGAGCTCAGGCTTAAAGTTCATCTCTGCCATCATGGTCATTTGGTCCATAGGACCAGGATTATGGTCATATCACATATATGTCATCTTCTTGTTCACCTGGTCAATAGATATAGAGGAAGAAAAACAATTTTTCTTTACCCTTCTGAGTTTTTGTAATAAGAGATATTAACAAGAGAAAAACCAATAGACACATTAACATATATATTTCATGTCAGGATATATTCAGGAAAAATGAGAAGCACAAAGTTGTGCCTTTAGAATTTAGGATTAAACATCATCTTATAAAGGAAAAGGAAGGAGGGATGCAAATCTTTGGGGGAAAGAATTTTTTGGAGAGATGAATAAACCCTTAGAAAAATAGGTTAGACGTATGATCATTTGTGACAAAGGTTGAATGTGATATGGAATTTTAGTCCTATCTCCTGTGATAATAGCTAATCTTCCCTGGTTCATAAAACTGCTGGGAAAGAAATGTATGACAAATGGTTCCTTTTGGAGTATCTGTCTTTAGGCAGATAAGGGGAGTTTAGAGAAAACGCTGTAAGCTTTTGTCCTTTTCCTATTTCTGTTCCCCTTAAACCTTTGAGATTACTAGGTAACATTCAACCCAGCTCCTGACTAGTGCTCTACTGAAGGTACACAATCCCTTGCCTAACCTGTTGATTCCTTTCCTGAATTAAAAGGAGTAAGAATGAAGAATTAAGTAGTGGAAGAGTGACTGACTCTCTATCCTCAGCTTCCCTTTAGTACATTTACAAGCAAACAACATGCTTGTAAAGAGAGAGAAGACAAGAGAGCAGACAAAGGAAGATCAGGAGAAGTTAGCAGGTTTGCACTCAGTGGAAAAATAATGAAGAATCTAACGTTCTATCTTAATGATTAACTGAGATTGTTTCCCCCTTTGCCTTTAAAAACTTTCATGGCTGAGCAGAATCTTCAGAGCTGGTTTCTGGACGTGAGACTACCTTCTCCCCAGACTGCAGGCTTTTCTGACTAAAGCACTGCTGCTGCTGCTAAGTCACTTCAGTCGTGTCTGACTCTGTCTGACCCCATAGATGGGGGCCCACTGTATCTGGGATTCTCCAGGCAAGAACACTGGAGTGGGTTGCCATTGCCTTCTCCAATGCATGAAAATGAAAAGCAAAAGTGAAGTTGCTCAGTCATGCCGAACTCTTAGCGACCCCATGGACTGCAACCTACCAGGCTCCTCCGTCCATAGGATTTTCCAGGCAAGAGTACTTGCCTTCTCCGGACTAAAGCACAGTTCCTTTCAATTGAATTTTGCTCTTCAACAGATGTTGGGTGGCAAGCAGCTCAACTTGAATTTGATAACAATCTGCATTTGCTGTTTCTCGAATGTTTACCGTTCAAAATAATCATTATACCAAAGAAACATATTTGGCATATACTGCTCCCTTTTATTAAGATCTTTCTCTGCTGAAGTTGCTTTTTCATTAATGTTTATATAGGTTACAGATCTTCACACTTTCTGCTTACTTGATGACACTTACCTTTATTTGCTTTTGAACTGTTGTGTTGGAGGACTCTTAAGAGTCCCTTTGACTGCAAGGAGATCAAGCCATTCAATCTTAAAGGAAATCAACCTTGGATATTCATTGGAGGGACTGATGCTGAGGCTGAAGCTTCAATGCTTTGGTTACTTGATGCAAAGAGCTGACTCATTGGAAAAGATCCTAAGTTGGCAAAAAGTGAAGACAGGAGGATTAGGGTGTGACAGAGGATGAGTTTAAGCAAGCTCCAGGAAATGGTAAAAGACAGGGAAGCCTGGAGTGCGGCAGTCTGTAGGGTCACAAAAAGTCAGAAAAAACAGAGACTGAAGAGCAACAAATATATCTTTATCTGTAGATTTCCAATTTTTGTGTTTCCAAGTGCATAACCATAAACCCTGGAATTATCACTAATTCAGTGCCCATGAACCATTTTAGATCTCTCTCTCCTGCTATTTTCTCTGAAAAACAAAAATAAAACAATTACAATAACAACATAACATGCTGCTTAAAGTTCTGCCCATTAGCAAATGACATTTTCACCACTGTTCCTCAGCATCATCCCTAAATATCGCAGTAACTCTGAACTAATAACTTTCAGGTGGTGACAGCCTACTGTAAACCAAGTCCATTTTTTATCTCTCTCATGTGATGGTCACAGTGAATTCTCCATGAGGTCACAGGTTCAGGGTGAGAGAGAGAATGTAGTGTATCCCTTCATTAGATTTTATTTAGGATTTACATACTACCCACTGTTAGGGTTGCACTGCATAAAACCAAGATGATTTTACTTTTATCTTTAGTTCTAATTGTTGAGACAGTTTATTCTTCTGAGAAATTTACAGTCTTTCACTTGAAATTCTAGAATATATGTGCTTATATGAAAATACATTTTAATCTGTATGACTTAAAATTTGTTATTGTTGAATTGCTAAATTGTGTCCTACTCTTTTGTGACCCCATGGACTATAACCCATCAGGCTCTTCTGTCCATGGAATTTCCCCAGACAAGAATATTGGAGTGGGTTGCCATTTCCTTCTCCAGGGGAATCTTCCTGGCCCAGAGATCAAACCGGCATCTCCTGCATTGGCAGGCAAATTATTCACCACTGAGCTAGCTGGGAAGCCCAAATTTTGTTTAAGGTGCCTTAAAATTATTTCAGTTCAGTTAAGTTCAGTTCAGTCACTTGGTCGTGTCTGACTCTTTGCGACCCCATGAATCGCAGCATGCCAGCCTCCCTGTCCATCACCAACTCCCGGAGTTCACTCAGACTCATGCCCATCGAGTCAGTGATGCCATCCAGCCATCTCATCCTTGGTCGTCCCCTTTCTCCTCCTACCCCTAATCCCTCCCAGCATCAGAGTTTTTTCCAATGAGTCAACTCTTCCCATGAGGTGGCCAAGGTACTGGAGCTTCAGCTTCATCATCATTCCTTCCAAAGAAATCCTTGGGCCGATCTCCTTCGGAATGGACTGGTTGGATCTCCTTGCAGGCCAAGGGAATTTCAAGAGTCTTCTCCAGCACCACAGTTCAAAAGCATCGATTCTTTGGCGCTCAGCCTTCTTCACAGTCC
>SJYA01004086.1:0-40459 GCA_006410615.1 Neotragus moschatus | reverse complement strand
TGGCCACCTCATGCAAAGAGTTGACTGATTGGAAAACACTCTGATGCTGGGAGGGATTGGGAGCAGGAGAAGAAGGGGATGACAGAGGACGAGATAGCTGGATGGCATCACTGACTCCATGGGCGTGAGTATGAGTGAACTCCGGGAGTTGGTGATGGATAGGGAGGCCTGGGGTGCTGTGATTCATGGGGTCGCAAAGAGTCAGACATGACTGAGTGACTGAACTGAACTGAACAATATAATAATAGCCACTAAAAAATAACTGACAATAATGATTTGAACAGTGTGGAGATTCCTTTAAAACTTGCAAATAGAACTGCCATATGACCCAGGAATCCCACTGCTGGGCATACACACCAAGGAAACCAGAGTTGAAAGAGACACATGTACCCCAATGTTCACTGCAGCACTGTTTTTAATAGCCAGGACATGGAAACAACTTAGATGTCCATCAGCAGATGAATGGGTAAGAAAGCTGTGGTACATACACACAATGGAGTATTACTCAGCCATCAAAAAGAATACATTTGAATCAGTTTTAATGAGATGGATGAACCTGGAGCCGATTATACAAAGTGAAGTAAGCCAGAAAGAAAGACACCAATACAGTATATTAACGCATATATATGGAATTTAGAAACATGGTAATGATAACCCTGTATGCAAGACAGCAAAAGAGACACAGATGTATAGAACAGACTTTTGGACTCTGAGGGAGAGGAAAAGGGTGGGATGATTTGGGAGAATGGCACTGAAACATGTATACTATCATGTAAGAAACGAATCGCCAGTCTATGTGCGATATAGGACACAGGATGCTTGCGGCTGGTGCACGAGGATGATCCAGAGAGATGATATGGAGTGGAAGGTGAAGGGGGTTCAGGATTGGGAACTCATGTACACCTGTGGCAGATTCGTGTCAATGTATGGCAAAACCAATACAGTATTGTAAAGTAAAATTAAATAAAAATAAAAATTAAAAACACACACATGCACACACACAAAAAAATCTAATTCACGAATAGTGGGAATTTAATAGGTTGATTGCTTTGATATGTTTACAAATTACCCAGAATGTATTTCAAAGGAGAGGTCGGCATTCTGCAAAATTTAAGGAAATATTTTAAGAACTATAAAAATCTAGCTCACTTTGGTACAATCATTTCAGTAATGCTGAAATAATAATAATACCCTTACACTTTTCTCATTTGATACAATCTAATCAAACTTAAAATCTTTTGCAAAAAGAAACTATTAACAAAATGAAAAGCTATCTACAGAATGGAAGAAAATATTTTCAGATGATGTGACCAACAAGGGTGATTTCCAAAATATACAAATTGCTTATAGAATTTAATATAAGAATAAAGAAATAAATAGGCAGAAACCCTAAATAGACATTTCTCCAAAGAAGACATACAGATGTACAAGAGGCACATGAAAAGATTTTCTGCATTGTTGATTATTAGAGAAAATCAGATCAAAACTGCAATGAGATATCTCCGCAGTCATTCAGAATGACCATCATCAAAAAGTCTGCAACTAATAAATGCTGGAGAGAGCATAAAGAAAAAGGAACCCTCTTTCACAGTTGTTAAGAATATAAATTGATGCAGGCACTATGGAGAATTCTATGGAGGTTCCTAAAAACAAAATAAACATAGACTTACCATATGATAAAGTAATCTCTTCTTGCAAATATATATCCAGAAAAGATAAACACTCTTATTAGAAAATATATCAATACTTGAGCCCCCAATGTCCATAGCAGCATTATTTACATTAGCCAAGGAAGGGAATTAACCTAAATATTCACTGACAAATGAAAGGATAAAAAAAGTATGGTAAATATATGCAATGGAATATTACTCAACCGCTAAAAATGAAATGATGCCATTTATAGAAACATGGATGGTCCTAGAGATTAATATACTAGATGAAATAAGTGAGATGAAGACAAATACCATGATGTGATATCACAATCTATGTGTGAAATAAAAAAATGTCACAAATAAATTTATTTACAAAGCATAAATAGACTAACAGACATAGAAAACAAACTTATAATTACCAAAGGTGAAATGGGAGAGGTGAAAGGGAAGAGGAAAGTTTGGGAATATGGAGTTAAAATATAAACACTATTATGTATAAAATAAACAGCAAGAACCTACTGTATAGCACAGGGAACTATAATCAATGTCTTGCAAAGACCTATAATGGAAAGGAATCTGAATCACTTTGCTGTACACCCAAAACTAACATAATATTGTAAATTAACTATACTTCAATTAAAAATAAAAAGTAAAATAAAAACCTTCCCATTTGAGACTCAAAAGAGTCAGACATGCCTGAGAAACTGAACTGAACTGAACTGAATCTGTATATTATATTATTTGAAGCATGCAAGGCGATTTTGTCAAAGTTTACTTTGCCTATTGCATAAATAAATGTTCTTATATAAATTGTGCCCTGGAATTCATACTACTACTCCCAATACCAGTGTACTTGTTTTCATGAGTGAGAGTCTCTGGATCATGTGACTATAGGATTAATATAAATTCACTCAGTGCTTTCTTTAAGACAAAGATTGGATTACTCTGCCTCTGCCTGTCATATGTATAAATCTCAGCATGCAGTGCTCTATTTTGTCTACAGTGGAGTTTTCACTCTGCTGGGATATCTGAGGTAATGTACATGATGAGGTTCAATGTACACCAAGATGTAAGCAGGTATTGAAATACTTTACATCAGGTATTTCTTAAAATTCCTAGGACATATTTACATAACTATGTAGACCTAAATGGATTCATTTTTATGATAAATTATTTTAAACATTTTTCTTATTTTTATTTTTCTTTACTTACATAAATTTAACCTAAGTGATTATTCTACTTACCACTCACTAGGAGCTTGTTTATTTACGTTTTTTTTTTAACAGTGTTAAAATAATCCAGCCAAAACACAGGATCGATATTGTTTAGGGATAGTACACAAATATTCAAGGTTGAGTCTTTACTTTTAATTAGTTTTAGAAGTATCGCTGGGTCCTTTGAATGAGATGAATGCTGATCTTTAGGTCACTGTAAGGTTTTCAGAATGTATGTGATTGCAATCATATCATTTCATTAAGGCATACAATAAGGGGAGTTTAAAAGGTAGAAATTTGACTTTTAAGAGTAAGTGTAAAAAATTTAGTAATATATTTAAAAGCAATTGAAATTAGTTTTTATTTCTGTCTTTTGTGTAAAAAAAGATCATTGCATATGCATAATGTAAATTGATTATATGTTAGGCTGATGGTTGGACTGAACATTTACTTAACTGTGAAACATTGCAACTTGTTTTTGTTGCTCTTTGTAGATGTTCTGCTTTTTACACATTGAAGATTTATGGCAGCTCTGCATTGAGCAAGTCCAGTAGCACCATTTATCCAAAAACATTTGCTCAGTTCTTATCTCCCTGGCACATTTTGGTGATTCTCACAATATTTCAAACTTTTCATTACTATAATATTTTTATGATGATCTATGATCAGAGATCTTTGATGTTACTATTGTTAAGTGTTTTGGGGTATCATGAGTCATGCCCACATAAGATGGTGAATATAAATGGATAAACATTGTATGTTCTGACTGCTCTACCTCCTTCTCTCTCCTCAGGCCTCCCTAATCCCTGAGACACAACAGTATTGAAATTGGGTCAATTAATAATCCTGCCCGTAAGTGTTCAAGTGAAAGGAAGAATCAATCAATGCATCAAACTTCACTGCTGTCTGATTTTAAGTAATTGCTGCAGCCACTCAAACTTTCAGTAACCCCCATCCTAATCAGTCAGCAGTCAACAAGGGGCAGGACCTTCAGCTAGCAAATGATTGAAGCTTGTTGAAGGTTCAGATGATAGTTAGCATTTTTTAGCAATAAAGAACTTATTAAGACATAATGGTATTGCAAACTTGAAAGACTATCAGTTCAGTCACTCAGTCATATCTGACTCTTTGCAACCCCATGGAATGCAACACACCAGGCTTCCCTGTTCATCACCAGCTCCTGGAGCTTGCTCAACTCATGTCCATTGATTCAGTGATGCCATCCAACCGTCTCATAGTCTGTCGCCCCATTCTTTTCCTGCTTTCAATCTTTCCCAGCATCAGGGTCTTTTCCAGTGAGTCAGTTCTTTGCATCAGGTGGCCAAAGTATTGGAGCTTCAGCTTCACCATCAGTCCTTCTAGTGAATATTCAAGATTGATTTCCTTTAGGATTGACTGGTTGGATCTGTTTGTAGTCCAAGGGACTCTATATAGACTATAGTATAAAGTAAACATAACTTTATACACACTGGGAAGCAAAAAATTTGATTCACATTTTTGCAATATTTATTTTATCACAGTGATCTGGAATTGCAATATCTGAAACCAGCAGCATCTCCAAGACAGATATATATCAGAGACATGTATGAGTAGTAATGTGAAGTTGAGGTCAGTGAAAAGAAACAGTAATTTCTCAATAAGGATCATCACACAAGCATTAGGCGTATTTATTACTTTTCACAGACAGTAAGAGTTGAGGAGTGATAAGCATAAAGCCGATGTGAAGAAAAACTCATGGTTAAAATTAAATAGTAGCAACTTTATTTTATTGTGCCAAATTGCTTTTGTTATTATAATTTAACAACTCAGGGGTCAGGGAATATGTGATCTCTTATTAAAACAATGTATGATCCTTCATCCTCTGAATATTTCATCTTCTAATTTCTGTATGGTGACACAGACAAAAATTAAAGTAAGTTATTCCCTAGGAGCACCAATATTTTAGAAGAATATTTGGAATAATTTATTATTTTTTTAATGTATCATCTTTTTGTAAACTCTTAGAAGTATGAAGAATTATTACATGCTGTATGGCTTGCTTTGTGACTGGAAGGACACAGAAGAGGAGATTCTGGACTTAAGGTAGGATTCTGTATCTTCTTTTTAATCTATTTGTTAGTTACATTTGTGTATTCAGTTCAAAAAAATTCATTCACTTCTATTGATTCATGTACTTTTCTACATATATGTTAAATTAAATAAAATTTTCAAAAATTTAAATGTTATTGTGGAGACAGTATTTTGATCTTTTTATGCCTCTACTACTAATAAATATCACTCAACTTTTCCAACAATTAAAACTTTGCAACTTATTTTCTCCTACATTGAAATTATCATTCAATTTCTTTTAGTCAAGATCCCATTTAAAAATCCAAAAAGTCTAAGAAAAGCTACTATCACTACATTTTTAATCAATTAGGTATTTTAACGTATAAAATTACATTTAATTCTTAAAATTAAGCCCAACAAAGATTACATTATGATGAGTATTCACATATTGTATCATAAATTTTGCATTTTGAAGACTCTTTTATAAGGACCAGTTTTTTAATTTAGTTTAATGCACCAATAACTATACCAGAATTTGATTAAGAATTCTGAATAACTTTAATAACAGATCAGTTTATGAAAACAGTGATAATTCTAAGACAAGGAAAAGTCTTCTACAGAGGGCCACATGTCAATATTTCAATCTTGGCATGTCAGATATATTCTATTTTAACTAAATAATTTTGCCACTGTGGGAAATGCCCAAGTAAATAGCCATGGCAGGTTTAAATTAACTTGAATTTCAAAAATCACATTCTGGATCATAAATCTAGCCTTGGTAAGTTAAAAAATAATTGAAATAATTTCAAGCATCTTTTCTGATCACAATGTTGTAAAATTAGAAGTCAACTAAAGGAAAAAAAACTATTACAAATACAAACATATGGACACACACACTTCTGAATAACCAACAAATTACAGAAGAAATAAAAAAAAGACATCAAAATATGCATAGAAACAGATGAAAATGAGAACACAACAATCCAAAACCCATGGAATTCAGGAAAGCAGTGCTAAGGGGGAGGTTCATAGCAATACAAACTTATATCAAGAATCAAGAGAAAAATCAAATAAATCACTAAACTTTATACCTAAAGCAACTAGAAAAAGAAGGAATTAAGAATCCTAGAGTAAGTAGAAGGAAATAAATCATAAAAAATAGGGCAGAAACAAATGAAAAAGAAACAAAGGAATCTATAGCAAAAATCAACAAAACCAAAAACTGGTCCTTTGAGAAGATAAATCAAATAGACAAACAGTTAGCCAGACTCATCAAGAAAAAAAAAAGAGAAGAATAAAATCAACAAAATTGGAAACGAAAATGGAGAAATCACAACAGACAACACAGAAATACAAAGAATCATAAGAGACTGCTATCAGCAACTATATAACAATAAAATGTACAACTTGGAAGAAATGAACAAATTCTTAGAAAAGTATAGTCTTCCAAAACTGAACCAGGAAGAAATAAAAAATCTTAACAGATCCATCACAAACATGGAAATCGAAACTACACTAAAAAATCTTCCAACAAACCAAAGTACATTAACAAATTGAAAGATAAAACCATATGATTATCTCCATACAAATTGTGAAGTTATTTGTTCTAGCTCTGTGAAAAATACCATTGGTAGCTTGATAGGGATTGTACTGAACAAATAGATTGCTTCAAGTAGTATACTCATTTTCACTATATTGATTCTTTTGATCCATGACCATGGTATATTTCTCCATCTATTAGTATCTTCTTCAATTTCTTTCACCAGTGTTTTATAGTTTTCTATATATAGGTCTTTAGTTCCTTTATGTAGATATATTTCTAAATATTTTATTTTTTTTTCATTGCAATGGTGAATGGAATTGTCTCTTTAATTTATCTTTCTATTTTCTCATTATTAGTGTATAGCAATGCAACAGATTTCTGTGTGTTGATTTTATATCTTGCAACTTTACTTTGATTCAGTTCAGTTCAGTTCAGTCACTCAGTCATGTCCGACTCTTTGTGACCCCGTGAATTGCAGCACACCAGGTCTCCCTGTCCATCACCAACTCTCAGAGTTCACTCAGACTCACATCCGTTGAGTCAATGATGCCATCCAGCCATCTCATCCTCTGTCGATCCCTTCTCCTCCTTCTCACAATCCCTCCCAGCATCAGAGTCTTTTCCAATGACTCAATTCTTCACATGAGGTGGCCAAAGTACTGGAGTTTCAGTTTAGCATCATTCCTTCTGAAGAAATCCCAGGGTTGATCTCCTTCAGAATGGACTGGTTGGATCTCCTTGCAGTCCAAGGGACTCTCAAGAGTCTTCTCCAATACCACAGTTCAAGAGCATCAATTCTTCGGTGCTCAGTCTTCTTCATAGTCCAACTCTCACATCCATACAAGACCACAGGAGAAACTATAGCCTTGACTAGACAGACCTTAGTCGGCAAAGTAATGTCTCTGCTTTTGAATATGCTATTTATTGATTGGTTCTAGTAATTTTATGGTGGTGTCTAGGGTTTTCTATATAGAGGATCATGTCATTGGCAAACAGTGAGAGCTTTACAATTTGTATGGAAATACAAAAAACCTCGAATACCCAAAGCAATCCTGAGAAAGAAGAATGGAACCGGAGGAATCAACCTGCCTGACTTCAGGCTCTACTATAAGGCCACAATCATCAAGACAATATGGTACTGGCACAAAGACACGAATATAGACCAATGGAACAAAATAGAAAGCCCAGAGGTAAATCCATGCACCTATGGACAGCTTATCTTGACAAAGGAGGCAAGAATATACAATGGATAAAAGACAATTTCCTAACAAGTGGTGCTGGGAAAACTGGTCAACCACTTGTAAAAGAATGAAACTAGATCACTTTCTAACACCACACACAAAAATAAACTCAAAATGGATTAAAGATCTAAACATAAGACCAGAAACTATAAAACTCCTAGAGGAGAACATAGGGAAAACACTCTCCGACGTAAATCACAGCAGGATCCTCTATGACCTACCTCCCAGAATATTGGAAATAAAAGCAAAAATGAATAAATGGGACCTAATTAGATTTAAAAGCTTCTGCACAACAAAGGAAACTATAAACAAGGTGAAAATACAGCCTTCAGAATGGGAGACAATAATAGTAAACGAGGCAACTGACAAACAACTAATCTCAAAAATATACAAGCAACTCATGCAGGTCAATTTCAGAAAAATAAATGACCCAGTAAATAAATGGGCCAAAGAACTAAACAGATATTTCTCCAAAGAAGACATACAGATGGCTAACAAACACATGAAAAGATGCACAACATCACTNTGAATGGGAGAAAATAATAGCAAATGAAGCAACTGACAAACAACTAATCTCAAAAATATACAAGCAACTTATGCAGCTCAATTCCAGAAAAATAAATGACCCAATCAAAAAATGGGCCAAAGAACTAAATAGACATTTCTCCAAAGAAGACATACAGATGGCTAACAAACACATGAAAAGATGCACAACATCACTCATTATCAGAGAAATGCAAATCAAAACCACAATGAGGTACCATTTCACGCCAGTCAGCATGGCTGCTATCCAAAAGTCAACAAGCAATAAATGTTGGAGAAGGTGTGGAGAAAAGGGAACCCTCTTACATTGTTGGTGGGAATGCAAATTAGTACAGCCACTATGGAGAACACTGTAGAGATTCCTTAAAAAACTGGAAATAGAACTGCCCTATGACCCAGCAATCCCAATGCTGGGCATACACACTGAGAAAACCAGAATTGAAAGAGACACATGTACCCCAATGTTCATCACAGCACTGTTTATAATAGCCAGGACATAGAAGCAACCTAGATGTCCATCAGCAGACGAATGGATAAGAAAGCTGTGGTACATATACACAATGGCATATTACTCAACCATTAGAAAGAATACATTTGAATCAGTTCTAATGAGTTGGATGAAACTGGAGCCTATTATACAGAGTGAAGTAAGCCAGAAAGAAAAACACCAATACAGTATACTATGGCATATATATGGAATTTAAAAAGATGGTGATGATAATCCTGTATGTGAGACAGAAAAAGAGACACAGATGTCTAGAACAGTCTTTTGGACTCTGTGGGAGACGGTGAGGGTGGGATGATTTGGGAGAATGGCATTAAAACACATATAATAGCATATATGAAACTAATTGCCAGTCCAGGTTCGATGCATGATACAGGATGCTTGGGGCTGGTGCACTGGGATGACCCAGAGGGATAGTATGGGGAGGGAAGTAGGAGGGGGGTTCAGGATGGAGAACACGTGTACACCCATGGCAGATTCATGTTGATGTATGGCAAAACCAATACAATATTGTAAAGTAATTAGCCTCCAAATAAAACAAATAAGGTTATATTTTAAAAAACTATATGATTACCTCAATAGATGCAGAGAAAGCCTTTGACAAAATCCAACATCATTTATGATAAAAAGCCTTCAGAAAACAAGCATAGGAAGAACATATCTCAACATAATAAAAGTTGTATATGACAAACCCACAGCAAACATTATCCTCAATGATGAAATATTGAAGGCATTTCCCCTAAAGTCAGGAACAAAACAAGGGTGCTCATTCTCACCACTACAATTCAACATGGTTTTTTAAGTTTTAGGCACAGAAATCAGAAAAGAAAAGAAATAAAAGGAATCCAAATTGGAAAACAAGTAAAGCTCTCATTGTTTGCAGATTCCATGATACTCTACACTGAAAAGCCTAAAGACACTAGACCAGAAAATTACTAGAGCTAATCAATGAATACAGTAAAGTTGCAGGATATAAAATTAATACACAGAAATCCCTTTCATTCCTATATACAAATAATGAGAAAACAAAAAGAGAAGTTAAGGAAGCAATTCATTTACCATTGAAGCAAAAAGAGTAGAATGCTTAGGAATAAATCTACCTAAAGAAACAAAAGACATATATGTATAAAACTATAAAACATTGATGAAATAAATCAAAGCTGAAACAAATAGATGGAGAAATATACCATGTTCATAGATCCAAAGAATCAATATAGTGAAAATGAATATACTACAGTAAGCAAATGTTTCTCCTAAAAAGACTACAGATGGCTAACAAATACATGAAAAAAACTATTCAACATTAGTCATTATCAGAGAAATGCAAATCAAAACTTGAGATACCATCGCACACCAATCAGAATGGCTCTTATCAAAAAGTCTACAAACAATAAATGCTCAAGAGGGTATGGGGAAAATGGAACCCTTTTACACTGTTGGTGGGAATGCAAACTAGCACAGCCACTATGGAGAACAGTGTGGAGATTCCTTAAAAAACTGGAAATAGAACTGCTGTATGACCCAGCAATCTCACTGCTGGGCATACACACCAAAGAACCAGAATTGAAAGAGACACGTGTACCCCAATGTTCATTGCAGCACTGTTTATAATAGCCAGGACATGGAAGCAATCTAGATGTTCATCATCAGACAAAGGGATAAGGAAGCTGTGGTACATATATGCAATGGAATATTACTCAGCTATAAAAATAACATATTTCAGTCAGTTTTAGTGAGGTGGGTGAAACTGGAGCTGATTATATAAAGTGAAGTAAGTCAGAAACAAAAACACCCATGTATATTCATGCATATATATGCATATATATGAAATTTAGAAAGATGTTAATGATGATCCTATATGCAGACTTTTGGACTCTGTGAGAAAAGGCAAGCATGTGATTATTTGAGAGAATAGCATTGAAACATGTATATTACCATATCTGAAGTAGATCACCAGTCCAAGTTTGATGCATGAAAAGGGCATTCAAACATGGTGTACTGGGCCAACCCTGAGAGATGAGATGGGGAGGTAGGTAGGAAGGGGGTTCAGGATGGGGAATACATGTACACTCATGGCTGATTCATGTCAAGATATGGCAAAAACCAGTACAATATTGTAAAGTAGCCTCCAATTAAAAAAAAAAAGAATTAAAAAAAAACAACACAGACTGTATGTGAACTTGTGCTTTAGTTTGTCTTCTCTGACTGTACTGTCATGGAAGTGACTTGAAAATCCTAAACCTTATGGAAAAGCAATTCTAGCAATCCTCAGTACAAATGGTAAGGTAAATTATAAGAAGGACATTACTTAATCAAATATGGTTTGATCAAGAGTATAGCATGCAAACAAGATACAGGGCACCAATGCCCTGTGAGTCCTCCTAGTGGAGGGCCAGAGGTGAAAGCTGTGCAGCAAGGTACTGAAGCTGGCAATATCGGGGAAAAGTGATTTATAAAGTGAGTTTTGTGTTAGAATGAAAATGCAATAGGCTGGTTGATAGTCAGGATGAGATGAAAGAACAAAAGAAAAATCTTTTAAAAGCATGATAAAATAATATCCTTTTCATAGTATATGGAACATTAAGGACTGTATTTACCTTTTTAAAGGAACACAGCTTGCCCATATTTTTGTTGTTATTGTTTAGTGTTTAAGTAATGTCCAATTCTTTGCTACCCCAAGAACTGTAGCCCACCAAACATCTCTGCCCAGGGGATTTCCCAGGCAAAAATCCTGGAGTCGATTGTCATTTCCTTCTTCAGGGATCTTCCCAACCAACAGATCAAGCCCATGTCTCCTGCTTGGCAGGCAGATTCTTTACCACAGAATAATAGTATATAAAATTATATATAAACAAATACATTTTAACTAGATTATATTCTAGTTTTTAACTTTATTTACATGGCATATATTTGATTTTTCACTTTGGATTTTGTCCATGTTGAGGAGTAAAACTATAATTCATAATCACTATGATATAAAGTTCCTTTGTATAAATATTTTTTTTCATTCTACTGTTTATACTTATCTCTTGTTTACTTTCGGTTCATTAAAAATAACTCATTTTCAAAATCTATGAACATATATGTCTTCAAGGTCTTCTTGTGCAATAGACTTGTTTGAATATATAGTTACTAGTTTTATATTTAGAGTATGCTCATCTTAGAGGTTTACAATACAACATAAAATTGCCCAAAGCAGTTGTATCAATTTTAGTCTCCCTCTAGCAGAATACGGAATCTCCACTGCTGTCTTTACCCACCAATGTTTATCTTATCTTTAAAAAACACGTCAATCTTAGGGGTTTAAAAATAATACTTCATTCAGATTAAAATACATCTTTGAACTAATACTTGGCAATTCACCAGTGCCTACTAGTGTACATTTTCACTCATTTTTAAAGGATATTCATTTATATTTAAGAATATTATTCTGAGTATTTTCTGTTCCTTCCTCTGTCTTTATCCATGAAGAAGTGTTCTCTATATATTTTTTCCTGTATATTTCATATGTGAGTTATTATCAGACTTTTTTTTCTAATGAAATTGTACTTTACATTTTTAAGGTATAAAACTGTTTTTTTTTTCACATAAATTTGATGCTCATGTTCAAGCATTCATTTTATGCCTCAATAATGTTTTAATCTTCTGGAACCCAGTAGATACTTGGGGTCAGAGGCAAGGAAGAAACATTCCTTCTTTTTCTCTATCCTTTCTTTCCTCTGCTATCACTTTCTTAAAATAGAAGGCCTTCTCTTCTCTTATTATATCTTTTCTTTCTTAGAAAAATTGATAATCTCCCAAGATATAAGACCCCCTACCTTCAGTTCACCTTTCACTAATAGCATCACAGGTTTTATCTGAATTATAAATTGCTCTTAAATTATAAATTGATTCATCCAGCTCTTATCTGAATTATAAATTGCTCCTAAATCATAATTATTAAAAAAAATCTAAGATCATGGCATCTGGTACCATCACTGCATGGCAAATAGGTGGGAACACAATGGAAACAGTGTGAACTCCTGGAGTTCACTCAGACTCACGTCCATCGAGTCAGTGATGCCATCAGCCATCTCATCCTTGGTCGTCTCCTTCTCCTCCTGTCCCCAAGCCCTCCCAGCATCAGATTCTTTTCCAATGAGTCAACTCTTCGCATGAGGTGTCCAAAGTACTGGAGTTTCAGCTTTAGCATCATTCCTTCCAAAGAAATCCCAGGGCTGATCTCCTTCAGAATGGACTGGTTGGATCTCCTTGAAGTCCAAGGGACTCTCAAGAGTCTTCTCCAACACCACAGTTCAAAAGCATCAATTCTTTAGCACTCAGCTTTCTTTATAGTCCAACTCTCACATCCATACCTGAATACTGGAAAAACCAAAGCCTTGAGTAGAAGGATCTTTGTTGGCAAAGTGATGTCTCTGCTTTTTAATATGCTAAGTTGATCATAGCTTTCCTTCCAAGGAGTAAGCATCTTTTAATCTCATGGCTGGAATCACCATCTGCAGTGATTTTGGAGCCAAGAAAAATAAAGTCAGCCACTGATTCCACTGTTTCCCCATCTATTTGCTAAGAGGTGATGGGACCAGATGCTATGATCTTAGTTTTCTGAATGTTGAGTTTAAGTCAGCTTTATCATTCTCCTCTTTCACTTTCATCAAGAGGCTCTTTAGATATTTTTCACTTTCTTCCAGCATAAGGGTGGTGTCATCTGTATATCTTGAAGTTATCGATATTTAACCTGGAAATCCTGATTCCACTTTGTGCTTCCTCCAGCCCAGCATTTCCCATGATGTACTCTGCATATGAGTTAACTAAGCAAGGTGACAATATACAGCCTTGACGTACTCCTTTTCCTATTTGAAACCCATCTGTTGTTCCATGTCCAGTTCTAACTGCTGTTTCCTGACCTGCATACGGATTTCTCAAGAGACAGGTCAGGTGGCCTGTTATTCCCATCTCTTTCAGAATTTCCAACAGTTTATTGTGATCCACACAGTCAAAAGCTTTGGCATAGTCAATAAAGTAGAAATAGATGTTTCTCTGGAACTCTCTTGCTTTTTTCATGATCCAGCAGATGTTGGCAGTTTGATCTCTGGTTCCTCAGCCTTTTCTAAAACCAGCTTGAACATCTCGAAGTTCATGGTTCATGTATTGCTGAAGCCTGGCTTGGAGAATTTTAAGCATTACTTTACTAGAGTATGAGATGAGTGCAATTGTGCAGTAGTTTGAGCATTCTTGGACATTGCCTTTCTTTGGGATTGGAATGAAAACTGACCTTGTCCAGTCCTGTGGCCACTGCTGCGTTTTACAAATTTTCTAGCATGTTGAGTTCAGCACTTTCACAGTGTCATCTTTCAGTATTTGAAATATCTTAAGTGGTAGTCCATCACCTCCACTAGCTTTGTTCATAGTGATGCTTTCTAAGGCAGACATGACTTCACATTCCAGGATATCTGGCTCTAGGTGAGTGATCACACCATTGTGATTATCTGGGTTATGAAGATTTTTTTTTTTACAATTCTTCTGTGTATTCTTGCCACTTCTTCTTAATATCTTCTGCTTCTGTTAACAACATTTTAAAAGTAGAGACTTCCCTTTGCCAGCAAAGGTCCATCTAGTCAAAACTATGGTTTTTCTAGTAATCATGTAAGAATGAGAGAGTTGGAGTACAAAGAAAGCCAAGCACTGAAGAATCAATGCTTAGGACTGTGGTGTTGGAGAAGACTCTTGAGGGTCCCTTGGACTGGAAGGAGTTCCAACTAGTCCAATGAGTACAGTATTGTAAAGCAAAACCAACTAAAAAAATAAAAATTAATAAAAAAAAAAAGACAATCTGTCCTGAATATTTGTTGGATGGACTGATGCTGAAGCTGAAACTCCAGTAATTTGGCCACCTGATGCGAAATTCTGACTCATTGGAAAAGACCTTGATGCTGGGAAAGATTGAAGGCAGGAAGAGAAGGGGACAAAAGAGGATGAGATGATTGGATTGCATCATCCATGCAACCAGGTTGATGGACCTGAGTTTGAGTAAAATCTTGCGAGTTGGTGATGGACAGGGAAGCCTGTCTTGCTGCAGTCTGTGGGATTGCAAAGAGTCAGACATGACTTAGCAAGGGAATTATTACTATAAATTGCTATTTTATCTAAGACTGTCCATTGAGTCAGTGTTGCCATGCAACTATTCATTCTCTGTTGTTTCCTTTTTTTGGGATTGGAATGAGAACTGACGTTTTCCAGTCCTGTGGTCACTGCTTTTGTGGCCAAAAGCATCAGGATCTTTTCTAAAGAGTCAACTCTTTGCATCAGGGGCCAAATATTGGAGCGTCAGCTTCAGCATCAGTCTTTAAAAGAATGCTCAGGATTGATTTTCTGTAGGACTGACTGGTTTGTTCTCCTTGAAGTCCAATGTACTCTCAAGATTCTTTTCCAACACCACAGCTCAAAGGCATCAATTCTTCAGGGTTCAGCCTTCTTTACGGTCCAACTCTCACATCCATGCATGACTACTGGAAAAGCCATAGTTTACTAGATGGACCTTTATCAGCAAACTAATATCTCTGCTTTTTAATATGCTGTGTAGGTTTGTCATAGCTTTTCTTCCAAGGAACAAGCATCTTTTAATTTCATGGCTGCAGTCACAATCTGCAGTGATTTTGGAGCCCAAGAGAAAAAGTTTGTGACTGTTTTCATTGTGTCCCCATGTATTTGCCATGAAGTTATGGAACTGGATGTCATGATCTTAGTTTTTTGGACATTAAGTTTTAAGCCAGCTTTTTCACTCTCCTCTTTCACTTTCATAAAGAAGCTCTTTAGTTCATATTAACTTTCTGCCATAAGTGTTATGTCATCTGCATATCTGAGGTTATTGATATTTCTCCTGGAAATCTTAAGTCCAGGTTTTTCTTCATCCATTCTGGTATTTCATATGATGTACTTTGCATAGAAGTTAAATAAGAAAGATGACAATATACTCCTTTCTCAATTTAGAATCGGTCCATTTTTCCATGTCTGGTTCTATTGCTTCTTAACCTTTATACAGGTTTCAGAGGAGGCATGTAAGGTATTCAGATATTCTGATTGCTTGAAGAGTTTTCCACACTTTGTTATGATCTACACAGTAGAAGGCTTTAGAATAGTAAATGAAGCAGAAGTTTTTTTTTTCTGGAATTCCTTTGCTTTCTATATGATCCAAAGATGCTGGCAATTCGTTCTCTGGTCCCTCTGTCTTTTCTACATCCAGCTTGAACACCTGGAATTTCTTGGTTCACATACTGTAGAAACCTAACTTAAAGAATTTTGAGCATTACTTTGTTAGCATGTAAAATGAATGCAGCTGTGCAGTATTTCAAGCATTCTTTGGCCTTGCCTTTGGAATTGGAATGAAAAGTGATTTTTCCTAGTTCTGTGGCCACTTCTAAGTTTTCCAAATGTTCTGATGAATTGAGTGTAGCACATTAATACCATTATCTTTTAGTATTTTAAATAGCTCAACTGGAATTCTATCACCTCCATTCAGCTCAATTCAGTTCAGTCACTCAGTCATGTGCAACTCTTTGCAACCCCACAAATCACAGCACTCCAGGCCTCCATGTTCATCATCAACTCCTGGAGTTCACTCAAACTCATGTCCATCAATTCAGTGATGCAATCCAGCCATCTCATCCTCTGTCATCCCCTTCTCCTCCTGCCCCCAATCCCTCCCAGCATCAGAGTCTTTTCTAATGAGTCAACTCTTCATATGAGGTGGCCAAAGTACTGGAGTTTCAGCTTTAGCTTCAGTCCTTCTAGTGAACATCCAGGACTGATCTCCTTTAGGATAGACTGGTTGGATTTCCTTGCAGTTCAAGTGACTCTCAAGAGTCTTCTCCAACAACATAGTTCAAAAGCATCAATTCTTCGGTGCCCAGCTTTCTTCACAGTCTAACTCTCAAATCCAAACATGACCACTGGAAAACCATAACCTTGATTAGATGGACCTTGTTGACAAAGTAATATCTCTGCTTTTAAATATACTATCTAGGTTGGTCATAACTTTCCTTCCAAGGAGTAAGTGTCTTTTTATTTCATGGCTGCAATCATCATCTGCAGTGATTTTGCAGCCCCTCAAAAATAGTCAGCCACTGTTTCCACTGTTTCCCCATCTATTTCCCATGAAGTGATGGCACCAGATGCCATGATCTTCATTTTCTGAATGTTGAGCTTTAAGCCAACATTTTGACTCTCTTCTTTCACTTTCATCAAGAGGTTCTTTAGATAGTCTTCACTTTTTACCGTAAAGGTTGTGTCTTCTTAGTATCTGAGGTTATTGATATTTCTCTTGGCAATCTTGATTCCAGATTGTGCTTCTTCCAGCCCAGTGTTTCTCATGATGTCACCACCACTAGCTTTGTTCATAATGATGCTTCCTAAGGCCTAGTTGACTTTGCACCTCAGATGTCTGGCTTTAGCTGAGTGATCACACCATTGTGGATATCTGGGTCAATTAGAGGTTTTTTTGTAAAGCTGTTCTATGTATCCTTGCCATCTATTCTTAATTTCTTCTGCTTATTTTAGGTCCATATAATTTCTCTATGTTTTTCAATATTGTTAAAACTAAAACTATTAAAATATAAGAACTAAGAGACCTATATATAGAGAAAGAGGTCACAGTAAATGCTAGAGGTTAATTTTCCCCTTTCCTGGAAGCTCCAGACTTATCCACAATACTGATGTGTGTGTGTGGGGGGAAGTCCAGTAAGAGCTATAGCAAACCACCAAGGAGGAAATTATGAGGCTGACTATTATGAAGCCCTAGAAATGCTCTCTAATTAATTTGAATTCATGTAAGGAAAGATAGTCAGATGTCAAATCCAAACTAAATTTTTGAAATATTTTAAATTTCTTACACTGTAAGAAAATTTGGTTCCTTGTAGCAGTAATAGACCTGGCACTCAACAAAGATTATTAGTACAGTCTTCTGTATATGTTGGCAACAACCCATGTGACATCTAGGCAGATTCAAATTTCATGGACCTGGGGAAGATCTGTTAATGGTGTTTTGAGGCATATACACATTGCATAAATTATTACAGCAGACATGAATTTGTGCTTGAAAAAAGTATTAGGTGGATCCTGCTGAAATGTTTGTGAAAACACTCAGTAAATATATAGTTAATGTTTTAATTTTCAGATGTTTTATATTGTAAAAGCAGAGAAAACTTAATTTGCTATTTAAAATACTAGTACTCAACAGAATAAAACTATTTATTTGAGTAGACTAAGCATCATGGAAAGATGAAAGCAATGCCTTTGAAAAGAAAAATTGTGGTTTCAGTACAAGTTATTAGAAAATATATAATAAAAGATAATTTTGGTGAGTGAAAATATATGCATGAACCATCTACATACAATAACTTGAGGGGGAATTTGCAATATGTTATGTAGAAAATAAACTCTTTCCTTATGTAAATAAGAAGCTAGGAATAACACAGATTGTTTTTCTATCAGATACTCTCCCTTTAGCTTCATCTGGTTACTTTACTGAGATAAATGCATAAGATGTATAAGATATATTTATAAAATATATAAGGACTGCAATTTTTAATATATTTTTATCTAGATCTAAAGTTTTATGGTTATACTACACATAAAATATGAAGAATGGTCTAAATATATTTCCTTTCCGTGTAAAATGGGAATTAAGTCAACATAGCCCATATAGTAACTGTAAGTCAGAAGTGGAAAAACCATCTGATGTGATATGGTTAGCATAGAACTTGATATAAACAAGCATTTAATAAATGCCAGTAAGAGGCTTTAAATTAATGTTTCTTCATGAAAACATAGTTTGCTATTTGTTTCATTATGCTATTTTGTATGTGTGTGTCTCTCTGTGTGTGTGCATGGCAAAAATTTCTAAGGCTGACTTACAAAAGACATTGAGAATATTGAAGTCACTAGGTTCAAGGTTGTGCTTGGTATTGAAAAATATTTTGAGTAGCTGCTGTATATCAAGTATGATGGTGACCTCCTGCTTCAGTTTCTAGAGGCAGATCCTGTTGATACAATTCCTGGCCTGGAGAGGCTCATAGTCCTGACAGGTAAACAGGTAAGCAGGTAGATTGGTAGAGTGTGATGCAGAGTAATCAATCCTAGAACTCCATGGCCCAGAGAGGGTCACCTGACCAGGCTGGTGAGGAGGCAGGGGTGGACTAGGAAAGGGTCTGGATGAGATGGAATCTCATTTGAAGTGCCATGGAGATTGGCAGGAGGATGGGAAGGAAGGTTTTTCAGCAGAAAGAGCATGTGGTCAAATGGGGAAACATATGAGGACCATCGGTCTAATTCACATGATAACTTTCATTTCTGGGCAGGCGATCCAGCGCTGTGTATGGGTTTCCTTACTCTAAGTTGAGAACAATAAGATACATAAACTATTTCTTCCTGATGAGATACTTGGAGGGAGGAATCAAGTAAAATACTACATGTATTTTTATATCTTATAGTCCAGGGAGACTATTAGTTAAAGTATTAGTATGATTCATGTTTATTTTGGTAAACCAGTTAATTATCCATTGAATTTTGTTATTGAATTATGTCTGTAGTGTTTAAGGTTTAATGAATCTTAACATTATTTTGGCTACTTAGTTCAGTACTAACTCATCTGAGCTCTACAGTTGCCTAAGATCACACAGCTGGTATCTGATAAAAAAAACACAATCTAAACCCACTAGTTTAACTCCAAATCCAAAACTCAACTCCTAAGTTTACTATCTTGAAATATTATATGCTATTGTTAACTATCATTTCAATACAGCATATCTAGTGCCACTGATAGAGGCATAACTAGCATGGTTCTTCTTTGAGTGAGCACCCTTACAGTCTTGGGCACCCAGGGAGGTATGGGGATGAGGATAAGAATGCAATTCCTATCATCAGGCACAAAGGATATGGCAGGACTACCTGAGGATTTCATTAGCAATTGAAATATGAAAGATGTTCTGAAAGAATCAAGCAAGGAAATTAGGAAGGGTATTTCATGCATAAACCCTGAGGATAAAGTGATTGACCATTCATTCCTGTTTGTCATGGATGGTTTCATTTTATGCCTATTAATAATATCCCCTTTAACTCTCAGAAGTGCTCTAGTTGGGACAATAAATTGTATAGCCACTCTACCTAAAGGCAGGCACACAGAGTTGTGAGCAAACATAGCATATCTGGGGAAATGCAGATGATTTATCATGGCTGAAATTCAAGTTGTGAGACGGGAATTGTGAAAGATTAGAGAGTCTGAGAAGAAAGCATGAAGAGCTTTGGTCCTGCGGGAAGGGAGTTTAAGTTTAATTTTAAAGGTGATGAGAAGTCAATAAAAAGGCTTTAAGTAAAGCATATAGTGTGGTTCTATTATACTTTGAAAGAACACTCTGGAGTTATTGAAGAGAATGCATCTGTATGATGCAAGATTAGAGAGAAAAGGCAAAAACCTTTGTTCAATACATGTGTATATGAAGTCCGGATAGTGTGCTGGCATCATCCTAGATTCTTAGGACGTAGTAGATCCCTGTTCTCATGGTTCTATCATTCTGGAACAGAAAAGCACACTAACAGTAAAAATAATAACTGAGAGTAGAGCAAGGTAAGAGAGCTTGGGGTTATGTTGCAATTTAAATTTATGTCACAAGGGAAGGATTCCAATTTCATATTGCAGCAACTAACTTGAGTTATCAAGGAAGGTAGCCTTTTAGATATTTGAGAGATGTTTCAGCTGGGAGGAATAGCTGGTGGTAAAGATATTGAGGTGAGAGCGTGGCTGGTGTGGAGGGACTAGGGAGAGCGGAAAAGGTGCCTGGGAGGGATTGGAGTCAAGAGCACTGAGGACACTGCAAACCATTTTAAGGAATTTGAGTTTTACTCTGAGTAACACAGGGGGCCATTGCAAACGTTTGAGCAGAGAAATGACACACAATGACTTACCTTTTACAAGGAGGTCCCTGCTGCTGTGCTTGAAGCACTCTATCAGAGCCAAGGATGGCACATGAAAGGCCAGTTACAACACTGTTATAAGAATCCAGGCCAGAGACTTTGCTCCATAGGTAGCCATCCAGGCAACTGGAGACAATAAAAAAGCACGAGTTGTGATCCTATTGTCATACAGGATAAAACTGAGGTCAAAATAAATGAAAGTGAAAGAAAGACACTTTATAATGTGGAAGAACATATTTTAGAGTGGATATATAATGATTTTGATGATCTATGGGCCAGAAAAGGAAGAATGCTCCTTATAAACAGATATTATAAGAAACACAGGAAGAAATTGACAGAATACAATAAAAATAGATTTTATCTACTTTTACTTTGAAACAGGTCAAGTGCACAAATACTATGAAATATATTGAGAAAGCTTATAAAACTATGCCTCAAAATCCAAATGCACTGGAAAAAGAAGCTGACATATTTAATTATATATATATATATATATATATATATATATAAGGTATCTGATGGATTATGTAAACTTTCAGGCAGATAGTTCTGCAAAGCAAACTGTACATTTCAAGACATTTTGGCAGAGTCCTGCCCTGTTGCTGAGCATCAGGGAAATTTAAAATGCACCCTTTTATTGCATACTCATTCTTCTCTGACTCATTTACCATCTTTCCCATATTTGCTTCCTGGGACCATCTCTAAGTAAACTACTAATCCCATATCTTTCTTTCCACAGAATGCTCTTTAATATTTTTTGTTGTTATTCAGTTGCTAAGTCATTTCTGACTCTTTATGATCTCATGGACTACTATAGCCCATATGGTACCTCTGTCCCTGGGGTTTTTCCAGACAAGAATATTGGAGTAGGTGGCCATTTCCTTTTCCAGGGGATCTTCCCAACCCAGGGGTTGAACCAGTGTCTCCTGTGACTCCTGCATTAACAGATGGATTATTTACCACTGAATCACCCTGCAAGCCCACTCTTTAATATACTGATCTCTTAATCTACCATTTTTTTACCTTTCAAAAACTCTCTTTTGTATATAACATTAAGCAATTGCTTTAAAGATTTTTATCTATACTATTTTCCTCATAACAATGGGCGTTCCAAATTCAAAAAGAGAATTTTGGCTCCACTTGTTGATGACAAACATATTCCTTATATTCAGTAAAAATAAATGGATTGTTCCTAGCTACAATTTCATTTCATGATTATCTAACTTGAAATGAACTTTAATATTCACACATTCCAGTTTCAAATTCTCAAGCAATTATTTTTAACAGTTTGAAAACATCCATTAACTTCAAAACCCAATGTCTTCTTTTCACCCACAATGTTGGTCTAACTATTACCTATTTCTACATCAAACATTTTTACCTTTCTAAGATTGTCTCTGTGTATCAGGAGAAAGAATCATAGAAACTACATTTCCCATATTCTCTTAGTAGCAGATATCCAGTTCAAATTCCACTAATGAAAGACTTTTTCTTAAAATGTGGAAGGTGGCAATAGAAAGGAATTAAGCAAATATGTGTGTTTTGGCAGAAGACAAACAAGAGGTTGCGCACTGGTTCCCAGTTGTCCCCTTGTAAATCAGGCTACTTAGATGCTACAGGCAGCTGAGATTAAGAACCATTATCTTTTATGACTCTGTTGTTCCTGGATTACTGGAAAGTAAGGGGCCTTTTACTTTGACTTTCACTTCTCAAATCCTTTCAACTTCTTTTTCTTCCTGTATTAAATTCCTTCCTGTTTGAAATACCAAGAAGGTATTTTATTTTTCTTAAAAATGTCTGGGTGGTAAGAAGGTCATTTTACAAAGTATTGAAGCACTCCAGTGTTCTTGCCTGGAGAACCCCAGGGATGGGGGAGCCTGGTGGGCTGCCGTCTATGGGGTCACACAGAGTCGGACACGACTGAAGTGACTTGGCAGCAGAAGCTTCAGGCAATTTTATCTGGTTCTGTTCTTGCAACTATTGTTAGAATCACCATATTTATAATATATTTAGATTCATTGTTTTTGTTGCTGTTCATTCACTAAGTTATGTTAGATTCCTTGTGACCCCATGGACTGCAGTTTTTCAGGCTTTCCTGGCCCTCACTATCTCCCAGAGTTTGCTCAAATTCATGTCCATTGAGTTGATGATGGTATCTAACCATCTCATCCTCTGCTGCCCTCTTCCCCCTTTGCCTTCAATCTTTCCCAGTGAAACCATTTATCTCAGATTGAGCCTTGAGCCCATGCACTGGAACTCCAACCCAGCAAAAACCCAGTTTTGGATTTGAAACAACAAGGCCAGGATATGGCCCAGAGAGGTATTGGTTGGGATTGATGCAGCCTGACCCGCTTCACACCCAAACCTGAGATAATGTCTCTAACTCTTATGCTATCTAAAATTTCACTGTTAAATCAAAATCCAGCACATGATTTGGCCAAGATTTGCACTTATGATTTTAGATGCTATCCCTTCCAAGATAGTCTCCCAAAGAGGTGTTAGTTCCCAAAGTTTGTCGCAAAGAAATGGGATGGAAGACATCCACAATGGTGTTCACAATGAATAGGAGTTAGTCTGGCTATAAGTTGGGAATAAAGAGTCAGCACTTATAAGGATCAGAAGGAAAGGAGTAAAAGTGAAGATACACCTTGGTGGTCTTCTTGGGTTAACAAAATAAAGGGAGGCAAAAAAGCAGGAATGAACAAGGATTGAAGAATGTAGGAGAAAAACCTCAGAGTCAAGAAGAGTAACAATTCTGTTCTGGATCTGCTGGCTGTTGGATGCCCATAGGCATGTGAGGTTGACTCACCAGTCAAAAATTGGCAGGTGATTACAGGAATCCTCCCCAGTATCCCTGGTTCATGGTATCCCATGGGCTTCTTTAGGACCAAGACCTAACTCTGAACATTTTCTTAGCTTATCACTGTCCCATCTGGGTCACCAGAGGAAACTGTTTCCCCCAGAATGGGACTTAAACTCATGTGCTGGGAATCAAACCCAGCTAAAACACAGACTGGGACTTGAAGCCAGGTGGCTAGGACTCAAACCCAGCCATAATGCTGTTTGGATGAGAGTCACTTACCTGGTGTCTGGACTTACTGAGGCTCATGTTCTTTGTGTATCGTCAGAGAAAGAATTTGGTGAGAGACAGAGTGATAGGTAAAAAATTGATTTTATTCAGAGAGAAACATACTCCACAGACAGTGTGGGTCATCGCAGAAGGTGAGTGTGGCCTTGAAATGTGGTGTGGTTAGATTTTATGGGGTGGATAATTTCATAGGCTAATGAATGGGAGCATTATTCCAACAATGTTGGTAAAGGGGATGGAATTTCAGGGGTTGGGACACTGCCCAATTTTTGGTCTTTGATGGAAATCAGAGCTAATTTCCTTTAGGATTGATTGATTTGATCTCTATGCAGTCCAAGGGACTCTTAAGAGTCTTTTCCAACATCACAATTAGAAAGCATCAATTCTTCAGTGCTCAGCTTTCTTTATGGTCCAGTTCTCACACCCTTGTATGACTACTGGAAAAACCATAGCTTTGATTACATAGACCTTTATCAGCAAAGTGATGTCTCTGCTTTTTAATATGTTGTCTAGGTTTGTCACAACTTTCCTTCCAAGAAGCAAGCATCTTTTAATTTCATGACTGTAATCACCATCTGCAGTGATTTTGGAGCCCATGAAAATAAAGTCTGTTTCCACTTTTTACCATTCTATTTGCCATGAAGTGATGGACCAGATGCCATGATATTAGTTTATTGAATGTTGAGTTTTAAGCCAGCTTTTTCAGTCTCCTCTTTCACTTTCATCAAGAGGCACTTTAGCTCTTCTTCACTTTCTTCCCGTAGAGTGGTGTCATCTGTATATCTAAGGTTGTTGATATTTCTTTAAGCAATCTTGATTCCAGCTTTTGATTCATCTGGCCTAGTATTTCACATGATGTACTCTGCACTTAAGTTAAATAAGCAGAGTGGCAGTATACAGGCCTATGTATTCCTTTCCCAATTTTGAACCAGTTGGTTGTTCCAAGTAAGGTTCTAACTGTTGCCTCGATCTGCACACAAGTTTTTCAGGAGACAGGTAAAGTGATCTGGTATTCCCATCTCTTTAAGAATTTTTTACACTTTGTTGTGATTCATTCAATCAAAGGCTTTGAGTAGTCAATGAAGCAAAGTAGATGTTTTTCTAGAATTCCCTTTTCTTCTTTATGATCCAATGAATTTTGGATTCAGTTTTTTTGTTTGTTTATTTGTTTCCACATCTCAGGTTGTTTCTAGCCCATGCATGGGTGCTAAGTTGCTTCAGTTGTATGCAACTCCTTGCAACCCTAAGTATCGTAGACCAAAAGGCTCTTCAGCCCACAGGATTTTCCAGGCAAGAATACAGTAGTGGATTGACACACCCTCCTCCAGGGGATCGTCCCAACCCAGGGATCGAATCTGCATCTCATGTCTTCTGCATTGACAGGTGGTTTCTTTACCACTAGTGCCCTTTCTCAAGCCCAGGGTTATGCAAGCAACTGCCTGTAGGCCCACTATGACTTAGTTCATTCATGGGCACATTTTCTGTGGCTATACTTGAATTGCAATGTCAGATGTGGTTAGTTGTGATGCAGACTATTTAATTCCACCCCCCCAAACTGAATATAATTATTATAGGAGCATTTACAAGGAATTTACTAATGAGTATTTGAGACCATTTATTTTTCTTAATAGGTTGTACATTCCTGTATAGTATGTGACAATTTTTTATATTGATTGTAACACTCTTATGAAATATTTGATAACAATATCCGGCTGTTGATAAAGTCACAGAAATCTGAAGTGAAATGTATCAAAAATAGAAAATTATAGGCCAGAAAATAGGTTTTACAAATGTATTTGGAGGAAGAAGACCTCATATATGTGATGATAATGCAGGCTAAGATATGCTGATTGGTTCAGAAGTGGCTGGCATCATTGTAGATCACTGTAAAGCATGTGTAAACTCATGTAAACCTTACATCACTTTCACATAGTTATTATGTAACCAAAGAAATAAGAAAAGAAATTAACTATGTTTCCTATGGCCTCATAGCTGGTTAGTAGTTGGCACTGAATTCTCGTCTGATAACAAACTCTATAGTATACCTATTGTTAATTGCTAAAATATTTGCTATGAAGAAACAATGTATTTTTTTTAATATTGTAAAGCAAAAAATAAAATAAAATCTAAAAAAAATAAATAAATGAGAAAAAAGTTTAACATTTGATGAAATAAAAAAAAGAAAGAAACAATGTATTTTTATGAGAAAGTTTTTTACACACCACTATATTTCACATCATTTACCTCTGAAATCCAGAAAGTGAATGTAATCACTATTAGCCACACTATTGACATCATTTAAATTCTCTGTATTGTAACAGTGACTCAAACCCACATTACTGTAAAATTTTTAGAAATGAAGACTTAGTGCAATTTTAGAAAGCAGCTGGATAAATAGTGTATTCCCCAACTGGACAAGGTCTTGGATAGATATTTCCTATGACAAAGCTCTACTAATTATATACAATTATTGCATAATCTAATCATGTTTGATGAGCACATATGTCTAATTAGAGAAATGCCAATCCGGTGGAAATGAACAGGGGCTTTGTATCAAATTTATGCTCCCTTAATGTGGTGGGTTCTCCAATAGGGTGTAATTTTCTATGCTGATATAAACTCAAGATTTTCTTCCTTGAAATTGGAAAAAAAAATAATTTCTGTACAAGACCTAAGATCATGTGAAATAAAAGTCAGAAAATTAGAGAATAATTGGGCTACATTCACTTTTTTGGCTGGGAAGTAGTGCCTTCTCAAGATTCAGATTTTTCCTTGAAGGCATATTTTTAGACCTTGAAGAGGGCTGGATAGCATCAAATTAGAGTGATTGCACAGTTAAAGAATACTTAAGTAAACATGCAAGCTTTTCAATTAAATTTTTTTCTTTTTTCTTTTATTTTTTAACTTTACAATACTGTATTGATTTTGCCCTACATTGACATGAATCTATTCTCAGTACAGTAAGGCATAGTGAAACATCTTGAGAATGGTAGTAAATCAACAGCTTGGTAACTCTGAGATGGTTCAGTTCAGTTCAGTCACCCAGTCATGTCTGACTCTTTGCGACCCCATGAATCACAGCACACCAGGCTTCCCTGCCCATCACCAGCTCCTGGAGTTTACCCAAACTCATGTCCATCGAGTCAGTGATGCCATCCAGCCATCTCATCCTCTGTCGTCCCCTTCTCCTGCCCCCAATCTCTCCCAGCATCAGAGTCTTTTCCAGTGAGTCAACTCGTGGCATGAAGTGACCAAAGTATTGGAGTTTCAGCTTCAGCATCAGTCCTTCCAATGAACCTGGGACTGATCTCCTTTAGGATGGACTGGTTGGGTCTCCTTGCAGTTCAAGGAACTCTCAAGAGTCTTCTCCAACACCACAGTTCAAAACCATCATTGTTGAGTGCAACATCTTCTGCACTCAACTTTCTTAACAGTCCAACTCTCACATCCATGCATGACCACTGGAAAAACCATAGCCTTGACTAGACTGGCATTTGTTGGCAAAGTAATGTCTCTGCTTTTTAATATGCTATCTAGGTTGGTCATAACTTTCCTTCCAAGGAGTAAACATCTTTTAATTTCATGGCTACAATCACCATCTGCAGTGATCTTGAGATGGTTATTCTATATCAAATACATACCAACACATACAGGGCTTCCTTGATAATTCAGTCAGTAAAGAATCTGCCTGCAGTGCAGGAGACTCAGGTTCTATCCCTGGGTTGGGAAGATCCTCTGGAGAAAGAAATGGCAAACTGCTCCAGTATCCTTGCCTGAAAAATCCCATTTATAGAGTAGTCTGTTGGGCTGCAGTCCATGGGGTCACAGAGTGGAGCACGACTGAGAGACTAACATTTTCATACATCATCATTCAAACATAAATTCTGAAGAAATATTGCTAGGTATATCAACTGATTTATTGGACAGTTGAATTAATGAATAAATGGTATGACAATTAAATCTTTGGAAACTATTGTTAGAGAGAACCATTTTCAGATAACATCAATAAAATATTGATAGCAAATTTATTCCAATCAATAAAATGTTTTATTCTTTGGAATTACCTAGGTCATTTTGACTGAAGCTGCTACAGATGTGTATGATTTTCCCAACAAGTAGAAAGAAAGATATAGCACATAATTTGAATTATAATTTTTTTCTTGCTTCTCAACATCATTTTTCAGAGGAATTTAGTTTTTGCTCATAAAAGTGGCATAATTTTTTTTCCATTTAGTAAATTATTCTACTGCCAATATCTAAAACCATAAGATTTAACTTTGTTTGTTTAACAGCTGATACATGGGGGATGTTAAGGATTTGAAGCCCCTACATTATTATGTCAACTTATTAAACTGCCATATCTAAATTCTTTTCACTCCTGTTGAGAAAATGCACTCTTGATTTGCTCTTATTAGAATCATAAGCAGCATAGGAAAAATATCAAAATTCCAAATGAGAAATTTTATTTGATTGGATAGAAAGATATTTATATTAATTATTCCTGACACCTTCTGCATTATGCTATGAGTATCTCAAGAGAATAGAGAGAACTCATCTGCTTTAAGAGCAGTTTATTGAGAATGACACATTATTGTCACTATCTGATAACCCTAAACACCTACTACAAGTCTAGTAAAATAATGTAAAACATAGTCTAAATGAAATTCATTTGTACAAAATGAGATACCATGTAAAATATTTTAGTAACTACTAAAATATTTTTAGGTGCAAGTAAAATGAAAATGTCATCCAGTAACTATTTTTCCTAAATACAGGTGAAATACAGTAGTAAATTTTTGAATTTAAAATAGTAAGTGGTTCTCAAACAACTGTATTTAGATGTGAGGTACTTGTATATATGCTATGGTTAAGACACAAAATCTATTGATCTTGGCATAAGAAAATGTTCAGTTGCCTGCTATGTTGATATCAACATTTATCAGTTTGAAATGACACAGCTAGTATGATGATTAAGTGGAGTTAAAATCACAAGAGTTTATTCAGTGATCTTTGCCTGAATAAATAGAACAAAACACGACTAATAGAAAGCAGTTGTGAATATACCATGGTTGAATTTTCATTAGTGCTGAGGATGGATTAAGCTTACAAATCACCTGAAAGATGTGTATAAGAGACAGTAACTTTCCTTCCAAGGAGTAAACATNAATTGATGGCTTAATTCATGCATGCTTTATTTTCCCAGCTGTGTATACTCTTTTAAGTGCTTGGTAATATTTTTACTTTTTTCATTGTTTTACTCTCATCAACTAACCAAACCATTACATATTAGGGACTTAATACATAATTCAGTAGATTTGTCTCCATTATGTTCTTTCTTATTTTCTTACTAAAACTCTCTTCACAAATAGACACAAAGAACCTGAGAGCATACAAGAGCACTCACTTATCTTCTAAATACTCATACCATAACTAAACCATCTAAACATAACTAAACCATAACTAAGACTCTAGGGAGTTTGTCACCTAGATATAATATGTATGACTACCAAGTATACAGGCTTCGCAGGTGGCATTCGTGGTTAAAACAAAACAAAACCTGCCAATGCAGGGAAGATGTGTATAAGAGACAGTATATATATATATTAAACTAAGAAAGATATAAAAACACAGCTATTTCAGAATGCAGAGCATGAAGTTGAAGTCCTGAGGAATAACTTTGAGACACTACTGATTTCTATACATGAAATCTAAGGGCCTTATATTCATTTCTCTTTGTCTCCTACTTGATTTAGGAATAATTATCTTAAATCTTCTCCATTTCACTTTGAGGACTGTAATATTTCTTGATGATTACATGAATAAAAACACCTTCCTCACATTCCTCCTCCTTCCTCTCAAACCTTTCTTAAGTGGGACTGCACATTTCCTAGCCAACTGCCTAAGCTTCTACTCCAACAAATACATGCTGATCAAGCTATTAGTACCTGTTTCCCATGCTTCTTGTGCCTGAACTTGGATTCTTTCTTTCCCCTAAACCACAAAGGAATGGTTTTCCATGGTTTTCCCTACCCTTCAAGAATCAACTTGACTCTTGCTTCTTTAAAAAATACCATGCCTGTCAATCTAGTCTATATGAGGGCCATAGAATTTTAGAATCGAAAGGAAACTTCATGAACTCCCAGCAACTATCCTGTTGCTAGGCAGGTATGGAAATGAAGCCCATGGGTAACATGAGTTGAACTTATATACTAGTAGAAGGATTGTCCTTTCCTTTGCTATAATTTCCATGATAATTTTCAATTATCACTCAATTGATAAATGTAGTCTTCTAAAGAGATCCCTGCAACCAGACACATTTGTGCTTAAAAATCAGGTCCAGTAATTACCAGTATTACGATTTTACAAAAATTAACCTCAGCTTTTTAATTTAAAATGATAACAATAAAAATATCTGAAAATGTTATGGCAAAAATTCAATGAGAAAATGGAGGGGATTTCTCTATGTCCCTTGCACATAGTAGGTGTTAGCAGCTAATTGATGGCTTAATTCATGCATGCTTTATTTTCCCAGCTGTGTATACTCTTTTAAGTGCTTGGTAATATTTTTACTTTTTTCATTGTTTTACTCTCATCAACTAACCAAACCATTACATATTAGGGACTTAATACATAATTCAGTAGATTTGTCTCCATTATGTTCTTTCTTATTTTCTTACTAAAACTCTCTTCACAAATAGACACAAAGAACCTGAGAGCATACAAGAGCACTCACTTATCTTCTAAATACTCATACCATAACTAAACCATCTAAACATAACTAAACCATAACTAAGACTCTAGGGAGTTTGTCACCTAGATATAATATGTATGACTACCAAGTATACAGGCTTCGCAGGTGGCATTCGTGGTTAAAACAAAACAAAACCTGCCAATGCAGGGAACACAGGTTCAATCCCTGGGTTGGGAAGGTCCCCTGGAGGGGGGCATAGCAACTCACTCCAGTATTCTTGCCTGAAGAATCCCATGGACAGAGGATCCTGGTGGGCCACAGCCCATGGGGTTCCAAAGTGTCAGAAATGCACAAAGCATACATTTATCAATGTCAATAGGTGTCATTTTTTAATCTAAATTAAACCAAGATAAAATAAACTTTGTAATATTAAGGAGAATTTTACTTGAATCTGATGTTGTTAAGCATTGAAGAGATTTATGAAATTATATTTTATTAGCATTTTATTAGATCTTTAAAAGGATCCAAATTCTGATTTCTAAAACTCTTTAGTAGTAGGGCTTTTGTGCAACCTTACTAACATTCAAAATGTATTAATGTCAGCTTTGCTACATGGTGGTAATAAGTGAAAAGGTACTACAAAAAGATGCTTTTAGCATCATACATGATTTCCATGACTCTTTTTGCACAGTTCTCCCTTCAGTATTGATGTTACCTCAAATGTCATACAGTAGATTTAAGCATAGAATGAATTACATGGGCCCTCATGTGATCTCTATAAGCCTAGGATAAAATTCATAAAATATCCTCATAGGAATATTTTGTAAAAAAAAAAGTGCAAATATTAACTTGCTTGTTAGAAAACCATGCATATAACTATAATTATGTGTTCAGAAATAGCATCAATGCCTCACAAATATGTTGAGTATGAAATTAATATAATTTAAATAATCAATGAGTAAAATATTTCCTATTATTCTTTGCTTCTCTGCACACAAATGGATGCTGAAGCACTTTAATATGTGGTATTAAGACTGATATTGCAAACATATTGATGCTTTCTTTAAGTAGACACTGAATACAATGAAAGTCCCATGTTTTAAGCCAATAGTCAAGGTTAAACATTTTAATTTTTTTTCATAATATTATATAGAAAAAAAAACAATTTTTAGGTTTAATATGTCTTTCATTGCCTTTNGAAGCACTTTAATATGTGGTATTAAGACTGATATTGCAAACATATTGATGCTTTCTTTAAGTAGACACTGAATACAATGAAAGTCCCATGTTTTAAGCCAATAGTCAAGGTTAAACATTTTAATTTTTTTTCATAATATTATATAGAAAAAAAAACAATTTTTAGGTTTAATATGTCTTTCATTGCCTTTTTCAAACATTCTGCCATTTGACATCAATGGATTTTCCCCTAAGGTTAAGAGCATATTAGAGACATTTTAAAAGCCATGACCTGCATGGACTTTGTAGTGGAGTAATAACTTCAAGGTAGTTTGAAGCTCAAGATATTTAGGTAAGAATGGGCAATTTTTTTTTTTAATTGTGAAAATATCTCCAAGATGCCGAACTACATCTATTCAGTGAACTATTATGGATACTTATGGATACCTAGTCTGTGAAAGTCCTCTTCAGTGTGATCACAAAGTTTCCAAATACTGTAGATATCTCTCTTTACCTTTCCTAACACAATGCAGGAGAATTGTTTGCTAAGATACAAGCCCTTAATAAAGAAAAGATCACAGCCTCAAAAGAAACCACAAAGAGATCTAATTCTCACAATCCATTACATCAAGACATCATTTCTTGAACCAGGCACCTTGCCATGAATTCTGTACCCAGTGTACATCCTGGAAAGAATACTTGTTTTTCATCACTGTTGATGCTGTTTCCATCTCTGCCTAAGCACTAACATTCTTGTCCTCAGGCTCTAGTGACCTGGTTTCTTTGGTCTTTTCTCTTAGGTTGTTAATCATTTTTATTACTTCTCTTTGGTCTCTTTCCAAATTCTCTTTATCATGATGCAGTTAGGAATGCCAAATGAAACCCACTGTGCTAATAAATATTTGACCTATGCTGGAGTTAAGAAAAAAATGTCCTCTAAGCTTTATGCATACACTACTTGCGTGAAGTCTCCTTAATGAAGGATGAAGTATAGTGGATCGTGGAATCTTTGAAGTCTGGCTTTAAAATGGCACAGAGTACTGTGACTGTAAGAGCTGGAATGGTTAAATAGATTCAGTCTATTCAGGAAGCAAAGCATTGAGAATAAAATATAGAAGGAAAATGTCAATGCAATGCCCTATGGGAAGAATCAGAAGTAAAATGAGAAATTAAGTTAAGGATCAAGAACCAGGAGGAAAGTGAAATGAAACGAGAGTTCCTCATGAATGCCATGATGAAAATTAGAGTATTTCTGGCTCATTATTTTTTTTAATTGAAATATAATTGAGTTACAATAGACAACTCAATATAGTTGAGTTACAATGTTTTGTTAGATTCAAGTCTATAGGAAAGTTATTCAGTTATTTATGATTTTTCAAATTCTTTTCCCTTATATATTATTACACAATATAGAGCCATTGTCCTATACAGTAAGTTCTTTTTGTTTATTCATTTTATACGTAGTATTCAGTTCACTTCAGTAGCTCAGTCATGTCCCACTTCTTGTGACCCCATGGACTGCAGCACACCAGGCCTCCCTGTCCATCGCCAACTCTTGGAGTTTACTCAAACTCATGTCCATTGAGTTGGTGATGCCATCCAACCATCTCATACTCTGTCTGCCCCTTCTCCTCATGCCTTCAATCTTTCCCAGCATCAGGGTCTGTTCCAATGAGTCAGTTCTTTGTATCAAGAGTTTGGAGTTTCAGCTTCAGCATCAATCCTTCCAATAAATAATCAGGACTGATTTCCTTTAGGATGGACTGCTTGAATCTCTTTGCAGTCCAAAGGACCCTCAAGAGTCTTCTCCAACATCATAGTTCAAAAGCATCAATCCTTCAGCACTCAGCTTTCTTTATAGTCCAACTCTCTCATCCATACATGACTACTGGAAAAACCATAGCCTTGACTAGACAGACATTTGTTAGCAGAGTAACGTCTATGCTTTTTAATATGCTCTCTAGATTGGTCACAAATTTTCTTCCAAGGAACAAACATCTTTTAATTTCACGGCTTGCAATCACCATCTGCAGTGATTTTGGAGCCCCCAAAAATAAAGTCTGCCACTGTTTCCATTGATTCCCCATCTATTTGCCATGAAGCGATGGGACCAGATGCCATGATCTTAGTTTTCTAAATATTGCATTTTAATCCAACTTTTTCACTGTCATCTTTCACTTTCATGAAAATGCTCTTTAGTTCCTCTTCACTTTCTGCCATAAGGGTGGGGTCATCTACATATCTGAGGTTATTGATATTTATCCCAGTAATCTTGATTCCAGTTTGTGCTTTGTCCAGCCCAGAGTATCTCATGGTGTACTCTGCATATAAGTTAAATGAGGAGGGTGACAATATACAACCTTGACGTACTACTTTCTCCATTTGGAACAAGTCTGTTGCTCCATGTCTAGTTCTAACTGTTGCTTCCTGACCAGTATATAGATTTCTCAAAAGACAGGTCAGGTGGTCTGATATTCCCATCTCTTGAAGAATTTTCCAGAGTTTGATGTGGTCCACAAAGTCAAAGGCTTTGGCATAGTCAATAAAGCAGAAATAGATGTTTTTTTTTCTCTTTCTTTTTTGATTATCCAGTAGATGTTGGCTATTTGGTGTCTGGTTCCTCTGCCTTTGCTAAAACCAGCTTGAACATCTGGAATTTCACATTTCACATATTGTTGAAGCCTGGGTTGGAGAATTTTGAGCATTTATTTACTAGTGTGTAAGATGAATGCAATTGTGCGATACTTTGAACATTCTTTGGCATTCCCTTTCTTTGGGATTCCCTGGTGACTCAGAGGGTAAAGTGTCTGCCCATCAAGGGGGAGACCTGGGTTCAATCCCTGGGCCAGGAAGATCCCCTGGAGAAGGACATGGCAATCTCAATCCAGTATTCCTGCCTGGAGAATTCCATGGACGGAGGAGTCTGTTGGGCTATATATATATAGTCCATGGGGTCACAGAGAGTCAGACACGACTGAGTGCCTTCTATATATAAATAATTCTTTGGGATTGGGATGAAAACTGACCTTTTCCAGTCCTGTGAACACTGCTGAGTTTTCCAAATTTGCTGGCATATTCAGTGCAATGCATTCACAGCATCATCTCTTAGGATTTGAAAGAGCTCAACTGCAATTCCATCACCTCCACTTGCTTTGTTCGTAGTGATGCTTCCTAAGGCCCACTTGACTTCACATTCCAGGATATCTGGCTCTAGACTAGTGATCACACCCTCATGATTATCTGGGTCATGAAGATCTTTTTAGTGTAGTTCTGCTATGTATTCTTGCCACCTCGTTTTAATATTTTCTGCTTCTGTTAGGTCCATACCATTTCTGTCCTGTATTGTGCCCATCTTTGCATGAAATGTTCCCTTGGTATCTTTAATTTTCTTGAAGAGATCTCTAGTCTTTCCCATTCTATTGCTTTTCTCTATTTCTTTGCACTGATCACTGAGGAAGGCTTTCCTTTTCCTTTCTTTCTTTTTCTTTTTCCTTTTTTTTTTTTTTTTTTTGCTTTCTTATCTTTCCTTGCTATTCTTTGGAAATCTGCGCTCAAATGGATAATTGTGTTGCATAATATATTGTATACAATACACTGTATAATATATGGTGTTATGTATATTTTGATTCCAAATCTCTAACTTATCCCTCCCATTCCTTCCTCCTTGCTAACCATAAATTTGTTTTCTATTTCTGAGTCTATTTCTGTTGTGTAAACAAATTCATTTATCTGATTTACTACACTTGGTATGATGATCTCCAGGACTATCCGTGCTGCTGCAATTCAGTTCAGTTCAGTTCAGTTCAGGTCAGTCACTCAGTCGTGTCTGACTCTTTGGGACTCCATGAACCACAGCATGCCAGGCCTCCCTGTTCATCACCAACTCCCAGAGTCCATCCAAACCCATGTCCATCAAGTCGATGATGCCATCCAACCATCTCATCCTCTGTTGTCCCTTTCTCCTCCTGCCCTCATTCTTTCCCAGCATCAGGATCTTTTACAATGAGTCAGCTATTCACATCAGGTGGCCAAAGTATTGGAGTTTCAGCTTCAACATTAGTCATTCCAGTGAACACCCAGGACTGATCTTTAGGATGGACTGGTTGGATCTCCTTGCAGTCCAAGGGACTCTTAAGAGTCTTCTCCAACAACACAGTTCAAAAGCATCAATTATTTGATACTCAGCTTTCTTTATGATCCAACTGCTGCAATTACTATATCATTTTTTATGAACTGTAAACAAAGTAACATTTCTTTGTGTATGTGTACAAACTCTTCTTTATCCATTCATCTTATGGACATTTAGTTTCTTTCTGCAATGAACATTGGGGTGCATGTATGTTTTCAGATGATGGATTTATCCAGATATATGTCCAGTGGTTCATCATTATTTTTCAGTTGTCTATTTGTGTAGACAAGGCAAAAGGAAATGCAATGTATATTTATGATAGATATTACTGCTTTAGTTTCTGAATACTTGGAATATTTTCTATAATAATTGCCATTTTCAGTTATTAACTCATTTAAAGTTGGTTTCCTTGCAATTATTCCACATAATTTGAGGTCAAAATTTTCAAGACTTCCCTGGTGGTAGAGTGGATAAGAATCTGCCTGTCAAACCTGACAACACAGGTTTGATCCTTAGACAGAAAGATTCCCCATCCCTTGGGAGAACAAAGCTTGTGTGCCACTCCTACTGAGCCTGCCTACCTAGAGCTTGTGCTCCACCACAAGAGAAGTCACTGCAGTGAGAAGCCCATGCAGTGCAATGAAGAGTAGCCACCCTTTGCTGCAACTAGATAAAGCCTTGGATTTTTTTTTTTTTTTAACCTTCCCAACTCTGTCTTATAAGAACATAGTTGATTACATTGGGTCAAGCCAGATAATCCATAACAATAATCTTCCAATCTCAAAATTCTTAGTTTGATGACATCTGCAACATCATTTAAAGTAACAATGTCACAGGTACCAAAGATTAGGATAGGAAATGGGAGACCACTATTCAGTCTACCATATTTTCCCTATGGTATTTCCATTCTCACTTAACCATTCCAGTGAGGGATGCATCTGACCACAGGGTGTCAATTCAAGGCTTGTCTAACCTAGCATAATTTTCCTCCATTTCTTGTTGACACGATTAATTAGGTTGCTTTGCATCATCTCACTGCTCTTTGCACTTCTGGGTTTCTCAAAGCCCTCATTTCTAATGTTATGCTGCCATCAGCACTTTAGAGTGTGTCTGTGGTTAAAGGTCATTTTTCATTAAGGTCTGGAATATTATTGACATGGTTGACAGTAGGTACTATTACTTATTCCAAGTATAAGAATTGGCGGAACGTTTCCATTAGGCCTAAATATCTATTGGAACACTAACTAAGGATATTTCTTAAGCAGATCATTTACATATAAAAAAGATGAAGTCTTGAATTTCAGTAGTAGAATATATACCACATATAATATTTTCACCTAAGCATGTATACTTTACATTGGGATGCATTTTTCATTTTTAGTCACTGAAAATCTATACAAAATTTTATCCTAGAAATAGGATAAGAGACTATTAATGGAGACTTTTTAATGTTCTGTTAATGTATTGTTTTTAAGTTTTTCTTGCATTCATCAATGCTTTATTTTTCTCTTTTCTATGTCCCACAGTTCCAGTCCTATAATAGTTCAAATTGAAAAATTAGTTCTATGTATTTGTACCTTTGTATATGTAGCAGAAAATTTTCTTCTGCATTTATTCTAATCTCAGATTTAAGAAACAGAACTCCCACTAAATAATTTCGCATAGACTGTGTATTCCATGATATGCTAAAATGTATTTTTTAAAATGTATTATTTTACTCTAAGTTCTCGAAAATACTTTCCTTAAGCACCTAGCCCAATTTGGGAATGTCCATTTTGTGCTGAGTGTAAATAATGCTTATAGATATAGGGTTTCAGTGATTTGTTAAAAAAAAATCATTACTACTTTCATGAAGCTTATAGTGAGGAAAACAGCAACAAGTAAATATATACTATTCAATATACAACCTACAAATAACATACATTGATATTGTATGTGTGCAAAGAGCTATTATCTCTACCAAAATTAAGAATGTTTAAGCTTACGGAATAAGTTCAATATTTTGGAGATTTCCCATCCGATCATACGCAGTGCCTTTAATGCACTAAGAATGACATAAATATTGGTGATTATGAAGGAAGCCATTTGTCTATAAGACCATTGGGCAGATATATATTCAATTTTCTGATAAAACAATATCTTCTTCAAAATCTTCAAAAATCAAAATTATATAAACACTAGACATTCTCATGACAACAAGACTTAGGACTCGGTAGAATAACTACTTTAATTAAAGCTCTCTGACTACTTTCCCTGTCTATGATCAACCTTCAATTCTAGAAGGAAACAGGACTTGGAAAAAATACAGTTCGAATAAATGTTTGGACATAACAGTGGGAAAACTTTGACGCTACATGGTTTGTAATAGGCAGGTCGTGAAACATAAAGTTCTGTAGTGAGAGATACAGTGTAATACACAACGAGTAGCATTTGTAACAATGCCAGCTGCTGTTTCCTGAATTTTATTTACTAAGTGATTCAATACTTTGTTGACTAACTGAGCTCAAGAGAAGAATGCATAATCTAATGCTAGATTACAAAGTGACAGGAAACACATCATGATGCCTAGCTTACAATTCAAATTATAAACTAGCCAATCATCATGGACTTATTTTTCTTGCCAATGAGTCATCTAACTTGCAACTTAAAACCAATAATAATTCATCTTCTAATTTTATTTATGATGTTTAACAATGTTATAGAGCATGTAAGTGTTTTCTCTCAGTACTAAATTTAAAATCAATATAAATCAGATGTGCTTCAATTACAAAGCTTTTGAAATAGAAAAAAATACCATTGCCTGTATTTCTAACATTCATTTGTGACAAAGGTCTCTTTATATAAATAAGTAAAAATGTGGAAATTATATTTTTTCAATTTTAATTTTGATTATTTTAATTTTATATTACCTGGTATATAAACACATAAATTATCATGCATCATGTCTCAAAATGGAATATTAATTCTCAGTTTTATTTTAAATAGAGAGATTAGATCTCTTTTACATCATCAGGTAGATGGGATGTTCCCCTGTACTGACTCATGCTGTTAAGTCTCCATCATGTTCCCCAATCTGTGCTCTTCCTTAGCTAAGTCTCCACATAGAAATGCCAGGTTGGTTAATTTGTCTTCCTTGTTTCTTATCTTGTCACAAGAGAAATTTGGAATATTGGACTAAGGGTTTAAGACAACAGACAAGTTGCAGGTCAGTTCAAATCTAACAGACAAATCTTTTATTAGATAGGCACTCCCAAGACATGGGAGTAGCCTGACCCCAGAGGAGTTCCTCCTCCTTCTTGGCTTCCCCTGTTTATACTTCCTATCTCCTCGTTTTGGTTTTGGCCTATGCAATATAGATCTTGTACCCACCACCAATCAAAGAAAGGTAATATAAATGAGCATATGCTAAAGGCAGATTGACAATTACAAGTTAAATAACAGCAGACTCTGTTGTTTATGTCTTCCCATAATTCAGTCTCTTATAATAAGATGCATATATATGTAGAATATTTATGTACCATTAGTGGGCTCCTGGGTGCCTAAGGTTACTTAGAGAAACACCAGTTGTTAATTTGTATCCACTGTGTGCCTAGGATGCAAGTACAGGAGTTGGAAAAATCTGTGTGGTTATTTCTGTATCTGTGAGCTCTTCTGGGACCAGCTTGCATCTTTTTCAACTAGGCCAACACTCATGTTTAACTTCCTAACTAACAATAAGGAATAGTTTAAATGTGAACAGATTCACATCACTTCTCTGCTTACCTATCACATAATCTTTACCATCACTTAGTGTTAAGGTTACTGCCTTCCTACAAACAAATGCAATACTAGATTTTAATATTTTCTATTATCACTCTTTTGGCTTTTATGTGATAGGAATTTAGGAATCAGTGAACTAAAATGGACCAGAATGGGTGAATTTAATTTAGATGACTATTACATCTACTACTGTGCAAGAATCTCTTAGAAGAAATAGAGTAGCCCTCTTAGTAAACAAGAGTCTGAAATGCAGTACTTGGATGCAATCTCAAAAATGACAGAATGATCTCTGTTCATTCCAAGGCAAACCATTCAATATCACAGTAACCCAAGTCTATGCCCCATCACAATGCTGAAGAAGCTGAAGTTGAACAGATTTATGAAGATCTACAAGACCTTCTAGAACTAACTCCAAAAAAAAAAAAAAGAAAAAGTACTTTTCATCACAGGGGACTAGAAGGAAAATTAGGAAGTCAAGAGATACCTGGAGTAACAGGCAAGCTTGGCCTTGGAGTACAAAATGAAGCAAGAAAAAGGCTAAAAGAGTTTTGACAAGAAGGCTCACTGGTCCTAGGAAACACCCTATTACATCAACACAGGAAATGACTATAAACATGGACATCACCACATGGTCAATACAGAAATCAAACTGATTATATTATTTGCATCCAAAGATGGAGAAGTCCTATATGGTCAGTAAAAATAAGACCAGGAGCTGACTGTAGCTCAGATCACAAACTCCCTAATGCAAAATTCAGACTTAGATTGAAGAAAGTGAGGAAAACTGTTAGAGCATTCAGTTCAGTTCAGTCGCTCAGTCATGTCCTGACTCTTTGCAACCCCATGAATGGCAGCACGCCAGGCCTCCCTGTCATTCACCAACTCCTGTAGTTCACTCAGACTCA
>SJYA01004085.1:7935-39225 GCA_006410615.1 Neotragus moschatus | reverse complement strand
GGCAGGTGTGTAAGGCGAGGGTGTCGAAGGGAAAGGCAGGTAGCCCGAGAAGCAGTGAAAGTCACTGCAATGCACAGGCCGAGGGTGAGAACATCAGAGCCTCTTCGCTGACCTCCTGGCTGGCTGTCCCTGCCCCTCTCTCCCAAACCCCTCCATCCGCAGGGCGGCGCTCACTTCCAGCCCTGCGGCACCGGGCTCTCTGATTGGCTGGCTCTGGAGGGACTCAGCCAATGGGAGGGCAGGAGGACGGAGCAGCAGGTACCTCTTCTGCGCATCCTCCTCCGTGACTCTGCCCAGCTGTCGGCGCCCCCTCTGCGGGCAAACACAGTTTCCTCTCCGAGTCCTCCGTCCACTAAAGACGCTTCATCTGAGCTACGAGGTGGATTCTATTTCTGCCAAGACCGCAACCGACACTCCCCCAGCCCCGCTACTGCAAGGGGATCTCAGAAACGTGTGCCTCGTGCAAGGACATCGGGCCCTTTGCCAGGTCACCTGCGCTCAGAAAGCCCCTGGTCCCAGGCTCTTTAGGGCGCCTGGGTTGGGAGACACCCGGAGCACCCATGGCTCCTATGGAGGGGCGCTCACCCAGCACCCCAGTCCCGCCCACCGGCTGGCAGGTAAGGGCAGCCCCACGTACCTGGTGGATTTCGTGCCAGCCGTTCTCGTCTTTGCAGCTCACGGCCGCGTGTTCGTGGAGCAGCAGCTCACAGCAGCAGGGGTCGCCCCCGACCACCGCCGTATGATACAGCGGGGTCAGGCCGTAGCTGTCCTTGTAATCTGGGGATGCCCCAAGCTCCAAGAGGGTCTGAAAAACACACACACACCCCCCAAACGTGAGGTCACTGGTCTCATAGCCCCTTCTGCAGGAGTGAATCAATCAAGAAGGAAGATGAGGGTCATGCTCCCCACTCCCAGGCCAAGGTGACCATTAGCCCCGGGTTCCTGTACTTTTCCTGGCCTCCTGAAACTGAAACAGCACCTGGTGCCATGCACACACACACACGCTTACACACGCGGGGGATGGAGCATTCTGCACAGGTGACCCTCGGGTACCACCTGCCGCCCGGCTGACCCCTGTGGACCAGTGGAGAGGAAGGGGGAGATGTCCTCTGCAGGAAAGAGTTGTACCGTTGAATAAAGGTACAGTGTAAACCGTCTCTGTGCACGGCCTACAGGGGGCGAAACGAGCCAGAGTGTCATAAACATTTGATTTCCAAGGAAGCCAGCTGAACAAGGGCAACCGCTATGAAGCCAAGAAACCTGCTTTATAGAAGAGCACCATCTGTGGGTCCTCCGCCCCCAGCAGTGGGGCCTGACAGAGGGAGGGCCGGGGGCCTGAGCCCCGCTGTCCTGCGCTCCACGGCATGGCACAGAGCCTGGGCTGGTAAAGCGTGCCTGAATAACAGTGTGGGGAGTGACGGGGCTGAGGCCCACCTCCTGCCCCCAGCGTTGGCTCCCAGTGTCTATGGAGGGAGGGAGGTTTGAGCTGAAAATATAAGCCCTTCCACTGAAACAGAAGGGGAAGATCACTTTTTGTGATCAGCTTGCTCTTCCAAGCTCCAGGGGGAACACAACTTTGGGGTCACCCTGGGGTGGCTGTTGTGGGGCAGGAAGGGGTTCAGGGCAGACGCAGGGGTCAGGCAAGGGGGCGTCCCTGTGTGAGATGGGCCCTGTGTTACCTTCAGGGCCAGGAGGTTCCTGGTGCGGGCGGCTTTGTGCAGGGCTGTCATCCCATCCTTGGCGCGGAAGTCTAGGTGGGCCCCGCCGTTCCTGAGGGCCTTGATCATCTCCACGGGGTTGTCCAGCTGAGCGGCCAAGGTCAGGGGAGTCTCTAGGGGCCCAAACACACATGCGCTAGAACCAGCCAAGTCAGATCATCCTCATGGCCAAGTTCAAACATCCCAAAGAGCTTGACAAACTGACACCCCAGAGTAACACGGCCCCCACCCACCTGCCGAGCCCAACCATCTAGCTGGGTTCCAGCCTGGCTCTGGCAACCCTAGAGACGATGGTGGTCACTCAGGGTCACGTGCAAACCAAAACGTGAGCAGAGGCAACATTCAACGTCATCACTTCGTGAGCCCTGAGTCCAAGAAGCAGCCTCTGCCCTCGGCACAGAGAATCCCACAGCCCCAGCTGATGCCTCTCTACAGGGGGAACCACAGGTCAGGTAGGGCTGCAGGTAAAGATGGAAAGGAAGGGACTTCCCTGGCGGTCCAGTGGTTGAGACTCCACGCTTCCACTGCTGGGGTCGTGGGCTCAATCACTGGTCGGGGAACTAAGATCCCACATGAGGCAGGGTGCAGCCAGAAAGTAAGACATAAATAAATAAAAACAAAATTAAAAGACTGGAAAGGCAGACGCCTGCCTTTCTCATGTCAGTTTCACGACATCTACAGGCACCTTGGAAGACGCCAGGGGTTGAGCTGAAGGGAAACAAACGTGGGTTAAGACACAGGCTTGTGCCCCCCAGGGGTCTCCACTGAGCCAGCACAGAGACCCCGACCATCACCACGACGGGAGGGGACCGATCTACAAAAGCCCCGGGACGGAAGGCTGAAGTCCGCCTGCCTGGGGACAAGGGTCAGGAAGGGGTCCCACACTGGGCAGGTGGGCCAGTCTGCAGGGGGCTGTGGCTGAGGACGAGTCTTTGTCATCAGACGGCTCTACTCAGCGTCCCTCGAGTTCCCGCCATCACCCCTGTTGAACAGACTGCATGACTGATGTGGAGGCTTTTAACTTACAGCAAAGGGCAGAGAGTAACGGGACAACAGGCAGGTTCCCCTGAAACACTGATGGTTCATGAGTCGTTCTAGCCTTGAGCGAGCTTGGAGAGTAAGAGAAGTGGGTTATCATCCAGGGGCAGAATTCCCTTCAGACCACCCGGCACCGTCACAGCACCCGGCACCCTGAGAAAGGGCACCTTCATAACAAATTCAGATTGACAACTTCCTTCTATTTGTAATCCCGACACTGATCTATCCGCAGATGGGGGGGACAGAGCAATAGTTTGGGGGGCTTTTAAAATGCACTGCCAGAGTCCCTCTGTGCCTTGATTTTTCGTGGTGAGACCCATGGGTTTAGCCTCCTCCTTGTAACCTGTCTGCAGCAGGTAGACACACCCCAGAGTGTGTGAAAACACAATTTATGTGCTGTCTCCCGAGGGAAATGGTATGACACTCACAAATGCCACAGACGCATCCTTGCTGTAAATGAACCAGAGGCACCTTCTCAAGCAGAGATATTTAAACGAAGGAGTTTTCCGGGACGTGGCGACAGTGGGGACATTCCCTACACAAAAAACGTCAGCAAGGCAAGAAAGTCAGGACTTGGAGAGGGTGTTGGGGATGCAGACCGGCTGGGATCCCGGGCAGCAGTGTGGATACAGGGCCGACGGGCAGAGAGAAAGAAACTCAGAGAGAGACCCCCGGCCGCCCGAGACGGGAGAGGGAGGGCCAGGCGCTCACTGCCTCACCCCAGCCACGCCCGGCAGAGAAAGGACGCCGCAGGGGGTTGTGGGTGACCCGGGAAGGGCGCAAGGATGGGGTCGTCAGGAGCCGCCGGCAGCCACCCTCCAAAGTCAAGCCTCTTACAGCAGCTCCTCGTGTGTGATGTGAGTGCACATCCGTGCTGACAGAGCCCAGGGCAAGGCCAACCTTCCAAACGATTCGGGCTTTCCTTTCTTATTGACGCTCTGCACTTGGCCGACACCAAAGCCAGGCGGTCCAAAGCAGAAAGCTTTTGTTTCTGTGGCACTGTTTTCACAGCTGACAACCTCAATGTCACTTTACACGGAGAACACTGTCTAAGAGGGAGGTGTTGGCAAATGGTGACANCCAAACGATTCGGGCTTTCCTTTCTTATTGACGCTCTGCACTTGGCCGACACCAAAGCCAGGCGGTCCAAAGCAGAAAGCTTTTGTTTCTGTGGCACTGTTTTCACAGCTGACAACCTCAATGTCACTTTACACGGAGAACACTGTCTAAGAGGGAGGTGTTGGCAAATGGTGACATTCCAAATTACAGAGCCCTCTGTGGGGCCAGCGCTGGGCACGCAGGCAGGTGGAGGGGAGCAGACATCCCGCGGGGGCTGCGTGCCTCCTGCACGAGACGGGACCCCAGCCCTTGGACGCCATTTAGGGACATTGCCTTAGGACACGTGGCTGTGTCCTAAGAATTTCAGAGGCCCTCACCAACCAACACTGCACACTTGGCACGTTCAGACCCAGCCAGGACCCAGCCTGGCGAGGTCAGGAGAGCCCCCAGCGTAGACTCCCGTTCCGGAAGGGGGCGTCCAGTGAGACCCCCCATGGGCGGATGGGGGCAGCAAGCAGGGTCTCGTCAGCAGCTCGCTCGTGTGGCCCTTACTGGACTGCACTGTCAATAACCGCCCTCCAGCATGCTTGGGAATGGCAATCAGCTGGCACCCTAGTTCTTTGAAAATATTTCTGCTTTGGCATTCTGAAATTTTCTAAGTTTTAAAAAATGCACCGGAACCTCCATGAACATAACCTCACAGGGGACCAGTCTCTCTCATCTTTTGGAGGTGACTTTGAAGACAGCATCCCCTCTAAACCTACAAACTGCCTGACGGGATTCTGGCTCCAGGAATGACCGGGACGTGCTTTGAAAGGCAGGTTCTCGGCTGTGAGCATGGGAGGCACCTACAATCCCAGGAGGAGGACACCGACTACAGGGCTTCCGGTCCGTCTGGAGGTGGGCTGAGGCCCAGCGGGTGGAAGGCAGACGGCAGGACGCTGTGCAGGTGCAGGACAGCTGCCAACCCCGCAGCTGGGCATGTGTGCCAGCCCCGGTTCAGGGGGCACAGCCAGGACCTCAGAAGGATGGCAGCCTGGTGAGAACCTCCCACAGGCGCAGCGCCGCCCAGCTCTGCTTCCCAAAAGCCTGGGCAGCCTCCAGCATGTGTCCCAAACCTGCCGGGCCTCAGTTTCCACACCTGTGTTACTGCTGTTTAGTTACCAAGTCATGTCTGACTCTTGGCCATCCCAAGGACTGTAGCCTGCCAGGGTCCTCTGTCAATGGGATCTCCCAGGCCAGAATACTGGAATGGGTTGCCATTTCCTCCTCCAGGGGATCTTCTTAACCCAGGGATCGAACCTACATCTCCTGGTTAGCAGGCAGATTCTTTACCAGTGAGCCACTTGGGAAGCCTTCCTACACCGATACAATGGAAATCAAACTAGGAACAGCATCTCGTGGGGCTCTGAGGTTCAGATGCCACATCTGATGCTAGGACAGTGCTTGGCCCACAGTCAGAGGTTCTCCAGGAGATGTGGCTAGAAATGGGTTTTATTTTATTATTGTTTGACAAACATAGACAGCATATTAAAAGCAGAGACATTTCTTTGCCAACAAAGGTCCACCTAATGAAAGCTATGGTTTTTCTAGTAGTCAGGTATGTATGTGAGAGCTGGACCATAATGAAGGCTGAGCACCAAAGAACTGATAGTTTCAAACTGTGGTGCTGGAGAAGACTCTTGCAAGTCCCTTGGACAGCCAGGAGATCAAACCAGTCAATCCTAAAGGAAATCAACCCTGAATATTCATTGGAGTGACTGATGCTGAAGCTGAAAATGCAATACTTTGGCCACCTGATGGGAAGAGTCAGCTCATTGGAAAAGACCCTGATGCTGGGAAAGACTGAAGGCTGGAGGAGGAGGGGACGGAGGAGGAGATGGTTGGATGGCATCATCGACTCAACGGATATGACTTTGAGCAAACTCCAGGAGATGGTGAAGGACAGGGAAGCCTGGCATGCTGCAAGCCTGGCATGCTGAAGGACAGGGAAGCCTGGCAAAGAGCTGGATACGGCTGAGCAACTGAACAACACTGGGTTTTTGTTTTTTGTTTTTTTCCAGTATTTTTTAAAACCTATGCAATGCCTTTATTATTATATAAACATAAAAGTAATTTCTAAAATGAACCTTGAAGCCAATGCTTATTCCCACATCTCCCCGCCCCCTGGACAGGCACAAAGCCCACGAGACTTTCTTTCTTTTCTCAGTGAGAGACAGACATGGTGTCCTAGGACACAGACCGAGTGAAACGAACATTCCCAGACCTAGTAAGTGATCCTCCCTGCATGGGGACAGCAGCTGCCCCGGGGGGAGGACCAGGGGTATCTCTTCGAACTCCCACAGGACAGACGGCTACACAGACAGGCAGGGAGGTGGATGGATGGGTAGGTGGGTACACCTGAGGCTGGGAGGGAGGGACGGATAAAGCAAAGTGCCGGCCAGTGGTACACGGACAGAGATGCCACACACGTGCACAGCTAAGAAGGAGCTGAACAGAACAACAGGGACTAGTATTTGGGGGCAAGGTGGACTGAGGGAACATAAACCATGCACTCAATTTACCTCTGTAAGTAATTAACCCATCAGCATATAAAACCCATTACTGAGTGACTCCTAATTGAGAGATCACGCCCACCTCATTCCATGGCCCGTTTGCCTCGTGCAGAACAACACAGGCCAGCAAAGCCTGACCTTGGGGTGGAGCCACTGAGTTCCAGCCTGGGCTCAGCTATGACTTTGACAGAAACCTTGACCCCTACAGGCTGTGGGTTCCCCGTCTGTCTTGCAAAGCTCCGCCCACACAAAGGGTCACAGGAAGCCATGGCTTTGAACATACTTCACCTGAGAGGCCAAAGGATCCACAGTGACTGGACAGGTAAGAATCACGGCACCAGTTTAACCCGGAAATTGAGTCCCCAAAACACTCGCAAGAGGGATAGTATTCCAATGGACTCGGGGCTTCTGCCCTCGCTCACATTCATACAACCTCACTTTCCTAAAACAATGCATTTGGTTAAAACTCGCATTTCTAAAACACAACACATCCCTTCTAAGACAGGCTGAAATTTTGCCACCCAAATGCAGAACTGTGGACAGTGACCCAGGACACCTTCCCATCTGAGGTTGTGGCTGCAAAACCCGGGGAGAAGTAGCCCAGAATGTTCTGGAAGTCCCCACAATGCAGGTGTCTCCTTGGAAGGGGAGACCTGAGAAACTCACACAATCAAAAAAGCAGAGTTGGGGGCAACACTCCTGGCCTTGCCCTTCTGCCCATATCTCTCCTCCTTGTGTTTCGTAGCAAAACTCTGACACGGCCCCAAAAGTCACAGCATCACAGGGGACATGTCCACATTTCCATGACGAATCCAGGGACCTCAGCGACTCCTCAAAACTCCCCAGGACCAGCGAGAGGAGACGTGGATTCAGGGAGCTGTTGCTCACCACGATTCTCAGACTCTGGCAGGCATGCGCGTCACTCAGAAGGCTCGTTAACGCAAAGGGTACTGGCTCCACTCCCAGAAATGGTGCGATGGGACTGAAGGGCTGAGAAACCACAGCTCTAGGAGAGACCCTGGCGGGCCAAGGGCACACTCTGCTGGAAGACACGGCTTCCCAGACTCAGCTACACAGCGACATCATGGGTTCCCACCTCAGGCACTAATGTAACCACTGTGGTGTACGACCCAAGAATTAGGGTGGCACAACCTCCCCAAGTGGCTTTTAACCTGCAGCTGAGTCTGAGACCCTCTGCTCTGAACTCCTGCTAACCGTCACACACTGGAAGCAACCAAAATGTCCTTTGGAGGTGGACAGGATAAAGAAAACTAGAAAATCTGTACAGCGAATTACTATTTAGTGACTAAAAAGAAAAGTGTATCAAGTCCTAGAAAGATACAGCTCAACCTTATATGAGGGTTGCTAAGCAAAAAGAGCCAGGCTGGAAAAGCTACATGTTGCATGACTCCAATTACAAGACATTCTGGAAAACTCAAAACTATGAGGATGCTAAAGCCATCAGTGGTTGCCAGGGGTTCTAAAGAGAGGCATGACTGAACAGGCAGAAAGCGCAGGGGATTTTTTTTTTCTTTTTAAGTTGCAAAACCATTCTGTATGATTCTGTAATGGTGAATACGAGACTCAAACATCTGTCAAAACCATAAACTCTACAAAGAGGGATGCTCAAGGTATGCAAATTTTTAACATAAAACTTAAAAGTTCATTTCGGAGCTGTGGGATCCCAGGATGGAACACAGACTGTGACAAGAGTCTAACTGTATTAAAAACGTAAAAAAAAACATCACGGGGGGGCAGGGGGGAGATAAACTGCTGACCTTAGGTGACTGCGGGAATGAGCAAAGGCAAAAAGAACGTCACACAAGCACTGTTCTCCCGTGGATGAAGCTGTCTTCCACTGTGGGGTGCTGGTCAGCAACCTGGGAGCCACTATATCTCTGCTCTGGGAAAGAGCAGTTTAACACACAGACGGCTGAGAACAGAGCCAGGGTTCTCACCATCTGCATGAGCTGTTACGGAAAAGCAAGGGGTGGGGCTGGAATGATCCTTACGGTGACCGATGAGGACTGGGGACGTCAGTATGAATTCAGGGTGGGTTTACTCTAGATTCAGAGGGGTACACATGGAAACCGACCTGTCTCTAGGCACAAACAAGTGCACACACGTGTATCTCCTTGCTCCTTCCTCTGAGAACGCGCGCAAGCAACGACTCCCCAGAGGCGATGAGCGCACGCAGCGCCCAGACCTTGGTCTCTAAGACCACCGTCCCAGGACTGCGAAAGGCACAGCAGATTGCGTGGCTAGAGCAGGCAACACGCAGGATGAGCCTGGAGCACCTTCTGGTGCCCAGAAGCAAGAAAGCAGCGTGAGAAGACCACGAAGGAGAAGGAAGAGGAGGGGGCGGGGCAGGAGGAAGGAGGGGAAGAAGAAGAACCCACGCTGATCCGGGAGCCAAATGCAGGAGCCCCCGGCGGTCAGGGCTGGAGCCGTCTGAACAAGAAAATACATAAAGTGGCATCGTGCGTGCGTGCGTGCGTGCGTGCGTGCTGAGCCGCTTCCGTCGTGTCTGACTCTCTGCAACCCCATGGCCTGCCAGGCTCCTCATTCCATAGGGTTGTCCAGCAAGAACACTGGAGTGGGCTGCCGTGCCCTCCTCCAGGGGCCCTTCCCGACCCAGGGACAGGGCCCACATCTCTTACGCCTCCTGCACTGGCAGGCGGGTTCTTCAGCAAATGAACCACCAGGGAAGCCCAAGTGGCACTGTATTACAACTCAAATTATAAATTAGATATCCTTGCATCCACACTGGTAAAAATAAATGAATGGGAGAGAAGAGACAAATTTCATCTGCTGAAGAATCCCACACCCAGCCAGGGGAGCAAGGGCCGCATCCCAGTGACGAGTGTGCCCTCAATACGATGTGATGAGATGGGGTCCACCTCTGCGGCCTTCCTCCCAAACCTGCGAGCGCCCGTCTAACCGTGACCCAAACGTCAGACAAACCTCAACAGAGGGACATGCACAAAACACCTGACTGGTTCTCCTCCAGATGGCCAAGGTCATCGAAAACAAGGAAAGCCCTGCAAAGCGTCATAAGCAAGGAGGCCTACAGAGACCGGAGGACTGGCTATCATGAGAGACCGGAAACAGAAGGAGGACATTCAGTAACTACCAAGGAAAGAGGAGCAACGTACGGGTCTCCAGGCCACCTACGGCCCTTTCTGAAACAGGGCGGGTCACAAACAAGAAAAAGTCGGCAAGGAGCGCACGTGCCGTTGCAGCTCTCAGTTAAGTGCAGGTCTCTCTGAACCAGGAACCACACCAGATGTCGAGGTCACGGCTCGGTGGCCCTCAAGCGGCCTCCATCGGCCCCAGTCCTTGGTGCCTCTCGGACCCTCTGCAGACTGATGTTTACGAGGTCCCAGGACCGTGTCCTCAAGGTGCTGTTACTTCTGGAGAATTTCACCGGACTCATTCAGGGGCGAGGAGGAGACAGCAGCATGGCCACCATCGTCAAATCAGGACCCACTGCCCGAGGCACCTTCTAATTGGGCCGTGCGGGAGCTGGGCAGGGGTGCGCGGCAGCACCGGGCACGTCTTGGCCCAGATGGTGAGCTACCACCGCCTGGAAGCTAATGTCATTACTGGAGCTCAGAAATGAGGCCGGGACTCACCACGGGGGCTCTGCAAAACCAGCCCAGTCAATGCATATTCAATTTCTACTTCTCATCAAGATTCTTTCAGGGCTGAGAGACGTTCCTAGGTTTATTACGGCCCTGTCTTCGCTGTGCCTGGGCTAACTTTCAAGTTTGGGAAGACAGCACAAAATAAAAGCCCTAAGTTTTGCTCCAGTTGTTAGTTTCACTTCCTTTTCAGGGCTCAAAACACCACCCGTCTTGTCCCAGAGGTTCCCACCAAAGCAGGAGATGAGCCAAGATCCCACAGGATGAGTCTATTTCTTTCGGCTACTCTCACTGTTACCTAATCAAATTTCCATCAGAACGGGGACCAGACGGTCGGAATAACCCGGGCTGCTTTAATTGACAGGCTGCTCCTCCGGGATTTAATTATCTCTGGTGCGTCCCTTAGTCCAGAAGTGCGGGCAAGGATGCAGCAGGCGTGTTGCGAGCCTCGCCAGCTTCCTGTGCTCGGGAAGGAAGCCGCTTCCAGCTCTCTGCTCAGGAGTGAAGTCTGGTTCTCAGCCGGGCTCTGCCTCTTGGCGGCGGGCTATTGAGGAAGTCATAGCCCTCAGCTAGGAGCCGCCAGGACACAGGCTCACCCTGGGATCGTCAGAGCTGCGGAGGACGACCGCGCAGCATCTGGAATAAGGTGCGGGGGCAGGGCTGCGGCTCTGCCTTCCCCCGGGGCTGCAGATGACTCACTCCGGGAGCTCGAGACTCTGCTTAAAGCCCACACCCTAAAGCCCGTCCTCCACAATGAGACAAGCCACTGCAATGGGAAGCACACACACCCCAACGGGGGAGCAGCCTCCGCTCACAGCAACTGGGGAAAGTCCACGCACAGCCACGAAGACCCAGCACAGCCGAATACAAAGAAGTAAGTTTTTAAAAATGGCCCTAAGACCACTGACTGAAAAAAAAAACACTGTGTTTGATCACTGTCAGACTTGTCCACACGGGGTCTGCATGGAATGTTCATAGCAACTCTCATCACTAACGCCTGGAAGCCACCAAGGTGCTCTTCTGTAGGTGGATGGATAAAAGCCGTGGTGCACCAGCCAGTGGAACGTTCTTTGGAACGAAACAGGTGCGAACAGGGAGGGAAGGGCTGGGAGCGTGGGACCAGCAGAGGCAGACCGTCACATACAGGAGGGGAGAGCAAGGTCCCACTGCACGGCACAAGGAGCTGCCGCTGTGTCCCACGGCTTGGGATAAGCCATCATGGAAAAGAATACAAAAAAAGAAATGTCTCTACGTGNCTTTGGAACGAAACAGGTGCGAACAGGGAGGGAAGGGCTGGGAGCGTGGGACCAGCAGAGGCAGACCGTCACATACAGGAGGGGAGAGCAAGGTCCCACTGCACGGCACAAGGAGCTGCCGCTGTGTCCCACGGCTTGGGATAAGCCATCATGGAAAAGAATACAAAAAAAGAAATGTCTCTACGTGCAAAACTGAGTCACTTCGCTGGAGAGCAGAGTTTGGCACAACATTGTGAATCGACTATAATAAAAAAAATGAGCTATCAAACCACGAAAAGACGCGGACGAAATGTAAATGCCTGTGACTGAGTGAACAAGCCGATCCGAAAAGGCCACACACTCTGTGATTCCGACGACACGACATTCTGGGAAAAGCCGAACTGTGGATTCAGTAAGAACAGTGATTGCCAGGGGTCAGTGGGAGGGAGGGGTGTGTTTTTTCGGGCAGTAAAGCTGAGCTCTGCTTGGTGGTGAATACGCGTCCTTACACACTTGCCCACACCCACGGAATGTACAACAGCGAGGGAACCCTGGTGTAAAGGTGGGTTTGAGTTAACACTAGCGCGTCAACACTGGCTTATCAGTGGCCACGCTGATGTCAGGCGCTAGCCGTGCAGGAGCCTGGGAGGTGGGTGGTTAAACAGAAGCCCTGTTCCTTACGTTCAGTATTCTGCAAGCCTAAAACAACTCGAAAAAATAAAGTCTAAGGTGGCTCGCACAGCAAAGAATCTGTCTGCAATGGAGGAGACCCGGGTTCGGTCCCTGGGTTGAGAAGATGTCTTGGAGAAGAGAACGGCCACCCACCCCAGCGTTCCTGCCTGGAGAATCCCACGGACAGAGGAGCCTGGCGGCCTACGGTCCACGGGGGCCGCAGAGAGTGGGGCACGACTGAGCGGCTGGCCCCCTCGCCTTCAGGGGGAAGGGACGCTCTTCCATACAGAGACTCTTAGCTGTGAGAAGTAAAGCTGATGTAGAAAGGCACCAGGTGGCAGCCTCCACGTGAAAGCTGTTCAATAACTCTGCTTTAAATGTTGAAAGTGAAAATAAAATTTATAATTTATCTACCCAGACTCCCCCCAGAAACCACCCACCCCAAAGCCTCTGATTACTGTTAATTATTGGGTGAGACGCTGGAACGTCCTGAAACAGGACCGCCTGCCCAGGAGGTGGGGTCCTGCCCCTGCTCCCCCATCTGCAGGCAGGGGAGTCTCAGCCTTTGCCGGAGCCCCTGCTCTTAAGTCTGTGCTCCGTCAGGCGCTAGTTTACATGGACTTGAGGGGAAAACGGGTTTCTCAGAGTTGGCTCTTCCGGCTCAGTGAGTCCAGAGGCCGTCATTATGGGGCTGGTTCAGGAAACCCCAGTGTTTATTTGACCCAGTGCCAGCTTCTCTGTGGGTTGCTGCTGGCAGATCGAGCCTTTTTCAGTGTCGGGGGAGAGTAGGGAATACTCCTCTGTCTTCCTCCTTCCTGGGTTCCCCGAGGCTCCAGTCCATCTGCTCTCTTGATGACGCCATCCATCGTCACAAGGATGAAATTTTTTTTTTTTATGTGGTTGCTTTTTTTAACCTTTATTTCTTTCTGGCTGGGTCTCCGTTGCCGGGCGTGGGCTTTCTCCAGCTCCGGAGTGTGGGCTTCTCAATGCAGCGGCCTCTCTCTTCGCAGAGCACAGGCTCTGAGGCACAAAGGCGGCAGGAGCTGTGCACACGGGCTCCGCGGCTCCGCAGCGTGTGGGGTCTTCCCAGACCAGGGAGCAAACCTGTGTGCCCTGCGTCAGCAGGCAGGCTCTTAACTGGTGGACCACCAGAGAAATCCAGGGCAGCATTTTAAATTCCAGCGGGAGGCCAACAGCATGCCCACTGACCCCGGCTGGCAAGCGATCTGGGGTCTACACGGACATGTTGTTAGAAGCTACGTTAGGGTCCGCTCTGGAATAACAGTCACTTCAAAGTCTTGGAATCCTGAGACGCTGGCGGGCTTGGTTCACGGTGGGAAGGAATCAGTGGGAGGGGTGGTGCTTGGCCCAGAGAACCGTCAGGAAACAGCCGTGGATGCAGCCAGGTCAAGAGGGGCCAAAGGCCATCCAAGGAAAAGAGCCAGGTCAGGGACCACAGACTCCAGGCCTGGCTCAGGTCTGTGACTGTCCCTGGAGGCTCGGGTTCCCGCTCAAGAACCCACGGACCCGTCTGTGGTCCAAGCCTCAGTGCCGGGAACCACGTCACCGTGATGGACCTAACCCCCGCATCCCACCGTGAGCTGGGCGCCAGCCTAGACGGCCAGGCTCAGAGGAGCAGCCCGCTCACCACGGGGCCAGACCCAGCACATGCTCACTGCTTGCCCCCCAACCCCAGCCTGGTGCTCAGACCCAGGGAGTCAGAACCCTTGGTTCCCACCCGTGCTGCCCCTGCGGACGGAATGCCCAATCCTGCCTGCTCCCTACTCCACGTCTAGAGTCTTCACAGAGGACACTCCCCCACCTGCCACCTGGGACATGCCCTTCTCCCCAGCCCCGGGGCCTCACCTCACCAACCCTGCCCTTGGAAGGTCAGCCCCCTGCAGGCATGGCACGGCTTCCTCCTCCAGGGGTCCCCACCCACAGGAGCTCCCCTCAGCCTTGTGCCCACATCACCCATCAGGACGGCCAGGAGCCCAGCTTGTTCATGTTGCCCCCCCCGCCCCAGCACACAGACCCCCGGATTCCCCGTCTCACCACGTCCGCTGGGCTGGTAACCTGCTCACCTTCAGCCAGGCCTCTGCACTCACCCCCGGCTGGGCCTGCAATCTCCTGACCCCTCCAAGTACTCACTCACTCTGTCCTGTCCCCTGGCATCTCAGGCGCTGAAGGTGCGTCACTGAGGAACCAACAGCCCTACACCCACACTGCGCAACTAAACTTAGGGGACAGGAGTTGACAGCGATCACAGCACGGCCACCTGAGCGTGGACGGGGACTGCCACGGCCGGAGGAGCACAGGGGTGGGGCCTGCCCAGCATTGGGGGTCAGAGGGCCCCCACAGTGATGAGAAAGCTCCCTTCCTCAGCTGACAAACACACCCGCTGTAGGTTCAGGAAGTATGAGGGCCACGTGTGTATGTGACGTTGACATGGGGTGGGCGGGCTGCCCCATCCCAGGAGGGGAGGGGAGGTCCTGCTTGCTGAGTCCAAGACGAACGCTCTCTGCTCAGCATCACCCACCTGCTGGGGGGAGGTGGGGAGCCCTAAGTTGCCATGGAGACCCTCACCTGAGCCCTCTCACAACAGCCTCACTTCCGCTGGTTGAGTTCACGTGTTGCGTGGGCACAGGGCTCTCTCTGGGGTGACGGTGCCTCCCCACAGGGGACACTGCGTAATGTCTGGAGACATCTTTGGTGGCCACAGCTGGTGGGGGCATTCCTGGCATTCGTGGGTGAAAGCCAAGGTAGCCAGAAGCATCCCATGATGCACAGGACAGCCCCCAGCAGAAAGAGCTGCCTGGCCCCGTGACGAAATATTATTCAGCCATGAAAAAAGAAGGAAATCCCACTGTTTGCAAGGGTGCAGATGGACCGTGAGGGTGTGACGCTATGGTGAAAGGAGTCAGACGGAGAAAGGCAAACACTGAACGATCTCACTGACACGTGGAGCCTAAAACAACGGAACTTAGAAACCCGAAGCAGACTCGGGGCTGTCCCGGGCAGGAGGCGGGAGTGGGCAGAACAGGAGGAGGGCAGTGAAGGTCCAGACCTCCAGCCGCAAGATAAGTGTGTGCCATGGATGCCGTGGGCAGCCTGGGGACTGTGGTTAGCCATGCTGCGTTGTCAGGAGGCCCTGGAGAGTCCAGTGGTCAGGACTCTGCATTCCCCATGCAGAGGACACAGACCGCACCCCTGGCTGGGGGACTAAGATCCCACATGCCAGTGGCTTTGTACAGCTCAGAAAAAAAAAAATACTCTGTTCATTTAACACTGGCTAAGAAAGCAGATGGGCTCCCCCTGGCGGCTCAGTGGTAAAGAATCTGCCTGCCAACGAAGCAGAAGCAGGCTCGATCCCTGGGTGGGGAAGATCCCCTGGAGAAGGAAACAGCAACCCACTCCAGTATCTTGCCTGGAGAATTCCATGGACAGAGGAGCCTGGAGGGCTACGGTCCATGAGGTCGCAAAGGAGCTGGACGTGACTTAGTGATTGGACAACCTGAGAGAGTAGCTCCTAAACGTTCTCATCGTAAAAGACAGAAAAGTGGAACTGTGGGTGGGGCTGGGTGTTAACTCGACGTGTTGCGGTGAGCATTCCCCAGTGTATCCACAAACCAAGTTGTTATATCGCACACTGAAAATAAGGCAAGGTTTTCTGTCAACTGCTTAGCCATAAAACCGGAAACCAAAAGAGAAAAGAGAAGATTAAATAAAAGTGCCCATTTGGAACTGGCGAAAAATAGAAAGGCTCGTCCAGCCCCAAGGTCAGCAGGCCGGAGGATGGCAGCCTGCACGGGTCTATCCCACACGTGATCCGAGGCCCTGCGCGCAGAGGCTTGGTTTCCGGTGGGGGGAGCGAGACACCTGATTACACGCCTGTCTTCCAGGGCAGGAGACAGCAACTCTGTGTTATCCACTCATTCACTCACTCAACTCAGGTCCACACTGAGCCCCTTCCACCGGACAGGTGCTGGCCACCTGCTGGCAACTCCAGGTATAGCACAGGCCCTCCGAGCGGGGAGAACGCGTGTTTAAGACCCAGGGAAAGCTGGCGCTGCGTGTGCCCATGGAGTCTGAACCACAGCACTGCCTCTTCTCCCTGAGCCCACGCTTCAAGGGGCTTTCCCTAGGTCTCGCCAACCAGCCCTACCTCCCGTCTCCAGGTCGTGGAAATTCGGATCCAGGCCTCGGTCCAGCATCTTGGCCATCTTCTCCACTGACCGATGCTGGATGTGGTCCATGCATTTTTTCAAATTGGTCTGGAGAGAAAAGTAAACGTGGTTTTACGGAGAAGCGTCTGTACAGACCACGGGAAGGCTCCTTGTGGGGCGCACACTGGCCTCCTCTACAGAGAGGAGAGCCACCCCTCGATGGGGCCCCACTGCAGACCCCAGGCTCACCGGGGAGCGTCGTTCTGTGTCTGGAACCCCAGGGCCAAGCTCAGAGCCCAGGACATGGAAAATGCCATCAGCCCACCCTGGATGAATGTTCTAGAAACCCCCACCGACTCCTGTCCTTGCCTAAAGTCAGAGGACGTTTCTTCACTTTCAGAAGGCTGAGCATCCTGGACCACTTTGAAAACAACACTCTCCAGGGCGCACCCCAGGTCTTCTGACTTCATTCCTAGTGAGCGAGGCCCAGGGATTGGCATTTGCGCTTCTTAATCTCTAAAGCGGCAGACTCAATGGGGAGCAAAAGGGCACAGCTCACTCGGCTTAACCCAAGCCAGTCAAGGTGAAGGAGACAGTTACTCCTCAAGAGATCAGAACGACTCGGGGGTTCAGCCCTGACGGGGCCACCCAGCCACACCTGCAGGGAAATAACGCTCATCCGTCGTCCGGGCAGACAGCCCAGCTGTTTGATCGTAATCACAGAATCCAAGATAGCTCTGTCGATGAACCTAAGGCTCTCATTGGCCAGTCCTCCGCCTCCACTCCACACCCTTCCTCCCCAAATGCCCTGAAGCCCCTGGACTCTTGAGCTCAGGGACACAGGCTAGATCTCCACCTGGACGCTTTCTGTACAACGTGGGAATAAAAACTCACAAATGTCCAAAGGCAGAGGGCACACCTGGTGACACTGAACACCTTCACTGCTATCTACCAATTGACATTATTTTAAAGGCACAGACACAGTTTCATCACTTTCATCCACACATTGGAGGGTAATTAAAAAACCAAAAGTGCCCACACTTGGAGCCTAAACACCCTTGTGCGAGTGGATCCCAGGGCTGGGCAGAGAAAATCCAAGAGCAGCCTGACTGTCCTGTGTCTGAAAACCGCCAGCACTGAAAGCATAGTGGGGACGTGCCAAGGGGGTGGAGAGCCAGGCGGAAGGGCCACCAGCCACGTCTGGACAACTTGAGCCCAAAAATAGCACAACAGGCGGGCGACAATCCACTGAACATGATGAAAATCTTCACGACCTTCCTGATACGAATAGGGGACGAAACACAAACAGGGGGGACCCCGTAGGGCGGGGAGGCCCCCTGTGTGCTTGTGGCTCCGGGTGAGTTCACCTGAGCAGGTCAGGGCAGGCTCAGGGAAGCCGTCAGGCAGCGACCTGACGCTGGCCTTCCCTGACCACCTCAGGAGATGCTCCGGGCTGCCTGGGGAGGGGCGGGGCGGGGGAGGGCATCCCTGGGCATCACACCGCGTCCTCTGTGCTGGGCGAGGTGCCCGCCACACGCTCCAGCTCCAGCGCACCCTGGACACAGCATCTCTGGGGCGCAGCCGTGTCTACACAGCAGCCCACGGGTCTCTGCTGACCCTCTCCTCCTCCCCTGCCGCCCCTGCGCAGCGGTCTGGCCTCCAAGCAGCTTATGTAAACAGCACTTTAATTACAAGGGCAGCAGCAGCAGATACGCACTGCAGCGCTGACCCCTGTCTGGGCAGCAACAGCTCAGAGGGAATGGCCACCCCTCCTTCCAGAAACACTGCGGGGTGGTGAGTAGAAAGCAGGGCCAGTCTCCTCTCTCTCAGTGACGTTACTTCCCTTTGGCACAGGTATCTACCGAGCCTGCCTCACGTGGCAGGAGACGTCGGTGGTGTTTAATGGTGCTCTGGCTGCAGGGGCCTCTTCAGCCCCAACATCTGCCGGGAAGAAGAACCACTGTCCGAGAACCGCCCTGATCTCTGAGGACGACGCCGCAGGAACGACAGCTCGAGCTGACACACACTCCTCGCGTACCTTCGTGTGCAGCTTGGCCAGCTGCTTCTCGTCCAGGTTGGTCTGCCTGTACACGCGCTTCTTATAGCGAAACTGGCACAGACGAAGAAACGGGGGGAAAAAAGAGAAAAGAAAACCAGGTAAGCATTTCACACGGCTGGCCACGGGGAGCAAGAGCCGGTCTCTTCCGCAGCTATCTCACCCACGGCAGGGGCTCCCGAGCAAACCCTGCGGCGTTAAACCGTTTGTATTCGAAGCGCAGAGACTGCAACGGCGCACGAGTACCTTCTGCAGAGACGCTGCTGGGAAGCCACTAAGAGAAACACGGGCAACCAGAGGGGCGAGCAGCCAGGAGCCTGGGGTTCCCTGCTGGCCTCTGCCTCCTCTGCCAGTGAGCCAGTCTCCCTGCTGCTGGCGAGGCACCAAACCGGGACCTACTTCTCGCACCGGCCAGGCCCCCAGCATCGGCCACCTTTATTAAACACACACGAGAAGGCTGAAGAATTGATGCCTTCAAATTGTGGTGCTGGAGAAGACTCTCACGAGTCCCTTGGACAGCAAGGAGATGCAACCAGTCCATCCTAAAGGAAATCAACCCTGCATATTCACTGGAAGGACTGGAGCTGAAGCTCCAACCCTTTGGCCACCTGATGGGAAGAGCCAGCTCATTGGGAAAAGACCCTGATGCTGGGAAAGACTGAGGGCAGGAGAAGAAGGGGGCAGCAGAGCATGAGATGGCTGGGTGGCATCACCAACTCCACAGACATGAGTTTGAGCAAACTCTGGGAGATGATGAAGGACAGGGAGGCCTGGCGTGCTGCCGTCCCTGGGGTCACAGAGAGTCGGACACGACTGAGCGGCTGAACAGCAGCAGAAGCCCCAGCCTGGAGAAGCCACCTGCCCGCAGCCCCCGCCTGGGACCTCTGGGCTCAGCCTCGCTCCCTCACACGTCAGTGCCTCCGCTAACCTGGGGGAGGCGGGAACAGAGGGCAGGGGCAATGGTGTGCCCAGGAGGGCACAGTGGGGCTGCACGCCGCTGCTGAATCCCCAGCGGCCCCGCCTGATGCCTTCCTCCTCCCAGGTGCCCCGGCCGCCCTAGGGTGGGTTTAGGAAGATGCTGGCAGCTTGGGCATCACTAGGTTTCTAGGTCAAAACATGGCTCCAATTCCAGCCCCACCACTGTCTCAGGGTAACCAAAAGTGGGGTCCAGCTGCTCGCCATTCAAAGCCAATCAAGAGGCCAGTTTGGCGGAAAGGGGAGTTTGTCTGATTTTGGATGCTGGCACCCGGGGGTGGAGGCCAGGTGCTTCTTCAAAGGTGGACTCCCCTCCCCAACAGTCGGTGGGCAAGAGCTTTCACCGACAGAGGGAGGGGCTGCAGGCACGGTCAGCTCTGACAAGCATCCTGAAACTGGTCATCGGTGGTCTGACCAGCATCATCTTGGTTGTTTTAGGTGCAGCTAGTCTTTCGTTCGGAGAAGGCAATGGCACCCCACTCCAGTGCTCTTGCCTGGAAAATCCCATGGACGGAGGAGCCTGGTGGGCTGCAGTCCATGGGGTCGCTAACTGAGCGACTTCATTTTCACTTTTCACTTTCATGCATTTGGAGAAGGAGATGGCAACCCACTCCAGTGTTCTTGCCTGGAGAATCCCAGGGACGGGGGAGCCTTGTGGGCTGCCATCTGTAGGGTCACACAGAGTCGAACACGACTGAAGCAACTTAGCAGCAGCAGCAGTCTTTAGTTCCAGGGTAGGTTTGTTCCCATTTCTTTGACGCCAGTTCCCGGAACTGTGGCAGCTTATGTCATGGCTGGGCTTCCCAGGCAGCGCTAGTGATCCAGAACCCACCTGCAGTGTAGGTGATGTGAGAGACGTGGGTTCGATCCCTGGGTCAGGAAGGAGGGCGTGGCAACCCACTCCAGTATTCTTGCCTGGAGAATTCCATGGACAGAGGAGCCTGGTGGGCTATAGACAAGGGTCACGAAGAGTCAGACACAACTGAAGTCTTAGCACACACACGTGCAAGGATGCATGTCACAACTACAGTCTAGTCGCCGTGTAGTTAACTTCTTCCACCTGATAGGGGTTTCGGTCCCTAAAAGACAGCTCCCAGGACATGGCTCAGAATAGTATCTGTGGTTCTTGCTGCTGCTGCTGCTGCTAAGTTGCATCAGTCGTGTCCGACTCTGTGCGACCCCATACAAAGGCAGCCCACCAAGCTCCCCCGTCCCCGGGATTCTCCAGGCAAGAACACTGGAGTGGGTTGCCATTTCTTTCTCCAGTGCATGAAAGTGAAAGTGAAAGGGAAGTTGCTCAGTCATGTCCGACTCTTCGTGACCCCATGGACTGCAGCCCCCCTGGGCTCCTCTGCCCATGGGATTTTCCAGGCAAAAGTACTGGAGTGGGGTGCCATCACCCTCTCTGCTATGGTCCTTGAGGAAGAACTAAAAGTCCTTGACTTCACTTAGAGACTAACCTTTATTATCTGGTCTGCTTTGAGTGTTTCCCTTTGTCTCTGCATGTTCTCACTTCTCTGATTAAACTCATTCTTTGGGTAAAGTTTTTCCACAGACAAAAGGCGGGCAGAGGATGGGGGGCCTGGGCCACAGGGTCCTGCCCCGTTGCCCTAGCAGCTGAGTCACGGGGCTGAGCACCTGCCTCACCCGAGCCTCCGCTTCCTTGTCAGTCACCCGGGGGTCACACACAAAGCTCCCAGGGCGCCGGGGGAAGGAACATGAGCTTCCTGGCCCAGAACCAGCGCTGGGCAAACGCGGTCTTACCCTTCCTGCCCCCACTTTCTTTGATTTCCCCCCCTCATTCGGAGGAGTTTAAATAACCACAGACATGCCATGAAGGCTCAGAGCGAGGGGTAAGCTAACTCTGAAGGTCTAATTCCATTCATGTTTCCAGAGCGACCCCCTGATGGCCTCCCCGACTCCAAACAGAAGAGCAATCCCGTAAGAAACCGCATTCCTCAGTGCCACAGACTGAACTCCGTTCTTTTTTTCTTTTTTTTAGGTGCCAAAATAAACCAGTGCAATCGGAAAATCCTGAGAAACGCAGGCAGCACCCAGTTCCTGGATCAGTGTGCTGTGGAGAACCGTCAGCGTCCATCCGCTTGAGCTGACCTCGGGGAAGAAGACGCAGGCTGTTTTAGGATTCTGCCCCTCTGGTTCTAGAGTCAACTGGGACACCACGTTCTGGGGATGGCCGTGAAACCTGCCTATCGCTTATCCTCATCCAAGATGAGGTGGCCTGTCTTCTCCATCTTCATCCATGGCCCTGGGAACGCGGCTGCACGCGAGAGCCTGCTCAGTCACTGCGCAGTGTCTGACTCTTCGTGACCCCACAGACTGTAGCCCGCCAGGCTCCCCTGTCCGTGGGATTTCCCCTGAGAAGAATACTGGAGTGAGCGGCCCTCTCCTCCTCCAGACGATCTTCCCGACTCAGGGATCGAACTCACGTGTCTTGCATTGGGAGGCAGATTCTTTACCCCTGGGCCACCTGGGAAGCCCCTGGGAGTGACGTGAGAGAATGTAACAGTTTGCTAACTTCATGGATCTGTAGAACTTCAAGTCAGTGAAGTCCTTCCAGTTTGTACGAACAACACGCTCGGGTCAATAACACCTCTCGGCAGGAGGGTGAGCACGGACAGGAGAATGTCCCTTTCCAGAGTCATAATCGTTTGCGATGTGTGCCTACAGAGGGACCCAGGCTCAGAAACACAAGTCCTTTTCTGGCCTTCTCTCCATGAGTCATAGGTAGCCAACCGTGCCTTACTGCAATGATCCAAGGCTCAGATCCAGGCTGCCCCTGGCGTGTCCACCGCCAGGCCCAGCTCAGCCCCGCACAGCGGATCACCCGGCAGGACGGTGGTCCGAGGAGATGAATGGAGGCACATGTGTGACGTTTCCACGGCAATGGGAGTGGACGGCAGGGGCAGCTACAGCACCGCCGCTCGGGCTCGCCCGTCACCAGGCTGTGTGCTCAGAGCACTGCCCTGTGGAACAGCCCACTCGAGCCTCACGGCCGCGGAGAAGACAGCACGAACGTTCCCCTGCCTTCACAGCTGGGAACCTGTGGCTCAGAGAGGGTCCCTCGGCGGCCAGGACGGGACCCAGGCTGTCTGAAGTCACAGCCCTGGCTCCCATGGTCTCTGGGCGGGACGTCAGAAGGACATGTGTACCAACTGTTCTGAAAGCCAGGACATAGCCCTGCCCAGTTCCACCAGGCTCTCCTGGGCCGCCTCTTGTCCAGGGGCGGGGGGTGGGGTGGGCCAGCCTTCTCTAAGATGCTTTCTGATCAAGAGCAGGCTCTGGACTTCCTGTTCCCACCTCTTCTACTGTCTTTATGGACTATCAACCCCTAAAGGAGCTGTGTGTTTACCGTTCCTGGCCTGTCCCCTCCCACAGAGGGTAAGCTTCATCAGACCAGAACCCTGACTGTCCTGTGTCGAGAAAGGGCTGGGACTGAGCAGGCAGGCCCCCAACAAGGGGTTGGTCAATGGAGTCCCACTTCACAGATGAGCAAACCGAGGCCAGGATAGGGGCCCACATGACTCCTGAGAGGCACATGAGTTTTCCTCCGCAGGAAACCTCCTCCTTGGCCCAGGGCACATTGGGGATCGCAGGATCTCAGCTTTGAAGTCCCTGTCAGGCCTGGGAACGTGCAGGTTGGGTGCAGCCTCAGTCCATGGCATCTCTGACTTCAGAGTAACCCCCTATGGTGGCCCAGCTGCCACCCGCGATGCCACTCCTGGGCTCTCACGGTTGATCAGGCTGAAACAAATACCATCATTTGATAATGAGGTGACGTGTGGGGCACCTGCAGAAACATCCACGTTTCCTCCTACTTGTGTCTCTGTGTTAATACGTCGCCTGGGGAGAGGGGTCCACTGGAGACTGACGAGCACACACCTTTATACAGAGAGCAGACTGACAAGGACCTACTGTGCAGTAGGGGGAATGCTACTCGGCGCTCTGCAACGGGCTCTATGGGAAAAGACTCTACAAAAGAGTGGGCGTGCATAAAGGGATAACCGATTCGCTTCGCTGTACCCTTGAGATAACCCAGCACTGTAAATCAGCAGTACTCCAATAAGACTCAATTTAAAAAAATTCAAATAGAATCTGTATCCCACTGCCGTGTGAAAGCTGGACAAGTCTCAATTATGTTGACTTGGTCGTGGTGCTTTTCAAGCTTACTGCATCCTTCTACTTTTCTGTGTGTTCATTCTGTTAATTTTTGAGAACTTGATACTAAAACTCCAACTAAAAAATCTTAATTTATCTACTTAAAAAATAACTGTAATACCTTGTGGAACTGTATGTAACTTTGTTCTGTACTTTCCAAGTCTCCTGTAAATGTGTTACCATACTTTCATAATTAAAAAAGTTTTAATTAAATAATTTTTAAAAATGTTTCAAATTAAATAATTTTTAAAAATACACGATGTGGGAATTCCGTATGTAAACCTGGGCTCCCCAGGGGCAGGGTCTGGGAACACGCCTCCCGTGGATATGAGGCTGCTGGTGGACACCCCCCGAACGTCACGAGGCAGCCCACCCACCCAGGAGCACCTGACTGGCCACAGTGCTCAAACAGCTCACTGCTCCTTCCCGAGACTCATGCTTCTGACAACAGCTGGATGGCCACCAGCCACCCTGTGCCAGGGAGAGACTCAGTGGGGCAGAGGCAAAGCCCACTCTGCACCCCCAGACTCAAAGGTCTTGGGGACATGAGCTTGAGTCAGACCCCAGGCTCACTCACAGCAAGACATCCCTGCAGCGGGACGTCCCTCCAACAGGTCCGTCTGATCCACAGTGAGAAAACCAATGGCTACGCCTTGCACGTGTGCTTGCTAAGTCGCTTCAGTCGTGCCCGACTCTTTGCGACCGCACAGACTGTAGCCCGCCGGGCTTCTTTGTCCATGGGATTCTCCAGGTAAGAATACTGGAGTGGGTTGCCATGCCCTCGTCCAGGGGATCTTCCCCACCCAGGGATCGAACCAGCATCTCTTACGTCTCCTGCATTGGCAAGCAAGTTCTTTACCACGGGTGCCACCTGGTCCACAGACCAGGATAGGATCACCTGGGAGTTCACAGATACAAACTACTGATTTAAGAGTGATTTCCGCATGGGAGTTAAACCCGGAGTCTGGGAAGGCGCCACCCCTGCCCCGCCCCCCATCGCACCGGCTGTGGGCGGGCGAGCAGTACCTCCAGGGATGGGATGCCCTTGCCCGCGGGCTGCGGGTACTCGCACAGCAGCCGCTCCTCATCCAGGAACTTGCCGTCGCGCCCGTTGCTGGCCGGCTGGAACAGCCCGTAGTTCAGGACGTCCTTCAGGCTCTGGTTCAGTGAGCACAGAATCCGCTGCTTTGCCACCCACACCGTCGCATCCGGGTTGAATCGAATGCACTTCTGGAGAGGAGGACAAGACCCCTGGTTAGCAGGAAGCCCCCCGGGGCAGGTGCCCAGAGATGCACAAGGGCCTCCATTGCACCCTGAGGCCTCCTCTGAGCTCTGGACTCTCTGGCTTTACGGTGAAAACCATGACCTGCTGGTCTCCTTGGCAAGTGTAAAAGGGGAAAAGCTCGGATGGGATCACTGATTCCAGGGCCCCAGCTCTCACTGTTGGCTCCAGCCTCCGGGACCAGCTGCACTTACAGTCAGCACTCACCATCACAGGCCGCCTTGGGCAGTTCTCCCACCTGTGCAGAGCTTCTCAAACTTGCCTGCTTGGTAAAGCACACACCGATGACCCCCACCTCCCGGAGGAGTGTCCGAGGAAGCGGGTCTGGGTCCGACCACAAAGCTGCATTTCTCGCACGTTTCGAGGTGATGTTACCGCAGCCGGCCCAGGAAACACTGAGGACCACGGCTCGAGCGAACCACAGCGCGGCCGCCTTTCTACACCGACGGCTCTCCGTGGACACCTCACGGACAGGCGGGGGCCTCCTCTCCTCACCTCGCTGACGGGCGAGCCCGGGGCACCGGCCCCACCCACCTGACTCTGAACGCCAGGGCTGTAAAAACACCGACGGCGCCCCTCCCAAACCATAAGGGAAGGCGATTGTGAGAAACGGTTCGACTTAGAAATCGTATCCGGTGCCATGAAAGTTAATTTTTGAACAGGTTAAATGGTACAGACAGTCCCCGCAGACCAACCGTGTGAACACTTCTCAAGAACAGAACAGAAAACGTGACTTGGTCACACTCCCAGGTCCCGTCTGTGAGACCTGGCCTCGCTTCTGATTGCAACTTCTGGTTTTTACTGAATTAAAGCTATGTCCTACTGCGCTGCCATCAGCAGGGGCTCAAAACTTTGTTTACTCCCTGTAAAAGCATTCAGACAGGATGAGCACGTGAGCCTGGAACCAGGTCTCCACAGGGGCGCCCGCATGCCCAAGGAGGCCCCAAGGCCCTTCTCTCTCCCTGACCTTCGTCAGGGCCGCGCTTCCCAGGAGGGTAAGAGGATCCCCCTTCTCAACAATGAGGTTGGTGGAGCAGGCAGCCCGGAATCCCACTGCCAGGAAACCTGACCCCGCGGGCATGAGCATGCCACCTGTCCCTCTCCAACGGCAAAGGCTGGAGAGTAAGGCTCAGAGTTGTCTCAGGGCTGCAAGGCGGGTGGGGGGCCGGTTGCTCACTTCGGGAACTGCCAGCCACTCCCCTCCACCTCGGGCCTTGGAAGAAGAGTGTCTGCGAACTCCCAGTCCATCTGAGCTCTACCAGCTGTGACCAAGTGGGGCTGCACATCCCCTCGCTACTCCTGCTTGGAGAATCCTTGCTGGCCTCCGGTTCCAACTGCATGGACAACTCCAGTTCCCTTAGACACCAGCGTCCAGAGGGTCTGAGGGTCCCTCCCTGTGGCCGGCAGAAAGGAACCTGCCAGCAGGAAGGTGCTGAGTGGAGCACAGGCTGGGAGTCAGGCCCCAGGGGGGTCTGTGTGGCGTTTGTAGGTGGTCCCGGAGATTACTGGTGCCTACTGCCACTCAGTGGGCAGAGCTGGGGAGGCAGCCTCTATGCACTGTGTGGGCTGGCCCTGCCACAACGAAAGGATGTCCTGCTCCAAAAATGCCAGGAGGGCCCCACTGAGAAACTGCTAGAAGGGACAGGAGCTCGGAGGCCAGAAAGCAGGAGGGCTCGCTGAGAAACTGCTAGAAGGGACAGGAGCTCAGAGGCCAGAAAGCAGGAGGGCCCACTGAGAACTGCTAGAAGGGACAGGAGCTTGGAGGTCAGAAAGGCTTGGGTTTACAACCCAGCTGCATACACTAACCTCGTGATCCTGGGCAAACTCACCCGCTCAGTAGTTGCCCTGCTTCTGTGATGAAAACCATCCCAAGTACATAACTTGGAGGTCTGTTTTAAGGGTCATACAGAACACAGATAATATGTGCTGCTATGGGCTGAACTGCATCCCTCCCCAAAAGATAAGGGCTCCTACTCCTTAAGGAGCTCCGAGTCTATCTAATAGGGAGTAACAATCATGACGCTATTGATGCTGACGGTGGTGGTGATGAATACCGCATAATACCGCATATTAATGCATGGACGTGGAATCTAGAAAAACGGTATGCTGTCGCTGTTCAGTCACCAAGTCACATCTGACCCTTTTGAGACCCTTAGACTATAGCCCACCAGGCTCCTTTGTCCATGGGATTCTCCAAGTGAGAATACTGGTGTGGTCATCATTTCCTTCTCCAGGGAATTTTCCCAACCCAGGGATCAAACCGGAATCTCCTGCACTGGCAGGCGGATTCTCCGCCACTGAGCCACCAGGGAAGCCCACAGGAAAACGGTATAGATGATTTTATTTGCAAAGCGGAAATGCAGACACAGATGTAGAGAATAAAAGTACGGACACCAAGGCGGGGGAAGGGGTTGCAATGAATTGGGAGACTGGGACTGACACGTATATACGATTCACAACCATGCATAAAACAGGTAAGTAATGAGAGCCCACTGTACAGCCCAGGCAGCTCTGCTCAGCGCTCTGTGATGACGAAAACGGGACGGAGATCCAAAAAGGAAGAGAGGGATATATATATAATATACACACGGTTAACACAGTTGGTTCACTCTGCCATACAGCAGAAACGAGCACAACACTGCAAAGCGACTACACGCCAGTAAAAATGTGAAGTTCTTTTAGAAATAAATATCAAGTACGCGGACAAAACTGGAAAAGAAAGAAAAATCATGGCAAGAGAATTCTACGTAAGAGTAAACTGCTCTCCAAACCTGCCCTGGGCGCTGCGAAGCGGAGGTGACGGCAACGGTTGTTTTCTAAGATGCTACAGGAGTAAGACGCTTGAAACACACCAAGCTCGAAAGAACGGTGAATATTAAACTTACAATGTATCGTTCGAGTGAGCTGTCTGCGGGCCGAGGGAAGAGCCATCACCAACACAGGCTGAATTACGTATCTGTTCAGATCACCTCCTCGGCTGGCTCCCAGTCCTCAGGTGAGACTTAAATTCAGCTCATTCTTGACTTTCTCCAGGAAAAAGCCAGGAGGGGGAGGGGGAGGGGACCTGACAAAGCCTTCGGGGGTCATCGTGCTGCATGGGGGCCCCTGCATCACCCCATTCCGGATACGGAGCTGGAAACACAGAGCCCAGTGCTTTCAGCAAGAAAGCAGGATATTCTGAAAGAAATCCCTGCTTCTGAGCACGTCTTTCATTGCAGAAGCAGCCGGCTACAAGCCATCCTCAGTGCTTTCATGATGCATTTCAAAGACTCTCAATAAACAGAACCTGCCAGGAGTCATTCAAAGGTGCATCGAGGGGCGTCTGGCCTCTAAGAGCTGCTCGCCTGCCGCTTGCGAACCTCTGCCCCCTCAAACCGTGACTGGGACGGTTTCCAAATGCAACTGCCCAAATGAAACGATGCTTTCTGCTGTGGACAAGGATCCATCAGGCTGGACTCGTGGTGGAGAACAGCCAAATGCTGTCGCAGGTCACACATGGGGGGATGTACACAGAAGGGGGAAAACCATGGGCGACCTTGACAGAGAAGGACAGCCTGGTCTCAGGAAGGTGACAGCCAGGAGCCACGCTGGTGCTTCTGAATACTTAAACACTAAGAAAGGCCAAAGTGGCCGTGGGCCAGGGTTTTGCAATCAGAATAACATTTTTCAAAGAATAAGGGTTTGAGAGCAGCCCCTGACGCTGTGATGGTGGGCAGACCTGGTGACCTCTGAGGGGCAAGCTAGCGGTCCTCTGCACCGTCAAGGTCCTGGCACCCGAGAGGCACTGGCTTGGGCTCTGCCAGAGATTCCCGCCCTCCCTGGAAGTGAGTTCATTTTCCCTGTTGGTCCCTGTGATTTCCAGCAAGCCCAGAGCAAAGTGGAGGACCTGACGCCCCTAGAAACAGTAAGAGCAGGAGGATTAAGCCGCGCTGACCGCAGACACAAAGTGCTCACCATGGGCCCACCAGCCCAGCAAAGAAACCGCGTCAAATCCATCATCTTGTCCCCATGTTCTCCTGGTGGAGGTATCAGCAGCCCCAAGCCCAGAAGGGAACGCCCTGGACCCTCAGGTCCGCCCCCAGCATCACACAGCTGCCAGAGGCGGGGCTGGAATGCACACGGACCTGAGGGCTGAGGGGTTTCAACTTGGCCCCACAGCACCGGAAGTAGCTGCGAATTGGGAGGGTTCACCCAGGGGCGTGAAGTGGATTCCAGGGGAGAGAGGGAGACGGGGAGGCGTGGCCCAGCGCCCGGGGCCAGATGCTGCACCCACCCCGCAGAGTGAGAGCTCTGGCCCGTCCACCTAGAAGGGAGGGTGTGAGCGGACCATCAGAACTGGGAGCCACAGAAATCCAACCACAGATCCTAGGGCCTCCCCCTTGGCTTTGACACAGAAAATTAAATACTGAGGCTTCACGCCCTCTTTCTGCCCGTTCTGGATCAGTCTCTTCAGCCCGGGACAGGACACAGGGTGCTCTTCTCCAGGGTGGCCTCTGAACCACAGCATTCCCACCATGACGTGGGATTTACGAAGCTTCTGACAGGGCATGCAACAATTCCAGAGCCAGGCGTTATTCTCTTGAAGGGATTTAAGTGGGTATTAACACACGGCTTAAGAAGACGAGCACACCAAGCCAGACGTCCGCCACCCGGGGTGCAGAGCTCCCGAGAGCTGGGCCGATCGCGCTCAGAGACAAGCATCAGCCTCACATCTAACAGGAGGCGGCAGTGCAGAATCCTTACGACAGACAGAGCTGGGGCTGGTTAAACAGGCATTTGATTTTTTTAATGATACGTATGAAAATAAAGGTCCTCCCGGCCTTTACCGAGCTGCCCCAGGACGTGAATGACAACCAGCTCGGTCACAGCCCAACTTTCTCGCAGGCTTTCACCAGAGATCCCCTGAACCTTCCCCTTTGGTTTAAACAACCGATGACGTCTCAATCTCCTGATTAAAACCATGAAGTATAAACCACTGCACTTATGGACAGTAAGGCTGATTATCACTGCGTCACAGAGAAACTAGAGGCAGCGGGGGGAGTCAGGGACCAGGGTGAGGGGGCTCTCCTTGGCCTTCCCAAACAATTAACGAAACCACAAAGAAAGCCAGATTCCATGCTTCTGTCCCCACCAAGTGATCCGAACACACACCACAAAGGATGAAATACCGTGGCTCAGAATAAACATCCAAACCACATATTTCTGCAGGACAAAAAGAATTGATGGACGGACAGATGGATGGACGGATGGATGGATGGACGGACGGATGGACGGACGGAAGGATCGCTGGCTGACTGGCTGAGCAGGTGGAGGGACAGATGGATGGATGGATGGATGGATGGATGGATGGACGGACAGATGGATGAATGGATGGACAACTGGATGGAGAGATGGATGGGTGGATGGATGCATGGGTGGACAGGTGGACAGATGGATGGACAGATGGATCGCTGCCTGACTGGCTGGGTGGATAAAGGGACAGACGGATGGATGGGTGGGTGGATGGATCGATGGATGGATCAATGGATGGACAGATGGATGGAAAACTGGATGGAGAGACGGATGGGTGGACGGATGGATGAATGCATGGACAAACGGATGGATGGATGGATGGATGGACAACTGGATAGAGAGATGGATGGGTGGGTGGGTGGATGAATGGATGGATGCATGGATGGACAAATTGATGGATGGATGGACAGATGGATGGGTGTATGGAGAGATGGATGGATGGATGGATGAATAAATGGATGGATAATAACAAAAAAGACAAAGCTTAAAAACATACCATCTAGTGGAAAACATAAGTTACAAATGACATGCCCAGCGTGATGGCAGGTTATCTATAACTTGTTTTTTTCACTCAACAACACAATACTATATAGTGACCACTGACACACAGAAGAACAAGGGACAACTAGGGTTTGTCACAATATTTGCCCCTGAGCAGAATGGCCAGGAGGGTGAGACACTGGCTTCATCTGAAACATTTTAACCCTATAATTTAAAAATGACAAAATGTTAACCACTGTCAATCCTGCATAATAAATAATAAAAACTGGTACAGATGGTATTTTTCTTTGTCTTTTCCTATATTTTCAATCTTCTCTAAATTAAAAAAAGACCCAGCCATCTGGAACCTGAGGCGTTGCTCGGTCTCTTGAGGGCTCCCCTGGCTGGACGGGAGCCGACCTTGGGCCGCGCTCCGCGGCTGGAAACGCGGTTCTCGAGTAAAGGGCGTGACCGCTGTTCTCTCCTTCTGCCCGCTGGGTCCCCTTTGAGGACTTTTTTTAGGGCAGAACATGTACTCAAGTCAGGGTCACACATAACTGACTTTCTAATTAAGTCTAAGATCCCAAACGAATTTCCCTGTGGTCAGCAAACAAGCAGGTAGGTAAGGGAAACCTGAAATAAAGTGGCGGCGCGGCAGACAAAGCCCTTTCCGAGACCAGCGTGTTCCCATCTCTGCGCTGCCCGGGCTGCGGGCGACCCGTGAGGCCAGTGAACGGAGATGTTTAAGGCGTCTATGGAATAAGTGTTGTTCTGGGGGGAAGACTTGTGGGGAGGCGCTTCTCTCCGACAGGAGAGGCAGACAACAGGAGTGAATAAATAGAAGCCTCCCTCCCAGGCCACACATAGCGCCAGAACCTGCAGGACGGGCAAATCCATCGAGACAGGCAGACCGGTGGCTGCCGGGGACTCGGGGAGGGGCGG
>SJYA01004084.1:5288-47169 GCA_006410615.1 Neotragus moschatus | reverse complement strand
GAGAAATGGATGAAGCCGTGGTCCATATATCGCGTGCTTGCTCCGTCGCTAAGTCAGGTTCGACTCTTTGTGACCCCATAGACTGTAGCCCGCCTCTGTCCGTCGGATTCTCCAGGCAAGAATACCAGAGGAGGTTGCCTTTTCCTTCTCCAGGGGATCTTCCCCACCCAGGGATTGAATCCGAGTCTCCTGCTTGGCTGACAGATTATCACTGAGTCACCCCGGAAGCCCACAATGGGTGTTACTCAGCCATGAAGAAGCACGAAATAATGGCATTTGCAGCAACATGGATGGACGTAGAGATGATCACGCCAAGCGAAGTGAGTCAGACAGAGGACAAGCATGTCATTTATATGTGAAATCTAAGAAAAGGCGGTACAAGTGAACGTACTTACCAAACAGAAACANCACAATGGGTGTTACTCAGCCATGAAGAAGCACGAAATAATGGCATTTGCAGCAACATGGATGGACGTAGAGATGATCACGCCAAGCGAAGTGAGTCAGACAGAGGACAAGCATGTCATTTATATGTGAAATCTAAGAAAAGGCGGTACAAGTGAACGTACTTACCAAACAGAAACAGAGTCATAACATGTATGGTAACCAAAGGGGAAAGGCGGGGTGGGGTTAAATTACGAGCTGGAGGTAGGAACCCACGACTCTGTATAAGGCAGATAATCAGCAAGGACTACTGTATAGCCTGGGGGCTCTATGCAATATTCTGTAGTAACCTACACGGGAGGAGAATCTGAAAAAGAATAGGTGTGTATGTCTGTATAACGGGATCACTTTGCTCTCCACCCGAAACTAACACAATATTATCAATCAACTGTACTCCGGTATAAAATAAAAAAGAGAAATTGGTTGTGGTATAAATTTGAAACCATGTCCGTGAACTTCCAAATTCTCTTACGTTAGGATCGTTCTGTTCTTTTCTCTGTCTCTTGAGGTAGACCTCCTTTCCCAACATGGTCCTTGGGCCAGGGACGCAATAGGGTGATGGACTGCTTTCAGTGGAAAGCTTATTAGGAGAAAGAGCCACCGTCCTGACTAGTTTTGTAAGCCTTCCAACTGAATGCAGACGAAGTACAAATAATATTTTTGGCTTTCTCTGGAAGGTCAGAGGGTTTTAAAGCTTTAAAATTCTCCTTTACTCCAAGTGTTACTCCTATTAATCCCCCCTCCCCACCCCGGCAACACGCATCAAAACTCTGAAGACTTCTATTTACTTATTATCCTGCCTGTAAAAAAAAAGTTCTGAGATGTTAGCAGCAGATCTAAAGCCTAGAAAGAGTGAATTTATGCCTTCCAGAGAGACTGGAGCTTTCCGCCTGGCCAGTTACTGGGTCTTGTTGCTCTCATCTGGGCTGAGCTGGAAATGCAGCTACCTATTGACCAAAGGGGCTTCTCTGCTGGCTCAGATGGTAAAGAATCCTCCTGCAATGCAGGAGATGTGTGTGAGTTTGATCTCTGGGTGGGGAAGATCCCCTAGAGAAGGAAGTGGCAACCCACTCCAGTGTTCTTGCCTGGAAAATCCCATGGACAAGGGAGTCTGCAAGCTACAGTCCATGGGGTTGCAAAGAGTCGGACATGACTTAGTGAGCAAACAGCAACAAATTGACCGAAGAATTTAATTCTTTACATGGAGGGTTCTTGGGTTCAGAGCTCCTAAAGAGCAGGTCCAAGTGGATCTTCTCTTTGTAACAACAGCATCATGATGTCCTCAGATGTGCAGGAACGTTACAAGCAACCATCCACTCCAAGCCCCCGGCGGCCCAGGGGAGCTTCAGTCTGCTGATCAGAGTGACCTCAGTCCACTGTGCGTCTCAACTCCTGTTTCTTAGAAGAAGTGCTAGAAATGGGAGGTGCACAAAACCGGCCATTTGCTAAAAATTTAGGGGCATTTTAGACAATGTACTTTAGCCACCAGGAGCCCAGGAATTTCCCTTCAGAGAAAATTCCCGTTTTTTCCAAAGACACATGTTGATGTACTTGAAGCTACTGTTCTATGGGCAAAAGACCTTGGGAACCCATGGGAGGGTGTAGGAATACATTTTTGTTTGTAAAAATGCTCTATTAGAATTAGAAGACAGAATGTTCTGGACTCTCTACTTTTGAAGATAAGGATTATGACTATTCATCCAGCCACATATTTTTGAGGATGTCCCATGTGCTAAATATCCTCCTAATTGGACTTTTAGCAGTAAATAAGCAGAGCCTGCCCCTGCCCTTGGAGAAGGAAACGGCACCCGCTCCAGCGCTCTTGCCTGGAGAGTCCCAGGGACGGCGGGGCCTGGTGGGCTGCCGTCTGTGGGGTCACACAGAGTCGGACACGACTGAAGCAGCTTAGCAGCAGCAGCAGCCCCCACCCTTGAGGAGCACATATTTCAAATGGTAGAGCCAGATGATAGTCAAGTACACAAATAAATGCATAATGTTGAGGAGCGAAAAGGGGTAGGAAAAAATTGGAAGCAGGTCCAGAAGCTACAGAGGTCTGTGTGAAGGCTGAGTAAGGACCGCTTTTGATGGAGTTGTTATGGAGACCCTCCAGGAGGGGACGTTTGGGCAGAGCAGATGTCTAATGAAAGTGAATTAGGGAGTTCCCTGGTGGTCCAGTTGTTAGGACACTGTGCTCTCCCTGTAGGGCACGGATTTGATCCCTGACTGGGGAACTGAGATCCTACAAACCAGGTGAGATGGCCAAAAAGAAAGTGACTTAGTGAGCATCCGCCTCAAGTCCAGAGCTCTGTAGTTCATGCTCACGTTAGTCGCTCAGTCGTGCCTGATTGTTTGCAACCACAAGGCTCCTCTGTGCGTGGAATTCTCCAGGCAGGAATACTGGAACGGGTTGTCGTCCTTTTCCGGGGGGTGTTCCTGACCGAGGGATTGAACCTGCATCTCTTGCATTGGCAGGTGGATTCTCTACCATCTGAGCCACCAGGGAAGCCCGGTTTATGTTAAAGGAGCTGTATACACGGGCAATGTTGTTGATGAGAGTGGGGTTGGATGTGCGCGTGTTAGTTTCCCTAGGGCTGCTGGAACTGGCCAAGTTCCGCCAAGTGGCCAAAGAAGCAGGAATTTATTTTTCCCACAGCTCTGGAGACCAGAAGTCCAAAATCAAGGTGTCAGCAGGGCTGCTTCTGAAGGCTCTGGAGAAGTGTCCTTCTTCGCTTCCTGCGGCCTCTGGTGGCTGTGAGCGTCCCTTGCTTTGCAGCAGCTTCCAGCCCCTGTCTCCATCCTCACGTGGCCGGTTCCTCTGCGTGTTTGTCGTTGGATTTGGCACCTACCAGGGCGATCAGGAGGATGTCATCTTGAGATCCTTAATTTTATCGGCAAAGACCCTTTTGCCAAATAAGGACATATTCAGAGATTCTGAGGGTTAGGTTGTGAGCATTTCTTTGAGGGGCCACCATTCAACCCCGTGGGTTCCCAGGTGGCACTAGTGGTAAAGAACCCGCCTGCCAATGCAGGAGACGTGAGATGTGGGTTCGATCCCTGGGTTTGGGAAGATCCCCTGGAGGAGGGCACGGCAACCCACTCCAGTATTCTTGCCTGGAGAATCCCATGGACAGAGGAGCCTGGAGGGCTTCAGTCTATGGGGTCGCAAAGAGTCGGACACAGCTGAATCGACTTAGCACACTGGCATTCAACCCAGTAAAGTGCGATCTGGGAAAATCACTTCGACAGCAGCTTTTCTTTTTATTTACTATGTTTTTTATCTTATTTTGTTTTTCGGTCGTGCCACATGGCGTGTAGGATCTTAGTTCCTCTACCAGGGATTGAGCCCACACCTCCCTGAATTGGAAGAGCAGCGTCTTAACCACTGGACTGCCAGAGAAGCCCCTGACAGCAGGTTTTCAATCAAAATGGAATGTGGGCCCTGAGCAGAGTCCAGGGGCTCTTTGCCTGCATCTGCGTGGTTACGACGCGATTGCATTTCAGTGGAGACGGGGGAGGCAGCCGTGGGCGTCGTGCTGATGCGTGTGCGGGAGTGGCGGGGGTGTCTGGTGCTGAGTTGCTGTACATCAGAGCCGCTGTGTGGCCTGGAGTTGTGTACTCAGCTCAAATTTCTAGTTAGACCACACTGCCCAGGTGGGACATCACAGCTGTAAGGCTGCTGGTCTTCATGGGGGCACCTCATAGAATATAGAGCAGGTCTTCCAGGACTGAGAAGTTGAGAATACACAATTTGGCCCTGGGGAGCAGAGTTGAGAAGGGGTTCATCAGGCAAGAGGTGGGCAGTGATATTCTGTTTGGACGCTTCCCAGGCAAGAGGCCAGCAGTAGTCATGGTGGCAGGAGAGTGGGTAAGTTGCAAAAGTCAGCAGCTTGGGAACCCGGGACCTCAGCCCGAGAGGCGCGCTGACTGTGTTGAGCAATCTCCTGGGAACATCTTTGGTGGGGCTGCAGGTGCGTCTGGGGCGGCGTGGCATGGAACCCTCCTCCAGAGGGCGGGCACTCCGCTGCTAAGACTTACCGCCTAGTCTTTTCTCAGCCGGGTCTTTTGCCAGAGGAAGGCAGAGAGGAGCAAGTCCGTGTGCCCGGAGCCTGCCCAAGTGGGGATGGTGTTTGCTCAACCCAGTGCAACACCAGCTGTTGCTCCAGGTGCTAAGTTAGACACTCGGTAATTAGCGGGGCTAATTTATTTAATCATGTTTGTACTGTTTCTCTTCTCCCAGTTGCTCTTCTTGCCCTGATCCTTCAGGTTTTCCTGGACCCACGCCCAGGAGTGTTTGTTGGAAGATGGATGTTCGTTGATGCCAGAGATTAGAGCAAGCTGTGGCTTGGTGGCGGTGGTGCGGGAGGCTGGTCTTGTCCGTATTCCAGGTCAGCGTTTCTCAACCTCAGTGCTGTTGACCTTGGGGGGCCACTTNAGATGTGGGTTCGATCCCTGGGTTTGGGAAGATCCCCTGGAGGAGGGCATGGCAACCCACTCCAGTATTCTTGCCTGGAGAATCCCATGGACAGAGGAGCCTGGAGGGCTTCAGTCTATGGGGTCGCAAAGAGTCGGACACAGCTGAATCGACTTAGCACACTGGCATTCAACCCAGTAAAGTGCGATCTGGGAAAATCACTTCGACAGCAGCTTTTCTTTTTATTTACTATGTTTTTTATCTTATTTTGTTTTTCGGTCGTGCCACATGGCGTGTAGGATCTTAGTTCCTCTACCAGGGATTGAGCCCACACCTCCCTGAATTGGAAGAGCAGCGTCTTAACCACTGGACTGCCAGAGAAGCCCCTGACAGCAGGTTTTCAATCAAAATGGAATGTGGGCCCTGAGCAGAGTCCAGGGGCTCTTTGCCTGCATCTGCGTGGTTACGACGCGATTGCATTTCAGTGGAGACGGGGGAGGCAGCCGTGGGCGTCGTGCTGATGCGTGTGCGGGAGTGGCGGGGGTGTCTGGTGCTGAGTTGCTGTACATCAGAGCCGCTGTGTGGCCTGGAGTTGTGTACTCAGCTCAAATTTCTAGTTAGACCACACTGCCCAGGTGGGACATCACAGCTGTAAGGCTGCTGGTCTTCATGGGGGCGCCTCATAGAATATAGAGCAGGTCTTCCAGGACTGAGAAGTTGAGAATACACAATTTGGCCCTGGGGAGCAGAGTTGAGAAGGGGTTCATCAGGCAAGAGGTGGGCAGTGATATTCTGTTTGGACGCTTCCCAGGCAAGAGGCCAGCAGTAGTCATGGTGGCAGGAGAGTGGGTAAGTTGCAAAAGTCAGCAGCTTGGGAACCCGGGACCTCAGCCCGAGAGGCGCGCTGACTGTGTTGAGCAATCTCCTGGGAACATCTTTGGTGGGGCTGCAGGTGCGTCTGGGGCGGCGTGGCATGGAACCCTCCTCCAGAGGGCGGGCACTCCGCTGCTAAGACTTACCGCCTAGTCTTTTCTCAGCCGGGTCTTTTGCCAGAGGAAGGCAGAGAGGAGCAAGTCTGTGTGCCCGGAGCCTGCCCAAGTGGGGATGGTGTTTGCTCAACCCAGTGCAACACCAGCTGTTGCTCCAGGTGCTAAGTTAGACACTCGGTAATTAGCGGGGCTAATTTATTTAATCATGTTTGTACTGTTTCTCTTCTCCCAGTTGCTCTTCTTGCCCTGATCCTTCAGGTTTTCCTGGACCCACGCCCAGGAGTGTTTGTTGGAAGATGGATGTTCGTTGATGCCAGAGATTAGAGCAAGCTGTGGCTTGGTGGCGGTGGTGCGGGAGGCTGGTCTTGTCCGTATTCCAGGTCAGCGTTTCTCAACCTCAGTGCTGTTGACCTTGGGGGGCCACTTTTGTGGGGCACCGTCCTATGCATTGTAGGATGTTTAGCGGTGTCTGTTGACCTCTACCCAGTAGGTCCCGGTAATGTTCCCCAACCCCAGTTCTGAAAACCAAAACTGTCTTCAAATGTTACCGACTGCCACCTGGTAGAGTCAGAGGCTCAGTGGCAAAGACTCCGCCTGCCAAGCAGGAGACAGTAAAACCCCTGAGTCGGGAAGAGCTCTTGCAGAAGGAAATGGCCATCCATTCCAGGATTCGTGGCTGAGAAATCCCATGACAGCCGAGCCTGGTGGACTCCATTCCGTGGAGTTGCAAGGAGTCAGGCGTGACTTAGCAGCTGAGGACAAGCAGCTGAGCACAAGCTGAGAACTCCTGGTCTGGTGCTCTGATCACTGCGGCTCTTAGACTTTCTGGAGGAAAATTATCCTTCCAAGGCCGTGCCGTAGTTGGGATGATGAATGCCCTTTCTTAACTGTGCCCCTTTGCTCTTCTTTGGAACATGCCCTGACAGGAAGGCCTGGCATGCTGCAGTTCATGGGGTCACAAAGAGTTGGACATGACTGAGCAACTGAACTGAACTGATCTGGCCAACTGACGCCCTCGACAGGAGGACGGGAGAAGGGGCTGTCTTGGAGGACCAAACCCATCTCCCCAGACACAAGCGCCTGTATGGAGAGATGTATAATCCTTGTGCTATCCAGGGCAGGGGAAAAAGCAAGCTGTGATGTAAAGAGCGACAACAGGTGGCTACAGAGTGTCCTGGTGACAACAGAGTGTCACCAGGAAGCTAAGCAGAACCAGAAAAGCCACTTCTGTGTTGGAGGGGAAAGGCAAGCCTCACCAGCTGCCTGCGTGCAATCCATGCAGCATGGCGGCCGGGCCAGGGAGGGGCGTGCATTCATCATTTCCGTGTTGGCAGACCCCCTGGGGCCAGCTCCTGCCGCCTCTAAAGCGAGGGCTGCGGGCTCTGTCAGGCTGTCTCCTATCCAAGACTCTGAATCATGTTGGGGTCCCCTTACAGGTGCCAACTTTGTCCTTTAGGTGCAGAAGACCCCCTGACTGCCTTTGGCAAGTGAATGGAGATGGTTACACTGTTTATTTTTTAAGGCCATTTATTTATGGCTGCACTGGGTCCTTTTTGCAGTGCTTGGGCTTTTTCTTAAGTTGCGGCGAGCAGGGGCTGCTCAGCAGTTGCCGCGTGAGGGCCGCTCGGTGCAGTGGTTTCTCCTGTTGTGGTTCCCGGGCTGTAGAGCCTGGGCTTAGTGCCTGTGGGCAGACAGACCTAGTTGCCCCACAGCATGTGGAATCTCCCCAGACCAGGGACTGAACCCGTGTCCTCTGCATTGGCAGGTGGACTCTTAACCACTAGACAACCAGGCAAGTCCTGATACACTCTTTAAGAGGATCCAGAAAATCTGAGATAGATCTGCCGAGAAGAGGAGAGGGTAAGAGTGGAAGAAGAGACCAGCAACCCAGAATCATTAACCTGGAGTAGCACTGGTCCCATAGAAATAAAATCCAAGCTACGGAGGCCATTTCTTTGGAGTGTGTTCCAATAAAACTTTATTTACAAAAACAGGCAGCAGACTTGCTGGTCAGTAGAAGACTCTGGGCAGTGATTCAGATCCTCTGACTTCCAGACTAATGACCTTTCCCCTTTGCCATGCTGATTTTATTTCCTAGGCACTGGCAAGTTTCTAAGCACATAGAAGAAGGGGTTTTTATTATTTTTATTTTTTTTAAGTCCATTTAGGAAAATAAAAAACTTTACTGCTCCACAGCCCACATGTAATTTTAAACTTTCTAGTAATTACATTTTAAAAAAAGACAGAGGAAGCAGATTCAATCAGTTTTTACAATATATTTTACATAACTCAGTGTATCCCCAATCTTATTGCAACATGCAATTGATATGAAAAAAATCTGTTAGTGAGATAGTGAAAAGTGAAAGTGTTGGTTGCTCAGTCATGTCTGACTCTTTGTGACCCCATGGACTGTAGCCCGCCAGGCTCCTCTCTCTCTCCATGGGATTCTCCAGGCAAGAGTACTGGAGTGGGCAGGCATTCCCTTCTCCAGGGGATCTTCCCAGCCCTGGGACTGAACGTGGATGTCCCTGCATTGCAGGCAGATTCTTTACCATCTGAGCCACCAGGGAAGCCTCATTAGTGAGATTGCCTCCTTTTTTTTTTCCATGTGAAATCTAGGAAATCCGGCGTTTATTTTACCCTTACAGCACACTTCAATCCGCTTGTCACGTTTCCAGGGCCTCTGTACTGGACAGTATTGCCCTCGAGAGGAAGTTTAAGTGATTAAATTTGGGGGGAGGGAACTATTCATCGTAGACAGAAATTTTTAAAAAAAAAATGAGCTTAAGGACTTAGGTGGACAGATTTCATCAGCAAATGCCCTTGACTGGCTGTCAGCGCAGTGCTCCCGTCTCCCCAGACAGGGCCTGTTCGCAAGAATCCATTGGCTGCTGGGCTCCCCTCCCCTGACCCCTTTGTCGTCCACTCTATTCGCTTTTGTTTCAACCGAATGAGCACACAAAAAAGCGGCCTGCATTCCACCGGGCAGTCTTATTCAAACGTGGCATGGCTGCGTTTTCTCAATTAATCAGGAGCCTGCCCCCCATCCCTTTCTCCTCCACGATTTTCTCGGCATCTTAATCAGAGTCCTAGCTGGACTCTGGCTTCCAGGAGAATTTCGAGGGCCCAACAGACACTTGGGTAAATAAAAACCAAGCTTGGGTCCCTCTTTCCTCCTCCATGAATAAGATGTATCAGAAGACTTTTCCTTAGAGGAGGTGGAGGGAGAGAGAAGCAGTCATGCTGGGGAACGATGCAGGGCTGAAAGCAGAACAGTGGAAAGAAGGGCTGTGTCTTTTGGGTGAGACAGGGTAGGGAGGGGGAGTCCAGGAGGGAGGGGATATGTGTATACCCGTGGCTGATCCACTTGGTGAGACAGTGGAAACAACACAGCATTGTAAAGCAGCTGTACTCCAGAAAACAAACACCAAAAAGTCACAGCAAAATGCTAAAAAAAGGTAAGGGCTTTCCAGGAGTGCTAGTGGTAAAGAATACACCTGCCAGCCAGGAGAGGAGACGTAAGAGATGCAGGTTCGATCCCTGGGTCGGGAAGATCCCCTGGAGAAGGGAATGGCAACCCACTCCAGTATTCTTGCCTGGAGAATCCCATGGACAGAGGAAGCTGAAGGGCTACAGTCCACGGGGTTGCAAAAGACTCAGATATGACTCAGCCACCGAGCATGCTCACAGCACACACGCAACATCCTGCAAAGCACAGGGCAGCGTCCCTCCGTAGAGTTATCCAGCCTCACAGATCAGGAGCACCAGGGTTGAGAAACGCTGTGTTGGAGCATATTTCCTTTGAATTTTAGAGACTTTTCGCGTAAAAAGAACCTTCTTTTGACCCACAGAAGGCCCTGGGAGGGGTTGGCTACACCTGTGCATATATGACTGAACTACTACTGTGTTGATCCGTCCACACCTGCTGGGGCTTTGTGGGCAGCTGGTTGCGAATAAGACTTGGATCCAGGAGGTGTCTGGGTGGGGGACAAGCCAGGTGGGGATGAGAGCTGAGTGGCCGCACAAACTAAATGTCACAACTTTTCTAGTTTTCTAAAAGAGCGGGTGCTTCCCTGGGCAAGGTCCCAGTTCTTTCTCCCTGGGCAAGGTCCCGGTTCTTTCTCTCCAAAGCCTTCTGCTCTATGAGCAAAACCCCAGTCAAGTCCAGCTGGGGATCCATTAACTGCATCTCTGAAGGTAGAATAATAGACCGGCTTTTCCTGACATTGTAAGTAGGATGCTTTGCATAGATTAGGCAAAGGGCCAGAGGCAGCCAGAAACATTTGCATGGCAGTCCCTGTAGGGAAAGAGAACAAGGAAAAAAAGGAAAGAAAAGAATGACCAGCCTACTGGTCTGTCAAACCATGGTGTGAGTTGACCTTCAAGTCTACTCATGTCGGCTGGACTCTTTTTGCCTGACCACTTGGTCTCAATTCTATCTTCCTATCCACCATCACTGGAACTGTGAGAGTCTCACAGCTCACGTGGGCCTAGAGTCTTCAAAAATATGCGTTTCGCCTCCAGCCAGCTCTGTCAAGTGGCCCCAGGTGTCTGTCTGTCTACCAGGGTGGATATTTCCTAAGTCCAGGTGTGGAAACACAAGGACTCTGCCCCCAGGGACCCTTCTTTCTGAGCATCTGGAGGAGTCTGGGGCCTAAAGACCACAGCCTAACCTTGACTTTGCTCCGGCCCCACCCAGAGAAAGCCCCTCGCAGAGGAGCCATCTGGGTTCCTGGGCCTCTCGGGCGCTTGCGCAGGTTTCTGACGGGGTTATGGGTGATCTGGAGTCCGTCAGGCCTGACAGTTCCTGCCCTGTGTTTCTCCTTGAGAACTGTGGCGAAGATTAAGAGGCATTTGGGGCCTGAAGGGAAGAGAGAACATAGAATTCTGGGATGCCGAGGGGAGCAAAATCCTCTCCTGTTGTTGGAAAGAAAAAGGTGACTTTGCAGGATACGTGCTCGGCTGTTCCTGTCCTGGGGTCATCTGAGATGGCCCTAGAGATCTATTCTTTTAGCTGTCGATATTTGCACCGTAGTATACGCCTGTGTTGCTGTTGCTCGGTCGCTCAGTAACGTCCGATGCTTTGCGACCCCATGGGCGGCCGCACTCCAGGTTTCCCTGTCCTTCACCATCTCCCAGAGTTTTCTCAGATTCGTGTCCATTGAGTCAGTAGTGCTATCGAATCATCTCATCCTCTGGTGCTCCCTTCTCCTTTTTTTGCCCTCAGTTTTCCCCAGCATCAGAGTCTTTTCCAACGAGTCCGCTCTTTGCATCAGGTGGCCAAAGTATTGGAGCTTCAGCATCAGTCCTTCCCATGAATATTCGGGTTAATTTCCTTTAGGATTGACTGATGTGTGCATGTGTGTGTGTGTCTATATATACATATATATTATATTGTCATTATATGTATATTATATATTACGATATATAATATGTTTTGTATGTATGTCTGCTCATTCATATCAGTCGTTGCTGACTCTTTGCGACCCCATAGACCATAGCCTGCCAGGCTTCTCTGTCCGTGGGACTCTCCAGGCAAGAATACTGGAGTGGGTTGCCATTTCCTCCAGGGGATCTTCCTGACCCAGGATGTGAACCTGTGTCTTCTGCATTGCAAATGGATCCCTTATTACCAAGCCATTGGGGAAGCCCCATAATATGTATTATATTATGTATGTTTTCTGTGTACTTCGAAGCAACTTTGGTCGGTGCATTTAAGTAGAGATAATTCTGGACCTAGACTAAGAAGGCCTGTCGCTAGCTGGCTGCGTGACCTTGACCAGTCACCTGACCTCCCTGGGCCGCGGCTCCTCATTCACCAAATAGAGTCACACTGACCAAGCAGAGCGGCAAGAACCTAAGGAACCAATGTTAAAGCGGAGCTTTGTGAAGTGTGACAGGCAGGTGTCTCACTACTTGCACCGAGGGACTTTCTTCAGCTCTCCCCCAGAGGACATCTTCTCATAGCTCAGGGTAGGAATCCTCACCGGCAGGTATGCAATTTCTAAGACCTTCCTTCACTTCTTAACCTCTGGTCTCCAGGGTTCAGAGCCATGGCTTCTTGGAAAAGACCAGTGGGTGGGAGCACGACAGGGTAGGGATTTGGAGTAATTGTAGGGCTTGTATAATTACCGATTCTGGTCCCCATTAGTCCTGGAGCCGTGTTCAGGGGCCATAAATCATTCCTGTGCCGCTTCGGCGGACTGACTCCCATCCTCCACACCATGGCCAACACTGCTACGTTCCGATTTTCCACCAAAGGCTGGATTATTCACTTTAATAAGCTTCTTTCCCCAGTAAAAGCCAGGTGGAGCTCAGGGAGCCCATGCCTGCCAGGCCAGCGCCTGGAGCCTGAGGCCACTTTGTCTCCTGCTGGTTTCTCGAGCCACTGTGTCTGGCCAGTGGCATGTTGCCACCTTGACCTTGACTGTCCCTTGGAAGAGGAGAGGGTGCAAAGCCAGGCCAGAGAGACAGGCGACCAGGAGAGAAAGAGACCAGAGGGAGGGGGAGCCCGGCAGCCCGTTACAGAGGAATAAACTCTCCAGAGGGGAAGTGAGCGATCCCTCCCTGGGCCCCTGTAAATCATCGTGTTTTATGGGCGGGATGCGGAGGGAAGTGGGAGATGGGCTGGCCCTGATAACTGGGGTCATTTCTCCTACTTACGTCTGTCTGAATCTTCGGATCTTCCGTCAGGGAGCAGCCTCCAGCTGGAAACCGCTGGGGCTCCTTGCTTTAATTTATTGGCGTCGTTATTACTCTCAAATCAGAACCGCGGTTACTTAAGGAGAGCATTTTCAGAGTTTTATTAGAAAGGGATGGCTGGCTTGTTTCTACTGTCTGTTCTCCCCAGAACGCCTGAGCTGTCGTGCGGGCATGGCGGATACAAGGATGGGATATTTGTTGTTGTTGTTCAGTTGCCAAGTTGTATCGGACTCTTTGTGATCCCATGGACTGTAGCATGCCAGGCTTCCTTGTCCTTCACTGTCTCTTGGGGTTTGCCCAAGTTCATATCCACTAAATCAGTGATGCCATCCAACCATCTCATCCTCTGTCGTCCCCTTCTCCTCCCACCTTCAGTCTTTCCCAGCATCAGGGTCTTTTCTGATGAGTTGGCTCCTCACATCAGGTGGCCCAAGTATGGGATAGTTGTAGGTGGTTTGAAATTGCCTCACTTTTAGAAGTTATATTTTTTATAACAGAAGGCTTCTTTCAGACCCAAATGTTCATTGTAAACTCTGGATCCCAGACCTTGCTTCTCTTTTCTTTGCCTTGTTAACTGATCTTTCAACCAGAAAGGCATTTTTCAGTGGTGGAATTCACTAATGAAGGGCCCCAGAGACCTGCATATGGGTGTTTATTTTGTGTGTAGACCTTAGGCGACAATGGTTTGAGTTTAGCTGCCAATATTTAAATTATGGGCCTTTCATATGATTCTGGGCTTCCAAGGTGGTGCAAGTGGCAAAGAATCCTCCTGCAATACAGGAGACCCGAGTTTGATCCCTCCTTTGGGAAGATCCCCTGGAGAAGGGAATGGCAACCCACTCCAGCATTCTTGCCTGGAGAATCCCATGGACAGAGGAACCTGGCGGGCTTACGGTCCATGGGATCTCAAAGAGTCAGACACGACTGAGTGGCTAACACTTTCGTTGTTCACATCACTGCCTCCTGGTAGCTGTGTGATTCTGAGTAAGTGACCTCCCCTCTTTGGGCCTTACTCTACGCTTGTTTAAGGTGAACTGGTTGGAGTACATTCAGTTCAGTTCAGTCGCTCAGTTGTGTCTGACTATTTGTGAGCCCATGGGCTGCAGTGCGCCAGGCCACCCTGTCCCTCACCAACTCCTAGAGTTTACTCAAACTCATGGAGTGCATTAGTCGTTTAAAAAGCTGTAGTCACTTAGCCCTCGGTGTACACAAACTCTTACATGCAGATCCAATACATGGAATGGGGGAATGCAGCAGCTGAAGGGGGTGGGAAAGCCTGGAAGGGTTTTCACCCTGGAAGGGCGTCTCGGTTTCCCGCTGTTTCGAAAGGTCTCCACGGGCATCCCTCTGGAAACGTGAGTCTTCCCTGGTGGGAGCAGATATACACCTTGATGCCCCCTGGGTGGTCAGTAATCTGGGGCTTATCCCAGCCATCACTGCCTAAAAGAAGGAAAAGTACATCCATACATCCTCAAATGGCGTACACTCTCCTGATATATAAGCAGCTGCCTCCTGGGAAGCGTTTCTTCTGGGCCCAGAAGTGTACGACCCGGTGTCTGTCTTTGAGGGGAGGGCAGACGGCAAAACGTGAGGTGGAGTGTGAGAGTGCAGCCCAGCACCCCTGGCACTTTGGTGGAAGAATGTGCCAGGCAGCGTGTCTGGGGAAGCTGGAGAAAGTTGTCGCTCAGGAGGCCGCGAAGGGTCTTTCTTGGCAGAGCTGGGGGGAGGGAGGGAAGGTGGTCCTTTCCGGTGGAAGCATGTCTTGGGTGCCAAGGCGAATCTGGGCAGGACCTCCCATGACTGGGTGGGGCTGGAGGACTAGCAGAAGGGATGGTGGTAGCAGTTTAGTCACTAAGTTGTGTCCAACTCTTGCAACCCCACGGACTGTAGCCTTCCAGGCTCCTCTGTCCGTGGGATTCTCCAGGCGGGAATACTTGAGTGGGTTGCCATTCCCTTCTCCAGGGGATCTTCCTAATCCAGGAATCAAACCTGGATCTCCTGCATTGCAGGCAGGTTCTTTACTAACTGAGCTACAAGGGAAGTCCAAGGGATGGTGGGTGGGGTCAAAACAAGGGCAGACCTGGGGGGTCTGCAGAACTAGGAAGCCTTTTGAGCTTACTCCCCTCCCCCTCAACAGCAGATCAGGGAGGGAGAGATGGCAGGTGAGCAAGGAGTGGAAAGTACATGGGAGGTTCACCAGCAAGGATGGCACAGGGCCTCGGTGGTGGTGGAGGGGAGGGGGTGATGAAGCAGGCGACATTGGTGGGGTGGTGGGGGTGGGTGAAGTTGACAACGTGAGTACCCACAGTGCTTGTGGGGTTAAGAGTGGGATGCAGCCAAGGTGATGTTACAAATATAAGCCCAAGCCTGAGCTGATAGGCGAGTCCTCCCTACTTCCCTAAGCATTTAATTTGCATCTCTTGGGAGTCTCCCTCATCCTAAGACCGGGGCGTATGCATAAGCCAAGACGGAGAGCAGCAGGAGGAGTTCCCTGAGTTTCTGGAATTGCTTGGGTGGTGTTCCTGGGAAGATGCCTGCCTGACTCCTGGAGAGGGGAATTTGAAATTAGGGAGAGAGGCCAGAGGCGCTGCTTTATCTACTTAGACACTGATCGGCTTCCTTCTCTGCATGGGATGATATCAGATCCTAGGGATAAATGTATGCATGGCCTCTAGTTCCCTTTGGAGCTGAGCGGATGCCCGATGGTGGGAAATAAGCACATGAACCCAGAAAACAGAGGGGTGGAGCAGAGCATAGAGCGGGGCCTGGGGGCCGTCAACTTCCCTGTGCTGGGGGGACACTGGGGAATGTGCACCACACCCAGGAAAGGTGTAGCCCTGGGAGATGCAGGGGAGAGGGGAGTGAGGTGGGGACCCCACAAACTATGCCGAGTGGAGGCAGATGAGTTGGACCATAAAGAAGGCTGAGCACTGAAGACTGATACTTTTGCATTGTGGTGTTGGAGAAGGCTCTTGAGAGTCCCTTGGACTGCAAGGAGATCCAGTTAGTCAATCCTAAAGGAAATCAGTCCTGAATATTCATTGGAAGGACTGATGCTGAAGCTGAAGCTCCAGTCCTTTGGCCATCTGATGCAAAGAGCTGACTCACTGGAAAGACCTTGATGCTGGGAAAGATTGAAGGTGGGAGGAGAAGGGGACGACAGAGGATGAGATGGTTGGATGGCATCAGCAATTCCCTGGACAGGAGTTTGAGCAAGCTCTGAGAGATAGTGGAGGACAGAAGAGCCCCGTAGTTCATGAGGTCACAGAGAGCTGAGCATGACTTAGTGACTGAACAACAACGGAGAGGCCGGTGAGCTGGGGGACAAAGAAGAAGCCGAGAGTGTGCAGGTGGGAAGTGAAGGACCAGGTTTAGAATGGGGATTTGTTATTTAGACAAGAAGTCATGTCTAACTCTTTTGCAACCCCACGGACTGTAGCCCGCCAGATTCCCCTGTCCGTGGGATTCTCCAGGCAAGAGTGCTGGGGTGGGTTGCCATGCCCTCCTCCAGGAGATCTTCCCAACCCAGGAAATGACCTCACGTCTCTTATGTCTCCTGCACTGGTTGGTGGGTTCTTTACCAGCTGACTCCAGGGACGACTGTTTCTTGCATTTTGGGCGCTCCAGTCTAAAGCGCCCCAGCCTGATTTGATCAGAGGCCATCAGCAATGCTTCATATAGAATCAACACAAGCCAGTGGTGCTTCTGGGGTTCTTGAACTCAGCTGCATCTCGCCGGCTCCCACCCGGCCTCCCCTGACCTGGCCACTCAAATGCTAACACGGGAAAGGAGACACCGGGCGAGCGTGGTCCTGACTAGGTGCTGACTGTTTGGTTAGACCTTGGCTGGTGAGACAGGCCCCCTGTGTCCTGATCCTCCCTGCCGGAAACTGCCTTGGTCTCCATGCCTTCGCTGGGAGTGGGATGAGGCAGAGAGGTGGAATTCTGCAGGTGTGGCTGCGGGCCGGGGGTTTTGTGTGTTTCTCCGCTGGTTCACAGCTAATGACAGGGCAGCGGCAGGTATGAACACGATCCCGCCCTGGGGCTCACACATGTGTGGTTGGGCAGGAGACGATGGCAGATGTTCTTGGAATTCCCAAACCGGATGCAAAATGCTAGCAGGATGCAGAGAAAGAGGAGGGAGCCAAGTGCTTTACATAACGAGACGCTCGCCTCCCGCCTGCTCGGCCTCTCGGAGCTCCGGGGCGGGTGGCTCTGGGCCTCCTTCTCCAGAAGCCCCAGAAGAGATCAGAGAACCCATGTGCACGTCTGCTGGGCAGAGCGCGGCTCCAGCAGAGGCTTTCTCTCGCCCTGGTCGGTTTGATGTTCGGGATCCGTGGCTTTCCACTGGGTGTGGCGGGACCAGAGGCAGCCAAGGGATGTTCTTCTACCCGGCTGTGCCTTGGTGCCTGAGATGGAAAAGAAATCAGGCAGCGAGCCTAGAAGGAATGGAGAGCAGCCGCCCCTCGCTCTTCCCCGTCCCCCTTCCGTCTGGGGGCGGGGGGTGGCAGAAACACCAGGGCCGTTTTTGCATCCAGCCTGGAAGGAGGAGGCCGGCCATGGGAAGGGCTGGGGCTGGGAGAAACGCAGAAACCGGGGATTTGGGAGACCTGAGTGGCTGGAGGTAGAGGCTGCTCAGGGGGAGGGGGGCTGTTTGAGTGGGCAGAACTCTGCTTCTTGGGAGCCCAGGGTGGAACCTCAGGGACCAGTGACCAGTTCACCCAGCAGAGCTGAAACTAAGGCGCTGAAGTCCATTCAGTCTCTGCAAGTTGACCATCCACGTCCACGCCTCTTTCTGTGACCCACAGTAGGAGGTGACACTTAACAGGCTGTAAAACACCCATCCTCCCGCCTCCGAGCTGGGCTCTTCTCGGAGTCCCTTCACGCTCTGTTTGACTCGGGAGAATGCTTGAGAAGGAGCGTGCAGGAAGGAGACGGTGGCCCCTCCGCAGTGGGGGCTGGGATGCACGGCTTTCCTGAACTGGTCACACGAAGCTGGCGCAGGACGGGTGACTGCCTGGCATCACCTCCTCCTCGGTACACAGTGTGGCCCAAGGGTGCCGAACACGCGTGTCCTCTGTGTCTGCAGTCTCAGCTCTTGGGTTCGGATCCTTGCTGGGGAAGTCTGATGTGTCTGTTTTCCTCATAACCCTCAGTTTCCCCATCTATAAAAACAGGGATATCAGGGCTTCCCTGGTGGCTATGCTAGAAAAGAATCCACCTGCAATGTGGGAAACCTGGGTTCGATCCCTGGGTTGGGATGATCCCCTGGAGAAGGGAAAGGCTACCCACTCCAGTATTCTGGCTTGGAGAATTCCACGGACTGATTAGTCCATGGGGTCACAAAGAGTTGGACATGACTGAGCGACTTTCACTTTGACTTTGACTGACCTCATGTCTTATGATGAGAAGAACTTTTCCACGTTGAGTTCGTCCGTTTAATAAGTGCTCCATAAATGCTGGCCTTCAGTTCAGTTCAGTTCAGTCGCTCAGTCGTGTCTGACTCTTTGGGACCCCGTGAATCGCAGCATGCCAGGCCTCTCTGTCATCACCAACTCCCAGAGTTTATCCAAACTCATGCCCATCGAGTCAGTGATGCCATCCAGCCATCGCATCCTCGGTCGTCCCCTTCTCCTCCTGCCTCCAGTCCCTCCCAGCATCAGAGTCTTTTCCGATGAGTCAGCTCTTCACATGAGGTGGCCAAAGTATTGGAGTTTCAGCTTCAGCATCAGTCCTTCCAATGAGCACCCAGGACTGATCTCCTTTAGGATGGACTGGTTGAATCTCCTTGCAGTCCAAGGGACTCTCAAGAGTCTTCTCCAACACCACAGTTCAAAAGCATCAGTTCTTTGGCACTCAGCTTTCTTCACAGTCCAACTCTCATGTCCATACATGACCACTGGAAAAACCATAGCCTTGACTAGATGGACCTTTGTTGGCAAAGTAATATCTCTGCTTTTGAATATGCTATCTAGGTTGGTCATAACTTTCCTTCCAAGGAATAAGCGTCCTTTAATTTCATGGCTGCAATCACCATCTGCAGTGACTTTGGAGCCCCCCAAAATAAAGTCTGACTCTGTTTCCACTGTTTCCCCATCTATTTCCCATGAAATGATGGGACCAGATGCCATGATCTTAGTTTTCTGAATGTTGAGCTTTAAGCCAACTTTTTCACTCTCCTCTTTCACTTTTATGAAGAGGCTTTTTAGTTCCTCTTCACTTTCTGCCATAAGGGTGGTGTCATCTGCATATCTGAAATTATTGATATTTCTCCCAGCAATCTTGATTCCAGCTTGTGCTTCTTCCAGCCCAGCGTTTCTCATCATGTACTCTGCTACTGCTGCTGCTGCTAAGTCGCTTCAGTCGTGTCCGACCTGTCTCTTATACACATCTCCCTTCACGCTCTGTTTGACTCGGGAGAATGCTTGAGAAGGAGCGTGCAGGAAGGAGACGGTGGCCCCTCCGCAGTGGGGGCTGGGATGCACGGCTTTCCTGAACTGGTCACACGAAGCTGGCGCAGGACGGGTGACTGCCTGGCATCACCTCCTCCTCGGTACACAGTGTGGCCCAAGGGTGCCGAACACGCGTGTCCTCTGTGTCTGCAGTCTCAGCTCTTGGGTTCGGATCCTTGCTGGGGAAGTCTGATGTGTCTGTTTTCCTCATAACCCTCAGTTTCCCCATCTATAAAAACAGGGATATCAGGGCTTCCCTGGTGGCTATGCTAGAAAAGAATCCACCTGCAATGTGGGAAACCTGGGTTCGATCCCTGGGTTGGGATGATCCCCTGGAGAAGGGAAAGGCTACCCACTCCAGTATTCTGGCTTGGAGAATTCCACGGACTGATTAGTCCATGGGGTCACAAAGAGTTGGACATGACTGAGCGACTTTCACTTTGACTTTGACTGACCTCATGTCTTATGATGAGAAGAACTTTTCCACGTTGAGTTCGTCCGTTTAATAAGTGCTCCATAAATGCTGGCCTTCAGTTCAGTTCAGTTCAGTCGCTCAGTCGTGTCTGACTCTTTGGGACCCCGTGAATCGCAGCATGCCAGGCCTCTCTGTCATCACCAACTCCCAGAGTTTATCCAAACTCATGCCCATCGAGTCAGTGATGCCATCCAGCCATCGCATCCTCGGTCGTCCCCTTCTCCTCCTGCCTCCAGTCCCTCCCAGCATCAGAGTCTTTTCCGATGAGTCAGCTCTTCACATGAGGTGGCCAAAGTATTGGAGTTTCAGCTTCAGCATCAGTCCTTCCAATGAGCACCCAGGACTGATCTCCTTTAGGATNTCTCATCCTCGGTCGTCTCCTTCTCCTCCTGCCCCCTATCCCTCCCAGCATCAGGGTCTTTTCCGATGAGTCAGCTCTTCACATGAGGTGGCCAAAGTATTGGAGTTTCAGCTTCAGCATCAGTCCTTCCAATGAGCACCCAGGACTGATCTCCTTTAGGATGGACTGGTTGAATCTCCTTGCAGTCCAAGGGACTCTCAAGAGTCTTCTCCAACACCACAGTTCAAAAGCATCAGTTCTTTGGCACTCAGCTTTCTTCACAGTCCAACTCTCATGTCCATACATGACCACTGGAAAAACCATAGCCTTGACTAGATGGACCTTTGTTGGCAAAGTAATATCTCTGCTTTTGAATATGCTATCTAGGTTGGTCATAACTTTCCTTCCAAGGAATAAGCGTCCTTTAATTTCATGGCTGCAATCACCATCTGCAGTGACTTTGGAGCCCCCCAAAATAAAGTCTGACTCTGTTTCCACTGTTTCCCCATCTATTTCCCATGAAATGATGGGACCAGATGCCATGATCTTAGTTTTCTGAATGTTGAGCTTTAAGCCAACTTTTTCACTCTCCTCTTTCACTTTTATGAAGAGGCTTTTTAGTTCCTCTTCACTTTCTGCCATAAGGGTGGTGTCATCTGCATATCTGAAATTATTGATATTTCTCCCAGCAATCTTGATTCCAGCTTGTGCTTCTTCCAGCCCAGCGTTTCTCATCATGTACTCTGCTACTGCTGCTGCTGCTAAGTCGCTTCAGTCGTGTCCGACTCTGTGCAACCCCATGGACGGCAGCCCACCATGCTCCCCCGTCCATGGGATTTTTCAGGCAAGAGTACAGGAGTGGGGAGCCATCGCCTTCATATGATGTTATATATATGTTACTCTGCATATAATGTTAGCTTTACTGTTCATCTATTTCTTTTCAAAAGAAATAACTCACAGAGGGTTTCCCTTTTAATATTTATTTTAGATCAGGAGTTAGCAAACTGCAGCCTTGGCCAAGACCAACCTGCCACCTGTTCTGGTATAGCTCATGAGCTAAGAATCATTTTCACATTAAAAGTTGTTTGTTTTTTTTTTAAAGTAACATTTTCTGACGCATGAAAACAATATGAATTTAAATTTCATTGTTCATAAATGAAATTCTGTTGCAGCTTAGCCATGCTCGTTTGTCTGCAAATCACCAAAGGCTGACTTCACACTGCCAAGAGACAGTTAAGTCCTTATGACAAAAACCATACGGCCCACAAAGCTGAACATATTTACTATCTGGCCCTTTACAGACACTCTGGCAGTCCCTGTTCTAGATGACGAATTCTGAAGTAGGGAGGGTGAGTGTAGGCACCCAGAACCAAAATTATAGGCTTAAAATGCTGATTGGAATAAAGCCCGCTCACAGTCAGAAAAGGCGGTAAAGCAGTGATACTCTAAAATCAGAGTCCAGGAAACAGGATCTGAGTGTTGGAAATCCCCCACGTGATATCCATGCCATTTTTTTCAGAAACAAATGCTGAGTTTCAAGACCCCAGCCTCCAGGTGTTTGCAGGGATGGTGTGTGCTGAAGTCCCTTCAGGAGAGAACCCCCAGGGTTGGTGAAAGGGTCAGTACCAGCTGGGTTGGGGTGGGGCATGGGAGGCCCAGCAGAGCTGTCGAGAGGCCTAGCACTGCTCCGTCCCCTGTCCCTTCCCCTTTTTCCAAGTGGACCCCACTTGTGAAAACAGAGCCTTGCTTGGGGAGTTCATTTCATTTTACCTGTCATGTATATTTGTCTGTTTATATTCTGCCTGGTTCCACCTTGTTATAGAAAGGATGTATGGTGGCCGGGACCCTTGAATGTGCAGAATCGCAAACCCTAGAAAAAGCAAAACTTAGAGGCTGTGGTGAGCACAGTAAGCTGAGTGAAGTGTCACTGGTGACTTAAAAGGCAGCAGAGCAGACGTAGAAACACACTTAGGTTTACCAGAGATGAAATGGGAGGGAGGGATAAATTAGGGATACAGGATTAGCAGATGCACACCGGTGGTGCTAGCGGGAAAGAACCCGCCTGCCGACGTAGGAGACACAAGAGACTCAGGTTTGATCCCTGGGTCGGGAAAATCCCCTGGAGCGGGGTATGGCAACCCACTCCAGTATTCTTGCCTGGAGAATCCCATGGACAGAGGAACCTGGTGGGCTGGCTACAGTCCCTGGGGGTTGCAAAGAGTCGGACAGGACTGAAGTGACTTTGAACGCGTGTACCGCTGTATATACAATAAACAGCAAGGATTCACTGTATAGCACAGGACAGCCATATTCAGCATCTCTTAATAACTATCATGGAAGAGAAGTGGAAAATATATTTGTATAACTGAATCAGTTTGCTGTACCCCTGCAACTAACACCATATTGTGGGTCAACTACACTTAAGTAAAACAAAAGCCCAGCGAAGTGAATATTTATATGCTGACCTGGAAGCTTCTTCAGGACGTTCTGTTAAGTGATGAGATGCAAAGCAGTATGATAACTTCAGTAATATCGTAACGATCAGACTGGGTAGTAGGAATAAACGTGGGGGAAACTCGTAAAAATTAAAAAAATAAAAGAGGTGATGGTAGAACTGAGCTTTGAATTTTTCAGCTAAGGGAGCTTTTTCCCTCGCCTCGTTTGCTCTGCCTGCTGGGGCCTCCACCCCAGCTTCCAGCCCCCGCTGGTCACAGGCTGTGCTGTGTGGTCTGAGGATCCCGGGGGTTGGGGGTGGTGGGGGCTGGGAGTGAAGGCAGCCTGGGAGTAGCAGCCTTGGCTCCAGGGTCAGCCCCTGGGGATGGGCTCAGGGATGAGCCCGAGGAATGGACAGAAGCCGCGGGCCCACGGGTGACCTGGCTGGGAGTGCTGGTTATGAATCACCCCAGCCTTTGCTCCTGGCTCTGGAGGAGCGGCTCACACATTCCCAAGGGAGCCAGTGTCTGGGAGACGTGACGTCGTCCCTGGGAGAGGAGTTTCAACCACATTGGCCTCACAGAGACTGGTTCCCATGGGTAACACCCAGCTCCTCAGCCTGAAAAATCCCAGGCTGAGGAGATGGGGCTCTGAACCTTCTTGTGTGTGCGTATGTGTGGTGTGTGTGTGCGTGTGTGTTTGCATTTTAAAATACATGCCTAATCCATTATGAGACCTCATCATTAGCTACTGACGCCCCGAGTTCAATCCCTGGCTTGGGAATATCCCCTGAAGGAGGACATGTCAACCCACTCCAGTGTTCTTGCCTGGAGAACCCCATGGACAGAGGAGCCTGGTGGGCTGCAGTCCATGGNACATGCCTAATCCATTATGAGACCTCATCATTAGCTACTGACGCCCCGAGTTCAATCCCTGGCTTGGGAATATCCCCTGAAGGAGGACATGTCAACCCACTCCAGTGTTCTTGCCTGGAGAACCCCATGGACAGAGGAGCCTGGTGGGCTGCAGTCCATGGGGTTGCAAAGAGTCAGACACGACTGAGTGAACAGCTGCTATGTCCGTGGAGGCTGGTAACGACCCCCATCTCCAGGATCACAAGGAGGACTCGGCTCTGACAGAGAGCCCGCCTGTCTGTAGCCGTCCCAACATTTTTCTCAAAGACTCTCCCTCCACAAAATCCTGCTCCAAACCCATGATTTGCAAGAAACATTCCCGATTTGACCATGGTGTCTCCTCATTTGCCCACATGCTCGAATCGTGTGGTTAGAGGGAGCTGGCAAACTTTAATTGATTTCAGAAAGGACCGACCGGCCCTAGACAGCTGCTCCTTTCTCCCAGCAACAGCCTTAGAGCCCTGGCACCTTCTAGATAAGTCAGTCCCTCAGGCCTTCTTCTGCATGGATGGTTCCTAAGAGAAGAAGCAGACATCACAGCAGCTTCTCTTTCCACCACCTTCTGTCTTTCTTCTGAAAAAATATTTCTTTATTTGGCTGAGCCAGGTCTTGGTTGCAGCATGTGGGATCTAGTTCCCCGACCAGGAACTGAACCCTGGCCCTCAGCATGAGGATTATGGAGTCTTGGCCACTGGACTACCGGGGAAGTCCCATCCACTGCCTTTTCTCTCACAAACCTGACTCCCAAACAACCAGATAGGAGATAGCCCTTCTCCTCACACTGTTACCGGTCATTGCTGAGTTAACGCTGTTTTATACTTTCATAAAATCTTTATTTCTGCCCACCTATGATACCCTCCTGTTGAAAAGCCCGTAGCTTTCCCCAACCTTCCAGGGTACCAAGAACTGGAAACCTTTAAGGCAGAGCATCTTTTGAGGATATATACATACTAAGTCACTTCAGTCGTGTCCGACTCTGCGATACCACGGACTGTAGCCCACCAGCTCCTCTGTCCATGGGATTTTCCAGGCAAAAATACTGGAGTGGGTGACCATTCCCTTCTCCAGGGATCTTCCTGACCCAGGGATTGAACTCTTATATCCCCTGCTTGACAAGCTGGTTCTTTACGTTAGTGCCACCTGGAGAGGGAGCCAAGAAGACGGGGAATTCCATGCATGCCTCCTTACCAATTAAATGAAGAAACAGCGTACAGTGCTGGGGTTTGCATGAGGGTCAGCTGCGTGGCTTATGAACTAGGGGCAAGATTTGGCTGTGGAAGCCGACTCATCCATGATGCTGGCTGGCTCACTGGTTTGCAGGCCTCCCTAGTGCACACTACGTATTTAAACCAAAGCAAAGCTTCCAAAAAGCAATAACGTGACCTTACAACTTCATATTTAGAAACTCGTTGAGTCCAGCTGTCACCTGCGTATGTGCTGGTAGCCCACATGGGCACCTATGGTGGTTCATCGCAGCCTGTGCGTGTGTGCATGTGTGCGTGTGTGTGTGTGTGCATGTGTGCGTGTGTGTGTGCGTGTGTTAGTCTCTCAGTCGTGTTTGACTCTTTGCGATCTTGTAGGCTGTAGCCCACCAGGCTCCTCTGTCCATGGAATTCTCTAGCAAGAATACTGAAGTGGGGAAACCGTTCCCTTCTTCTGAGGATCTTCCCCACCCAGGGACTGAACCTGGCTCTCCCGCACTGCAGGCAGATTCTTTACTCGTCTGAGCCTCCAGGGAAGCCCCCATCCCAGCCGAGTTGGTAGGCATTTCCAGGCAATCCTGCCACCCCCCTCCCGTCTCCTCTCGTTCTTGGGGGCCTGCAGTTCCTCAGAAGCAGCGAGAGGGTGTTTGTGGCTGGGATGCTGAGCTCACATCTCGGGGCGGGGTTGTGAGCTGTCTGTCTCGCCCCCTGGAGGGCAGAGGGGCAGAGAGGGGGCACCGGGTGGGCACAGCTGTCATGGAAACGACCCGCGCCCACACACCATGGCTGTCCTTGGCTCGAGGGACATTCTCTGAAGCACTGGCTTTCTCCCCCTCATCTCAGACTTTGCTTTCTGCTTCCTTTCTGCCGCGCTCCTTCTGAAAACGAGAGCGTCTGGTGGAGCCAGGCTCCCTGTGGGGGTCAGTTTGCGGAGCGCCTCGAGTGTGGGAGGCAGAGGGCCGGGTTTCCTTTCAGGCTGCTGCTCAGCTGTTTTCTAGTTTATCCTGTCTTGGGTACCAAACCCTGGCCAAGCTTGCTGCTTTCCGAACTGCTGTCAGGGATTAAGGCTTGAATACAGGTGGGTTTCTTCCCCCTCCGGTCCCTGTCACCTGGACATCACCATGGTGATAATCCTCCCCTGAAACAAAAATAAAAGGCAGAACCGGTTGGACAGAAAGTGCGGCCACAAACTTCCATTGAGTCTGAGCCATCCGGAGCCTGGGGGCTGCCAGGAGCTCCTTCAGGACGGTCCCGGGGAGCAGGAGGCAGAGGCTGGCCGGCGTGGGGGAAGGGTCAGCCGGCCATCAGTCTGCACTGGAGGGAAGAGCTTCAGCTCGGTTCCTTCGAAGGTTTGGTGGGGTTACGTTGTTCTGCAGCCGGCAGTCCTGTCTGGCCTCCCTGCCGCCCCAGGGAGAAGCAGAGCCTCCCATCCTCAGTGTGTCAGTGGAGATTAGCTGGGGTTTGAATCACGAGGCATGGGGGAGGGCTGGGATTGTGATCCACTCTGCAAAGCCTTGTGGGCTTTGCCAAGGTGGAGGTTTGGGGCTTCTTGAGAAGCCTGGGGGTTTAAGAAGGCAGGTTTCACTATGTCAGCACTGAGAAACCGGTTTGGAGTTCAGGAAGCAAGGACCTACAATAACTAGATGGGTCGAGGCTGATTTAATTTCCTACAGAAAAAAGTGTATTTGCTCAGCCTCCCAAAGGGGACTTGGGGTTAGGATTAGGCTTGGGGGCTGTAGGGTGGGCTCTGGGAGTTGCTTTTCCCCTCTTCTCACTCTTAACATCCTCTGTGGAAAGCTCTGAAGGTTTGGCAGATTCTAAGAACATGTTGTAGGTTCTTGGGGCCTTCTCTGCAGTGGTTCAAAGCAGTGACCTGGGATTGGTACCAAGAAGCTTTTCGCTCTCTGGTTTCTCTGGAGATTCTGGAAGGAGGGGGAGGGGTGGAAGAGATCTGGGTAGGGTGGTTTTGCACGCAGCCTCCCTGGGGTGCGGAGGTTGTCTGATAACCTGGCTGACCTTTTAGTCTTCTCCTGCCCTGAAGTATGAGCCACATGCATTGTTGGGTGACATGCAGAGATGCATTGGCCAGTGCCCAGTCATTCACCCCACAGATATTCAGTGGGCACCTACTCAATGCCACGGGCTAGTTGTGAACACAGTGGAAAAGAATCTTTGCTCTCCATCACTGGAGGGAAAGCAGATTATACGCAGAGATACAGATAGACCCGGGAGTGATAAATTCGAGGAGAAAAAAGAGAGAGGGAGAGCAAGGGATGGAGTGATTGGGTAGCCAGGAGAGGTTTTCTTTGGAGGTAATGTTTGAATAGAGATCAGGTAGCACTAGCGGTAAAGAATCCACCTCTCAACGCAGGAGACAGGGAGACGCGGGTTTGNCGCAGAGATACAGATAGACCCGGGAGTGATAAATTCGAGGAGAAAAAAGAGAGAGGGAGAGCAAGGGATGGAGTGATTGGGTAGCCAGGAGAGGTTTTCTTTGGAGGTAATGTTTGAATAGAGATCAGGTAGCACTAGCGGTAAAGAATCCACCTCTCAACGCAGGAGACAGGGAGACGCGGGTTTGATCCCCAGGTCAGGAAGATCCCCTGGAGGAGGAAATGGCAACCCACTCCAGTATTCTTGCCTGGAGAATCCCATGGACAGAGGAGCCTGGCAGGCTGCAGTCCATGGGTCACAGAGTCAGATAGGACTGAAGCGACCTAGCAGCAGCAGCAGCAGCAGCAGGCATCTGGGGGAAGAATGTTCTAGGCTAGTGGTCAGCAGACAGTGGCTCTTGGGCCAAAGCTGGCTGCCTCTTGTTTTGCGAATAGAGTTTTACTGGGACTCAGCCCCGCCCATTCATTATGTGTGGTCTACGGCTGCTTCCAGCCTCGCCGAGTGGTTGTAACTGAGAGCCCTGGCCCTCCAAGACCCCCTGGCCCTCCGAGACTGCATACTAACTGGTCTTCAGCAGAGAAAGTGTGGGCGCTCCGGGTCTAGGCAGGAGCAGGGGACCTGTGCCGCTCTTTTTATTGTTATTCATTTGTGTTGGAGTATGGTTGCTTTACAATGCTAAGTTTCTGCTGTACAGCAGAGTGAGCCTGCCATGCATATACAAGACCCCCTCTCTTTAGGATCGCCTTCCCATTTAGGTGGTTCAGACAGTAAAGAATCTGCCTGCAATCCAGGAGGCCCAGAAAGATGCCCTGCAGAAGGGAATGGCTACCCACTCCAGTATTCTTGCCTGGAGAATTCCATGGACAGAGAAGCCTGATGGGCTATAGTCCGTGGGGTCACAAAGAGTCGGACACGGCTCAGTAACTAGAGAGGAGGCACCCGGGTCCCATTTAGGTCATCACAGGGCATGGAGTAGAGCTCCCCATTGCTATACAGTAGGTTTTCACTAGTTACCGATTTTATACACGGTATCAGTGGTGTATGTATGTCAAGCCCAGCCTCCCAATTCATGCTTTTCTCCCTTGGTGTTCATGTCTCAGTGTCTGTATCATTTTTCTAGATTCCACAGGTGTATCACACAGTGCTCCTTATCAGGCCATTCTGCCGATGAACACCTGCGTTGTCCCCAGCCCTGGTGGCTCAGTGGTAAAGAACCCGCCTGCAAGGCAGGAGACTCGGGTTTGATCCCTGGGTCAGGAAAATCCCCTGGAGAAGGAAATGACAACCCACACCAGGATTCTTGCCTGGAGAATCCCATGGGCAGCGGAGCCTGGTGGGCTACAGTCCACGGGTCACGAAGGAGGAGCTAACATCTGACTCTTCAGTTAGCATCTTTCTCGCGTCACTGGGCTTACCCGTGTGAGACTCCAGGAAAGAAGTTATTTTTATATTAGGATAAGCAGGGGAGCGTAAAACTGCCGACAGGCATCTTTAATCAGATTATAGAACCTGCTTCGTCCCATCCTGCTGTAAACCTGCCACCAGGGCCGTTGATTCCCTTGGGGACATGTGTGGCTTATTTGGGCTTTGTTCGGAGTCTATACTTGGACTTCTCTGGTGGCTCCCACGGTTAAGAAACTGCCTACAATGCAGGAGACCCAGGTTCAGCCCCTGGGTTGGGAAGATCCCCTGGAGAAGGGAATGGCTGAGCACTCCAGTACTCTTCCCTGGGAAATCCCATTGACAGGGGAGCCTGGTGGCTATAGTCCATGGGATCGCGAAGAGTCGGATTGGACAGCACTCAGGTGCAGTCCTACTTTGGTTTATCGTCTCAGGAGACAGGGCTCGAGTGCTTTGAGAACGCTCCGTCCTTGTTTCTCTTCCCTCCTTTCTGCCGGTGGTCCACAGTAGCCCCTTTTGTAATTTGGACTTCGTTTGAGATGCCCGGTGCTGGGCTTGTGAGATGAAGTTTTTTTCTCAGAGCTGACAGCAAGTCTTCAATATGAAGACTTTTTTTTTTTTTTTTGGTCTGGTGTCTATTTAATTGACAGTTTCAACTCTGCATGAACCGGGAAGTTTGGCCACTTAGCTTCCTTGTGATCCCGGGGGAAGGAGGTGAGGAATGAACACGCTTGATAGGAGAGAGAGATGGAAGGAAGAGACCTCTCGGAAAGCCAGTGGTGGTGCCGGGGGGACGTGAGCACAGCTCACTGCCGGCGCGTGGTGGGTGCTGGGCTGGAGGTGGGGCTGGAGCAAGCTTTCCTCCTGCCCGTTGGGCCGCTGCCAGCGCAGGTTTTCATGATTTCATTTACAGAGCGCCGCAGCTGCTGAGTTTTGAACATTGAAAGCAGCCCATTAATAAGCCTTTGCTTCATACTTTGGGTGTGAGGGCAGTGATGTTTTCTTTAACCTGCAAATTGCCCTGCCCAGTGCCATGCGGGAGCAAGTTAGTGCTGAAAGGGGTCCCTTTCTGTGGCAGAGGGACTCTGCCCTGGGAGGCATCACGGGGTCCTGTTCCCTGGAGCTCAGTAGCTTTGTTGGAAGAAAGACCTGGGAGACCTCGTGAAGGCCTTCTGGGTCCCCAGAACATTTCTGAATGGCTCAGCCCGTGGTTCCCAATGACTGCCCCAATCTCCTCCTGGCTCTGGCTTCTGGGCGGTCTTGACAAGTGGGTGTCTGTGGAGTCTGGAGATCTGATAAGTGGGCGTGACCCCCCACCCCCACCCCCAGGGAAAGCCTGGAATGGACATTGTTTCTAAGCACTCTTGCCTGTGACTTTCAGAAATGGGTGGAACTTTCGTCTGCCTGTCAGCATGAATGAGGCCCGTGCCGTATCGGAGTCTTTGGGAATGACGCAGTTGGGTCCACAGCCTGCCTGCCCTCGGGCCTTAGACTATGGTTCTGCTGCTGAAGCAGACGTGGCCCAGAAGGCCTGCTGCTCCGTTACCAGCTTTCCCAACCTGGAGCCGTTTTAGTCCAACCCTTACTATTTAATTGTATTATTATTTTTTTAACCGGCCATGTAAAAGCAACGGTTCTCTTTTTTATGTCTTAAATTATGAAAGTATGATAACACATTTTTAGGAGACTTGGAAAACGCAGTTATATATAGTTTTACCATGTGTTAAAATTATTTTTAAGTAGATAAATTGAGATTTCTTTAGTTGGCGTTTTGATATCGTATTCTCAAGAATTAATTGGATATACAGAAAAGTAGAAGCATATAGTAGACCTGAAAAGCACCATGAACCAATTCAACATAATTAAGATTTATACAGTTTTCACCCAGTTAAGACACAAATTTAGACAATTTATACAATTTTCACACCAGTAGGATACAAATTCAATTCAAGCTCCCATAGACGATAAACCGGAAGACACTGGAACATATCCAGGGACATAAAACAAGGTTAAAAGCAGTGGTTCTCTTTTTTTAGAACATGTATGTAAGTGTAATTGATTTACAATATCGTGTGAGTTTTAGGCATACAGCAGAGCAATTCAGCTATATATGTGTGTATGCGTGCGTGTGCATGCGTGTATGTATATATGATGTATTTACACACGTTTTCAGATTATTTTCCTTTATGGTTTGTTACGTAATATTGAGTGTGGCCCCTTGCACACCGCAGTAGAGCCTTGCCGGTTATCTATTCTATACACAGGAGTGTGCATTTAAGGAGGCATGGCGGCCCACCGCAGTACTCTCACCTGGAGAGTCCCCATGGACAGATGAGCCTGACGGCTGCCGTCCTCGGGGTCGCAAGACAGACACGACCGAGCGCAAGCACAGCGCTGCACCGTGCGCGTTCATTGACCCCAAGCTCCTGATTTATCCCTCTTCTCACAGCCCTTTCCCCTTGGACAATCATCTATAAAATCGTTTATAACTTAAGAAAGAAATAAATAAAAGCAGTGGCTGTCGGTGGGGGAGGGAGTTGTCCCCCAGGGACACTGAGCCCTGTCTAGAGGCATGTCTGTCTGTCCCACTTTGGGGGTGGGGCGGGGCTGGGCGTTGAGCGGGCGGATGAGGCCAGACGTGCCGCGCAGCATCCGGGGAGGCACAGAACAGGCCCGGCCGCAGAGAGCAACCCCGTCCGAGATGCCAGAGGGCTGAGGCTGAGAGAATCTGGCTTAAGGAAACACGTTATTTTTAAGCGAAGTTGAGTGAACCAGGATCCCTTCCCATACATCCAAAGTAAATACGAAAATAATGAGCACGTTGAAATCGAAACCATGTTTATAGATTCCAGGTAGATGCTCTTGTGGGCCAAGCCTCTGGTTCGGAGGCTATCGCTCTCTTTATGACAAAGGGAAGTGTCACAGACACGCGAAGCAGCAGAGGGTGGAGCTCTTCTCTGCTCAGGTCATCGGTGCGGTTAGAAGGAGACGCAGGGACCTCCCCCGTGCTCCCATGATTAAGACTCCCCTTTGCAGGGGACGCAGGTTCGATCCCGGGTCGAGGAGCTGAGATCCCACATGCCCCAAGGCAACTAAGCCAGGGAGCCATAGCTAGAGAGTCCACGTGCTGCAAGGAGACATGCCGTGTGGCTGTAACTCAGACCCAACCCAGCCGAAGGAGTAAATAAATATTTTTTTAAAACAGGGGAAAAAAAAGAGAGAGAAGGTAGAAGACTTCCTGGGGATCCAGTGATTAAGACTTTGCGCTCGCCACCGAGGAAGCCAGAATCGAAAGAAACACGTGCACCCCAGCACTCACAGCAGCTCTTTACAGTAGCCAGGGCGTGGAAGCAACCTAGATGTCCACCGGCAGACGGGTGGGTAAGAAAGCTGGGGTGCATATACACAGTGGAGAATTACTCAGCCATTAAAAAGAATGCATTTGAGTTCTAATGAGGTGGATAGAACTGGAGCCTGTTATACAGAGTGAAGTAAGTCAGGAAAAGAACACCAATACACTATACTAATGCGTATATATGGAATTTGGAAAGATGGTAATGATGACCCTGTATGCGAGAGAGCAAAAGAGACACAGGTGTAAAGAACAGACTTTTGGACTCTGGGAGAGGGAGAGGGAGAGGGTGGGATGATTTGAAAGAATGGCATTAAACATGTATATTATCATATGTGACATGGATCGCCAGTCCAAATTTGAAGCATGAGACAGGGTGCTCAAAGCCAGTGCACCAGCCCCAGAAGGATGGGCTGGGGAGGGAGGGGGGAGGTGGTTCAGGGTGGGCGACACACGTACACCCGTGGCTGATTCACATCAATGTATGGCCAAAACCACCACAATATTGTAAAGTAATTAGCTTCCAATTAAAATAAATAATTTAAAAACCTGTGCTTGCAGTGTAGGGGGGCATGAGTTCCATCTGTGGCTGGGGAACTAAGATCCCACATACCCCACAGTGTGGCAAAAAATAATAGTAATTGTTTTTTAATTACCAAAAATAGACGCAAGAAGGTAAAGAGAGTGTCCCCCTCCTACTGTGAGTTTATGTTCTTTTGTGATGTCTGCCCATCAGCTAAAACAAACCCGGGTGCCCCCTTGTTGTTTCCCATCTCAAGCTTAGGGGAACACTGTCTCCATGCCCTGCATGTAAATAGAAGCAGCTGAGAGTTCCTGTCTATGAGGATGGGTTTCCTGTAACTTGGGTGCTGCAGATGCCGGGAGCTGGTGGTTAGACCCCAATGGAAATCTTTTTCTCTTTTCTCACAGATAATTACACTAATAGCAGCTTCCTTTAGGCATAGGCCCTTTTCATCTTCAAAGCCCTTTATACATGTGAGCTAACCTCCTGGCTCCCCAGTGGAGTCAGGAGTCCTGAGTCTCCCCGGACGGTGCCACCAGGCCCAGTGAGATGAAGTGGGTCATGGCGTTCCGAGTTAGGTGAGGTTCGGGTTGGGATTCAAGTTGGCGGCTGCTGGACTCCTAGACACGGCCTTGCCTGCCCCACACCTTTCTCTTGGCCAGCCCCGCCTGCATGTTGGAGCCAAACCTCAAATTCAGGCAGGTCTGGAGAGAGAGAGAGAGAGGAGGGTGGCATTCCTTTTCCCTTCTCTCTTGAGGGCTGCTTTTCCAGGGGCGCTCAATGGTTTTCTTAAAAAAAAAAAAGAAAGAAAAATTAGTAATTCCCCTATGGCAGGTAATCCCTCCAAAACCAGGGAGTCACTTTAAGAAAATATTTTCCTTGCGGACCGTGTCTCCCAGGATGTCGGTAGGAGGGGGCCTGGAGCTGAAGCGCCCTTTCACGGGCCCTGTTTGAAGGCGTCTGTGGTTGGCAGGACCCGCGTGTAAGGGCTGCGGGTGCCTGGCCGTGAGCCGTGACCACACCGGCGAGGACCACCGGGGCGCGAGCAGGCTGTGGGTGCCTGTGGCCGCCGTGGCATTTCCTCTGCGCTCATCCCAGACACTTCTGGATCTGCCCAGAAGGGGAGCCGGGGAGGGGTCAGGGCAAAGGACCAGCAGGATGGGCTTGGGCACAGAAGCGTCAGGGTGATAGCAGCCATCTCATGCCATTTCCCAAGGGCTGAAAAAAGTAAAAGGGCAGAATCTTCAGGATTCCAGAGACATGGAAGCCTGCCAGTGGGTCCCCGTGGGTCTCTGCGTCCCTTCACTTCGGGGAGATGCTCCAGTGGGCCCCACGTGGGTTCCTGTGATGCTGGCCCTCAAACACCGCCCACTGCGGGCTCCAGTAAATCAAGGCAGAAAGTGTCCTTTGGGTCAGGGCTGGAGGAAGGGGGTGAGAGTGTGTGTTTGTTTGTGTTGGTAATGCCGCCAGGGGTGGATACTTTTTGTGGCATGGAGATCCGCGTGTGTGCCCGGTGTAGGGCAGGGGACGTTCTGGGCTGCTTTCAGCCTTGTCTGCGGTGGCTTAGGCGTCCCCAGCTCCGTCCTGTGTTCATCTGAAGCCTCTGCCTTTTGTCTTGGTCCACTCTGGCTGCTCTAACAAAAGTTTATCACAGACCAGGGGCTTCGATGACAAACGTCTATCTCCCAGGGTTCTGGAGGCTGAGAAGTCCAAGAGCAGAGTGCCAGCGTGGTCAGGGTCTCGGTTTACAGACAGATGTCTTCTCGTTGTGGACTTAAGGGGAGAGAAGGCGGGACAGAGGGAGAGAGTGAAGGGGAGGGAGAAGCAAATTCCGGTCCGGAAGGTAGGAAGGCCTTTATTTTACCCTGGCTTTGTAGACCAGTTTTTGGTGAGTAATTCTTGTCTCTTTTTATAAGGGCCCCAGTCCTGTTATGGTGCTTCTCGGGTGGCACAGTGGCAATGAACCCGCCTGCCAGTGTAGGAGATGGAAGAGGCACAGGCTCCGTCCCTGGGTCAGGAAATGCCCTGGAGGAGGAAATGGCAGCCCACTCCCGTGTCCTTGCCTGGAGACGTCCATGAACGGGGGAGCCTGGTGGGCTACAGTCCATGGGGTCACAAAGAGTTGGACGTGACTTAGCGCGCGCGCGCGCACACACACACACACACACACACACACACACACACACTGCCATCATTAGGGCTCCACCTTCATGGCGTAACTACCTCCCAAAGGACCCCACCTCAAACACCATCAGACTGGGGACTGGAGTTTCCACATGTGAATTTGTGGGGAGGATGCGGTGTTCAGTCCCTAGCCCCTATCTATATAATCTCAGAGTTACAGAGCCACAGGTGTGGACGGGGCGAAGGGTACAGAGCGAGGACCCAAGAGCAGCGTGAACTTGGGTCCCTTGCTGTTTGCCGGGCGTGAAGGGGACCGTGAGAGCAGGCCCGGAGTGGGAAGAGCTGGTGGGGGGAGAGGGTGATCCTGGCACGGGGCTCAGCGTAGCCAGAGCTCCCGAGCGGGACACTGGAAACCCAGGCACAGTTGAGCCCCATCCGCTGCCTGGCCGCAGCCACAGCCAGCTTGGTCGTCCCACAAAGGTCGTATCCGGTTATTGGAACTGTCAGCAGAGGCCCGCTTGTCACCCTGCCTTTGTTGCTGTGGGATCCAGTTTCCCTGAAAACAGAAGTGTGGCCCCGTGCGGCGCGGTGTCCTCCTCACATTTCAGTTGTTTCTTCGGGCTTCCTGTTACCATGGTTTCTCCCCAAGCCGGGTGAATGCTCCTCGGGAAGAAAATGGGATGGAGACAGGAGAGAGGGCTCCCACCAGGATGCAGATACCCGTCTCGGGGCGCCTCCTGGCCTCCGCCTCGTCCTTCTCCATTGTCCACCGGCTCTTCCTGCCTCCCCCTGCCCCCAGGTCTGTGCTCATCCTCCTGAGTCCCACGTAACCCCTTCCTTCCCCAGGTCGCAAGTGTAGAGGAGCGTGCTCAGAAGCACAGCCTGTCAGGTTTGTTCCCGGGTCATCCTTAACTTGCCCCATTGGGTTCTTTCTCTCTTAAGGCTGGGCTTGTTTCTTTTACTTGGTTGTGTTTTCAGCCCTCCCGGGTCTTTGTTGCCGCGAGCTGGCTTTCTTTGGCTGTGAGAGGGGCTCTCTCTGTTGCTCTAGGACGCAGGTCCGGTAGCTGTGGCCCACGGGACCAGCGGTCCTGGACCCGAGGTCGAGCCCGTGTCCCCCGCGTTGGCAGGTGAACTCTTAACCGCTGGACCACCGAGGAAGTCCTCGGTTCCTTCTTGATACTGAAGCTGCCGCCTTCTCCCCGTCTGTTCCTCCCAAGGCTTTCTTCTCGCCCTAGATTGTTTTCTCTAGAGCTGAGAGCCCAGAGGATCATTACTGCAATTGAGGAAATGGACATAAATGGTCACTCTCTCTTTTCTCTCTGATTCTGTCTCTGACCCACTCTCCGGCCACGGAGAAAGCCCTTTCTGAGCCTGATGCTTCTCTCAGGCGTGGCCACTGCGGTGCCTCTTTGCTTGCACAGAGCGGTTCGGGATTGCTATGAACTCTGCGTCTGATGTTAACTGCGTATCCATCCTTCCCACTCGGGATCCCAGCTCCAGCTTCTGCCCATCTTCTGTGTGGACAGCTCCAAACCGCTTCAGATCTGCTTGTCTCTTCCTGCTTTTGAGCCCTGTGTCCGCTCCTGACTGCTGCACACTGACCGCCCACAGACGTGCTCCCACCCTGTCTTCTGTCCATGGGTGAGCTTCAGCCCTTGGTCTCTAAATTCCAACCCATTGCCGTGCTTTTCAGCACACCCTTCGTGTTAATAAAAGTGACTCCCAAACTTGCACTCTTGACCCTGAGATTTCTTCACACGTCAGCTCTTTGTGTCCTTTTCCGTGTCCACCTCTTCAAGCTTATTACCTGTGAAGGCCAGTGGCCTCTCTGCCCGAGATGTTGCTCTGCAGTGGGCATCCTCATTTCTCATCAGGGTAAAATCATTTGTAAATTTGGGGGTAAAGTTTTAGGGTAAAATCAGTATCTTTTTACCTGTTGGCATTCATTTAGCTGCTTACTATGACTTGATGTTTACCTGTAATGCAGGCTTTTCAAAACCACTCTGTTTTATTCCTTGACACTTCTTGGGTGTATACCACACTCCACAGTCTTTAAGGGACTGTGTTACGATTGACATTGATACTTTTAAAGGATGCTGTTGCCTCCTCCCCCATTGTTTGATGGAGAAGTCCTCGTGTTGGGTTTGAAGTTTCCTCGTGATTAGATGGGGGTTATGTTTTCTGGGCTGGAATCCCGGCTTGGCGCTGCGGTATCTTTCTCACTGTGTCGCACCCAGGGTCCACCCGGACCCGACTGGTGATGCAAACGTTGATGGCTTCTGCAAGGTATTGTCTGAGTTCTCCCGTGTGTGATTGCTGTTTTCCTTCTCCCTCACAGCAAGTGAACAGTCTGCTAGGGAGACTTTCAGGCCATGCAGAGATCCGCAATGAAATTCCTACTAGCATCCGGTGGTGATTCTTGCCTGAACCCACCTTTACCGTGACGGTTGCCAGTGACTTTGCCCCTCCAGTGCTGGCTCAGTGTCCATCATTCGGCTCCTGGTGTTCTGCTGCTGGCGAGAGACCTCCCTCCTGGCCACCTATATACCTGTCCATTCACTGCAAATAGATGGGGAAAGAGTGGAAACAGTGGCTGGCTTTATTTTTCTGGGCTCCAAAATCACTGCAGATGGTGATTGCAGCCATGAAATTAAAAGACACTTACTCCTTGGAAGGAAAGTTATGACCAACCTAAACAGCATATTAAAAAGCAGAGACATTACTTTGCCAACAAAGGTCCATCTAGTCAAGGCTATGGTTTCTCCAGTGGTCATGTATGGATGTGAGAGTTGGACTATAAAGAAAGCTGAGCACCGAAGAATTGATGCTTTTGAACTGTGGTGTTGGAGAAGACTCTTGAGAGTCCCTTGGACTGCAAGGAGATCCAACCAGTCCATCCTAAAGGAGATCAGTCCTGGGTGTTCATTGCAAGGACTGATGTTGAAGCTGAAACTCCAGTACTTTGGCCACCTGATGAGAAGAGCTGACTCATTTGAAAAGACCCTGATGCTGGGAAAGATTGAGGGCAGGAGGAGAATGGGATGACAGAGGATGAGATGGCTGGATGGCATCACCGAGTCAATGCACATGGGTTTGGGTGAACTCTGGGAGTTGGTGATGGACAGGGAGGCCTGGCATGCTGCAGTTCATGGGGTTGCAAAGAGTCGGACACGACTGAGCGACTGACCTGAACTGAACTGAATTCACTGAACTCACCAATTCCTGAATTCCTTAATTATTCAATGGTTTACTGCTTTCTTTAATTACTAAAATGTCCCTGATTTGCCAGTGGGAGCTCCTTCAAACTGGCTCCTCTGTCCTTACACAAATGCACACTTGCTGGGTATTAGGTCTCTCCAGAATACATTGATACCGTGACCTGTATATGACAGTAACTTACATGTGTGAGGAGAGAGAGACGCCTTATCTCTGTTGGATGCTTTCTTGGGTCACTTCATGCTGCTGTCGAGTAAGCAGCAGCTTCCTGACTGGGCTTCCCTGTTGATTCAGCTGATGAAGAATCCGCCTGTGATACAGGAGACCCTGGTTTGATTCCTGGGTCCGGAAGATCTGCTGGAGAAGGGATAGGCTACCCACTCTAGTATTCTTGGGCTTTCCTGTTGGCTCAGATGATAAAGAATCCGCCTACAATGCGGGAGACCTGAGTTCAGTCCCTGGGTTGGGAAGATCCCCTGGAGAAGGGAAAGGCTACCCACTCCAGTATTCTGGCCTGGAGAATTCCATTTGCAAAGAGTCAGACATGACTGAGCAACTTTCACTTTCACTGTAAATATCTTAACACATTTGCGCAAGTCGTTTCGTGGGTAGGAACGCTGGAGCGTCACAGCACTGAAAGCTCTGCTGGCTTGCACTGGGGAACCTATAAGTGACACTTAGCTGGTGTTAAGTCCTCCCTTACTTTTGAGTGTCTTTTTACCAAGCCACATTACTCACGGTATGTAGAAGGGCTTAGTGGATCAATATCCGTTGTTGACATTCGCATGAGAAAGATTAAATAAAAGCTGCAAAGTGGAGGTGATTTTTCTTTTACCAGGAATTATGAATTCAGATGCCTACAGGGTCCAGGAAATTAACTCAAATGATTACGGCTTCTGCTTTGGCGTGGTGTAGATTGCAGTACACTGGGGAGCCCATGCCCCGCCTGAAAGAGACAGCTTTTCAACTCTGACTACCCGTGTAGGAATATAGGTTTGAGGAAGGCGGATCTTCTCACTTTTCAAGATCATGCAAAAATCTAGATGTTTGTACAAAACCTAAAAAAATCTCCCATCATTACATCTTATCCCTTAATTTTTTTTTAAAGGTTAAAGCACACGTCAGGCTAAATAAAGCATCCTTCAGGTCTCTAAGGTCCTCCCCAGTGGCTTAGCAGTAAGGAATTGCCTGCAGTGCATGAGATACAGGAGATGTGGGTTTGATCCCTGGGTCTGGAAAGTGCCCTGGAGGAGGTGTCGCCCACTCCAGTGCTCTCGCCTGGAGAATCCACCGAGGAGCCTGGTGGGCTACAGTCCATGGAGTCAGAAAGAGTCGGACATGGCTGAGGTGACAGCATGCACACAGAGGTCTGTAAGCTGAGCCAACTAGCTCCATGCCTTCAGCCCCTGATTACCTTGAAGCGTGGCAGCAGAGAATTGACAATAAAGCCTTCATGAGTCTTCTTGAGGATATAACTTGATGGTCCTGTGATTTCTTATCCAGAGAAAAAATTCTTTAAGGTTCATCTTCAGTTCAGTTGCTCAGTCATGTCCGACTCTTTGGGACCCCAAGGACTGTGACATGCCAGGCCTCCCTGTCCATCCTCAACTCCTGGAGTCTACTCAAACTCATGTCTATTGAGTCAGTGATGCCATCCAACCATCTCATCTTATCATCTCCTTCTCCTCCTGCCTTCAATCTTTCCCAACATAATGGTCTTTTCCAGTGAGTCAGTTCTTCGCATCAGGTGGCCAAAGTATTGCGGCTTTGGCTTCAGCATCAGTCCTTCCAGTGAATATTCAGGACTGATTTCCTTTGGGATGGACTGGTTGGGTCTCCTTGCAGGCCTAGGGGTTCTCAAGTCATCTCCAGCACCACAGTTCAAAAGCATCGCTTCTTCAGTGCTCAGCTTTCTTTATAGTCCAACTCTCACATCCATACACGCATGACTACTGGAAAAACCATAGCTTTGACTAGACGGGCTTCTGTTGGCCAAAAAAAAAAAATAATAAAAAGGTTCATCTCAGAGTCCCAGTTAGAAAAGAAAGCAAGATATAAAATCCATTGCTGGAAAACCTGAATGAATTTCTTTTAGTGTATTGCTAATGACCTCTCCCTGAAGATTCAATTCCAAGTGGCTTCCTGGATCCAGTTTTCAGGCGCATGTAATTCTGGTACTTGATGTTTGGAGGTCAGTTGCTGGCCTTTACTCTGGAACAAAGAAGGGTTGTAACAACCATTGCCCACCCTGTTAATACACACTGCAGCCTAGCATCCCCACCTTGCCAAATTATTTCCAGAGGGGAACATCTTTTAGTAAAGTGCAGTTGGTCATGACTTCACAAATATTTCTACTGAATTGTTACCAAGAAAACTTTTGCCTTATGAATTTTTTTGTTTTATTACTCTGCTAAAACAAACACACTCCAAAAAGACATGTAGTCTTCCACTTCACTCAAATGTCATGCCTCAGGCCCCATCTCTCTTTCTCTCTCTTTTCTCCTAAAGAGAAAGCATAAGAAATGCCAAGTTATAACACACGGGCTTTTTCAGGTGCGTATGGTATTTTCTGTCCTTCGTCTTACTCTGGTTAGGTTGGCTGGATTTCTGATCTGAAAAGATTTCAAGTGCCCTCTGCCACCCGTTTTAAATTGGAGTGTAATCGCTTCACAGTGTTGTGTTAGTTTCTGCTGCACAACACCCTGAATCAGCTGTAGGGATACATAGATCCCCTCTCTCTTGGGTCTTCCCCCCCCCCATTCCCCTCATCTAGGTCATCACAGAGCACCAGGCTGAGCTCCCCCTGCTTGAAGCAGGTTCCCACTAGCTATCTACTTTACACATCATAGTGTATGTATACTTTGGCCACCTGATGTGAAGAACTGACTCATCTAAAAAGACCCTGATGCAGGGAAAGACCGAGGGCAGGAGGAGAAGGGGATGACAGAGGATGAGGTGGTTAGAGGGCGTCACTGACTCAATGGACATGAGTTTGGGTAAACTCTGGGAGTTGGTGATGGATAGGGTGCTGCGGTCCATGGGGTTGCAGAGTCGGACACGACTGAGCGACTGAGCTGAACTGAACTGAGTGTATGTATGTCGGTCCTAATCTCCCAATTCGTCTCACCTCCCCCTTCCTCCCACTCCAAGTTCTCATGTCCGTTCCCCACGTCTGTGTGTCTGTTCCTGCCCTGGGAATAGGCTCATCTGTACTATTTTTCTAGATTCCCCGTGTATGTGTTAATATACGGTATTTGTTTTTCATTTTCTGACAACGTCAGTCTGTGTCAATCTAGTAGAACCTATTGGTTCTACTTGTCAGGTTGCACTCGACCCTTTGTGTCTTCTCTGAACACTCCCCTGTCTTCTGTTCTTCCTGGATAGATGGTGCTAGGAGAGAAGATCTCATGAAAGGCGTTATTTTCCAGTTCTTTCTCATCTGAAGACTTGCTTCCAACAGGCTTGTGTCCTGGCCCCAGGGAGGGATTCAGTTCTGAATGACTCTGAGTGGGCTTCCCTGGTGGCTCAGACTGCAGAGACCGGCTGCAACGCAGGAGAGCTGGGTTCAGTCCTTGGGTTGGGAAGATCCCCTGGAGGAGGGCATGGCAACCCACTCCAGTACTCCTGCCTGGAGAATCCCGTGGACAGAGGAGCCTGGAGGGCTATAGTCCATGGGGTCGCATAGACTCGGACACCACTGATCGACTAACACTTCACCTTCACTGAATAGGGGTGCAAATCTCTGCACTCTAATCCTCACTCTAAAATTATCCAATTTTCTAAAATTGGTGTCTCTTTCCTGCTCTGAATAGCGTCCCTACCTTTCAGATATTCTAGTGTCTTGTTGAAAAGGGCAAACGAGTCTCTTTCAGCCCTGGTATTTTTTTGCAGACTCAGCTTCACCGGGCACAAACCTGAAACACAGTCGCTCACTCCCTGTGTTTACTTTTATTTCCAGCCACATCTGGAGGCCAAAATTCATAAATTTATCGCCAAGCCTGACAACAGTTTACTGAGTTAGTATGTTAAGGGAAGAGAGAGAGGAAAAAAAAAAAAAAGGCAAAAAAAACACAACGATCTCCTGACTTGTCGGGTGTAAAATGGATGGAGAACCCGATGGGCGGACCGTAAACCCCAACCGTGTTTATTAACATCTGCGGCCTGCCTGCAGACGGTGGAGGCGTGAGTCGGCCCTGTTTGTCTTGGAGACTGAGTCCAGAGCGTTCCACGGTGTACCCTCCATATATATATACGGCCAGGCGTTGTGTTAGCCCCGAGGAGGCCAAGGCGAGGAACAAGGGCTGTTCAGAGGAGGGACCACAGATTCGATAGGGCGAGGGCGGGAAGGGGCCCTGGCCGTGTTTACAGTAGGGGCAGGACGGTGGGTGGGCCGATTCTCGTGACGTACTTGAGGCTTTAAAAAACGGTCATAAATCTGATGCCTGTCAAACAGGGCTGGCAGTTTCTTTTCCTTTCACAACCAGGTTTTGTATGACCCAAAAAAAAAAAA
>SJYA01004083.1:16771-43510 GCA_006410615.1 Neotragus moschatus | reverse complement strand
AGGGATTGGGGGCAGGAGGAGAAGGGGACGACCGAGGATCAGATGGCTGGATGGCGTCACTGACTCGATAGATGTGAGTCTGAGTGAACTCCGGGGGTTGGTGATGGACAGGGAGGCCTGGCGTGGTACAACTCATGAGGTCGCAAAGAGTCGGATACAGCTAAGTGACTAATCTGAACTGATAGCAATTTCACTTCTGACAATGTACTGAAATTAAAGCATAAACTTGAACTGATTATTTGCGCACCATGTTCATAGCAGCATTATGTACAATAATCAAATGGTAGAAACAACTCAAATGTCCACTAAGAGATGAATGAATACACACAATGTTGTATATACATATAAAGGAATATGATTCATTCTTTAAAAAGGACTTAAATTTTGACATCTGCTCCAAGACAGATGAATCTTGAAGACATTTTACTTACATGGCATAAACAAAATGACAAACATTGTATGATTTCACTTATATGAGGGACCCAGAGGAGTCAAATTCATAGAAAAAAGAAGTAGAAGAGTGATGACTAAAAGGAGGGGACTGGGGAGTTAGTGTTTAATGGGTACAGAGGTTCAGTTTGAGAAGAAAAAATTCTGGGGATGCACATTGGTGATGGCTGCACAAGAATGTGAATGTACTTAATGTCACCAAATGGTGCACTTTAAAACAGTTAAAATGGTAAATTTTATGTTGTGTATATTTTGCCACAATTATTTTAAGTGAATGAACCAAAGCCAAAAGTAATTTTACCAAAGCTGCAGAAAGGTAAACAAATGACAACTCATCTTATATCTGACGTGTGTACTAGTCACTCAGTCATGTTCGATTCTTTGTGACCTTATGGACTGTAGCCCTCCAGGCTACTCTATCTGTATAATTCCTCAAGCAAGGATACTANTTTTAAGTGAATGAACCAAAGCCAAAAGTAATTTTACCAAAGCTGCAGAAAGGTAAACAAATGACAACTCATCTTATATCTGACGTGTGTACTAGTCACTCAGTCATGTTCGATTCTTTGTGACCTTATGGACTGTAGCCCTCCAGGCTACTCTATCTGTATAATTCCTCAAGCAAGGATACTAGAGTGGGTTGCCATTTCCTTCTCCATTATATATGATACATATTCCAAATTACAAACTATGACTTTGAGCTTACCAGCCATCCCATTTTCAACACCCAACCTGATTTCTCCTCAGGACCAGGGATCAGGGTGCAGGGCCTGTGCATGAACCACAGACGTTCACAGGGGCCTTTCAGAGCTGCTCAGCAGCACCAGGTTTACCCTAAGGAATTGGTCCACCTGTGACCTGCAAGAAGTGTCTTATTTCTACATCTCAGTAGAAATCTACATGCAAGGCTGTGCAGGAGGAAATTCCCATGTTTCTGGAATTTCAGGTTATGTATACAGTTTCTGACTTTGTAAAGAAATAATTATTTTAGGCTAATTAAGCCAGTAAATGAACACTTTGGGAGATGTTTACATTCACATAAGCAACATACAGCGTCAGATCAGATTCCCCAAAGGAGACATTCCAAAGTGTTAGCAGGAAGAAGAAGAAAACCAGGTGGACAGTGTCTCACTTGTGCAGCAAAGAACAAGATTGGTTTGACTAAACCATCATCTCAAAGCTAAGTTCGGGTTTTCACACTGCAGTTCTGGTGAAATTCCCTGCATACTTATGAGAGCTAAGCATGATCTGGAAAGATGAACATCTAGCTAATTTGTGGGGAAATCTGAGTATTTGTCTACTAAATGGCAGAAGGTGCAAGAGAATAACAAAAATGATGATGGCTGACAATGAAAGCCCTTAACTAGAAGGTATGTCACCCAAGGAGAAACTGGGATCATGTACCAAACACTCACAGTGAGACGCCAGGGCCCTGAGTCCACACAGTCCCGAAATATAACAAGAGTCTGCTCAAGGAAAGATGGGAGAAGACATTCTACATTTTCCCCAGAAAGGTATTCCCAAGAAACAGGAGCTCTAGATAAGTAACAAATAGGAAAACAAGAAATAATTTTCATTTAAATCGCCTGGTTGTAGCTTTCACTGAGGATTTTATTCATTTTTAATAAAGTTAAATATATTTACTATGTGCAATTTGACATTTTGATGTAAATAAACATTGGGAAACGGTTACAGAAGGAAAACAAATGAACAAACACATCATCGCACATGGTTATCCTTTTGTGTGTGTGGTGAGAAAACTTAAGATCTATTCTCTCATCAAATTTCAACAATAAAATATAGCTAAATAATTTTTTTCTAGGAAAAAGCAAACAGCCCAGGGCAAAGATATACACAAAGATCAAGTTTATAAAGAGCTCTTCAGCTCTTAACAGTGTGGCAATTCCTTTGTGAAAATAGCTAATATCCTTAATTCTTTTATACTACTTAAGACTAGGATAAACTATAGAATAATTCTGTGGTGGTTCTCAACACAGAATAACTGAACACACCAAATCAGGTCTTATTAAAAGTGCTAAAATGCATACTAAAGAAAAAGGAAATATTGAATTAAGAAAATGACTTGAATGAATAGCAACAAATTCCCACCAAAATTACTAAAAACCGCATAAGATTTCAAGTTTCATCCCAACATTCAGCTCTATTCTTTAATACCATTATAAACAACCATAGCTATAGAATATAGTGATAGAATCTATGTTTGGCATGGATTCCATTTATATTTTTCTTTAGTTTACACAATTACATTCAATATGACTAGATGGGTCATTTAAACATACAATCATTCCCTTTTTCAAATACATTTTGTGCTCCTAGATTTAATTTTATATATCCGATCAATGAAGTTTACTTTTAAATACAAATTTGATGTAAAGATGATCTTAATGAACAACAAAATTCCACAAATAAAGCTACAAGATTAAGGCATGAAAACACTGAAAACCAATTTGATACTTTTTATACTTATTTTTTAAAACTTTTCATTATTTACTGGTAAAGTTTGCTTAAACGACAACAAAAAAATTGGCCTGATGCAAATAGCAAGCTTCTCTAGGAAGGTGTAAATGATCCCAGTTACAAGATGTTTAATTTACAGAGAACTTTCCCTAAATGTTCCTGATCCTTCAGGAGAGGAGCACACCGTGGTACTGAGCGAAACTCACCTTGCGGTAGACAATGTGGCCCACGGCTACCCTCAGCCTCATCCCCACGCGCTGCTTGTGGTAGAAGCACAAGTGGTGCAGGACGGCCCACACGAGCACGCAGGCGCTCAGCCCTGCCGCACAGCCGTAGGCTTCGTGCAAAGCGGCAGAATCGTTGGGATCATAGTTTTCCACATAACTAATCATTTTCCCCAAAAATATGGGTAGAACTACCTTGGTGCCTTCCTGAAAGAAAAAAGCCTTAATTAGAAATACAAGCCATGCCAGTTTTTCTTAACACAAGCTTTACTTTTATTATTAGCATGTTAAAAAGCCATCTTGACAAAATGCTACATTCATGGCTAAACTAAAAGAAAAATACACAGATCCACTTTCTCCAGTAAGACAAGCAGACAACAGTTTTAACATAAGCCAAAATCTTACATTAAAAGACAATAAAGCCTTAAGACACATTTTTCATTTTCACCAAGAACTTTGTTGAACAACGTATTCAAAATTCTGTTCCACTATCTGTAAGGCCGGACATGGGGGCCAGGATGGGCCGCCCCCCCAACCCCCGCCTGCAGGGGAAGTCCCTAGGGAGGGAGCCTCCCAGAGCTTGGGGACCAGTAGCAGCACAGTCAGCCAGATAAAGCCGGTTAGGTAAAGACGATCAGGACACCCAAAAAAGTGTCTAACAAGCTTTAATGGGGAAGCGCTCCCGGGCGGGGTTCCCAAACCCAAACGGAGCAGGACGAGGAAGTCTGCGAAGCCCCGACAGAGTTTGTTTATATATGCACGTTGCAAGGGATGGCCAGGTTGATGGATGGCGGTTTGGATAGGTTGCCAGCAGAGGTGTCGCGAGCTGATAGGTTCTTCTACGTGGCTGGGGTGGGGCGGCTTTAGCTGGCGGACTGTGCTGCTACTGGTCCCCGGGATCTGGGAGGCTCCCTCCCTAGGGACTTCCCCCCTGGCGGGGGAGGGAGGGGGCGGCCCATCATGGCCCCCGGGTCCGACCTTACATTATCTCCTGTCATTTTTCAGGAAACCTGATAATTCCATCTTCCTTTATATTTTTTTTGAGCAAAGAATGATTTCAGGTGCCTTTTACAGTCTTCCTGGAAATTAAATCATTTTCCATTAAGAGAATTTGGTAAAAAAACAAAATAAATAGAAACCCAAAGGAGCAGTGTCTGCTGAATATGGCAGATGAGTCAGAACTTCCAAGCCAAGCTGTAACAGTTTTTGCTTGGTCATCAAAGAAACACGCGGTCTTATGTTATCCTGATGGAAGATAATTCATTTTCTGTTGAATAATTCCAACATATTTCATCAAGTGCTGCTTTATGTTGGCCTAACTGGGAGAAGTACTTGTTGGAATTAACTGGTTTTCCAGAAGGAGCTCATAATAGAGGACTCCTTTCCAGTCCCACCATATACACAACATCATCTTCTCTGGATGAAGAGGACTTTGGTGTGGTTGGTCATGGTTTGTTTCACTTACCCAATGATCTCTTTCATTCCACATTAGTGTACAGTATCCACTTTTCATTGCCCACCACAATTTGTTTTTTAAAAGGAACATTTTATTAATAGTTACATTTCAGTAGAAAATTGAGTGTGGAAATATGGTCAAGAAGGGTTTTTTGCTCCCTGCTTAACTTAGGTGGACAACAAACATCAAAGTGATTAATATAACCAAGATGGTGAAATGACTTTCAAGGTTTTTTTTATTTTGGATATTTTGAGTATGTTGGCTATCTCCCACATGATATAACATTGATTGTTCTCAATTGATGTCTAGATTTGATCTCTATCAACTTTAACTGGTCTGCTGCTGCTGCTGCTAAGTCACTTCAGTCGTGGCTGACTCTGTGCAACCCCACAGACAGCAGCCCACCAGGCTTCCCCGTCCCTGAGATTCTCCAGGCAAGAACACTGGAGTGGGTTGCCATTTCCTTCTCCAATACATGAAAGTGAAAAGTGAAAGTGAAGACACTCAGTCCTATCCGACTCTTGGCGACCCCATGGACTGTAGCCTACCAGGCTCCTCCATCCATGGGATTTTCCAGGCAAGAGTACTGGAGTGGGGTGCCACTGGTGTATTTGACTGTAAAACATCATCCACCAACAAATCTCCAACACGAACCTTTTATTTATTTTTGCTGTGTTGGGTTTTCATTGCAGTGTGCAGGCTTCTCTAGTTGGAAAGCGCCAGCATAGTTGCCCTGAGGCATGTGATACCTTAATTCCCTAACTAGAGATCAAGCACATGACCCCTGCATTGGAAGGCAGACTCATAACCACTGGACCACCAGGGAAGTCCCCTGATGGGTTTGTTTTTGATAGCTCTCTTCTGTCTGTAAAATGTTGAGGAACCCACAGAGGAAGAGAAGGAGAACCCAAAACTCAAAACACAAAGCATAACTAAAAAGCATTTTCTGCTCAACTAAATAGTGCCTGATCAGATTATTTATAGAAAGCTGACCCCATCTCTCAAATGGATGTGACAGTGAAGCCCTATACTCCTGTCTTGCTCTACACACACATGTTCACAGGCTGTAACACCTGCCTCACCTTCCACAAGGTCACAGGAGATTTTTTTTACTCCAGAGAAGAGAAGATTGTTTAGTGAAAGAATTATGAGTAAGATGACCATATCAGAGGAAGATGACCAGTTCTCAAGAACACAAAGGCTCACTGTTAGATTTCTAGGAAGCCTCGTCATTCACCCCTTGAAGCACTAAGAGCTTAAGAAGAGCCCCTCATAGACTGTAAAACACACTGTTGATACAGTTTACTGATATGGAAGTCTAGAGACTTACACAGAGAAGCAAGAAAGTCAAACTACACATGACAGTCCCAGCCCAGATACGATCAAGGGCAGCCCAGTGCTGTAGGCTACAAATCTGGGCCTCTCCACCAGAAGTGCAGTGGCAACACCTGCCATCCCAAAGTGTCCTAAAACTGTGATTCTCTTTGGGAATCACTGCTGTCTGTTCAGTTCAGTCTCTCAGTCATGTCCAACTCTTTGTGACCCCATGGACTGCAGCTTGCCAGGCTTCCCTTTCTATCACTAACTCCTTGAGCCTGGTCAAACTGATGTCCATCGAGTCAGTGATGCATTCAACTATCTCATCCTCTGTCATCCCCTTCTCCTCCTGCCTTCAATCTTTCTCAGCATCAGGGTCTTTTCAAATGAATCAGTTCTTCGTAACCAGTGGCCAAAGTATTGGAGTTTCAGCTTCAGCATCAGTCCTTCCAATGAATATTCAGGATGGATTTCCTTTAGGATGGACTGGTTGGATCTCCTTGCAGTCCAATGGACTCTCAAGAGTCTTCTCCAATAGCACAGTTCAAAGCATCAATGCTTCAGTGGTCAGCTTTCTTTATAGTCCAACTCTAACATCCATACATGACTACTGGAAAACCCACAGCTTTGACTAGATGGATCTTTGTTGGGTGTTAGTAAGCTGTCTGTTACTCATCTATTTCATCCTAACATTATTTCAATTATAGGAGGAGTAAGAGTAATATCACCCACCTAAAAGAATACTAATAAATGCAAGAAATTCAGCAAAAAAGAGTGCAAAATAAAGGCAGGTCATTACCGCCTAAGTGTCTGGGTTTATCTGCTGAGAGATAGTCTTTAACTACCCAGCTAAGCAAACAGCCTCACTAAGGAGTAATGCCAGTCCATGGCCTATAGCTTCTACTCTTCTGTCTATTCTGGATACAATCCTCAACTAGTGAGGAATAAAACAGCTGAGAAACTATTCCCTATCAAACTTGAAACTAACTAAATTAAAACTTTCTGGATAAGCAGGCACAATCAAAAATTATTCCCCAAAACTCTTCATCTTTGACATCAAAGTTTGATTTGTGAATATTCTTTCTACAAACCAACTGAGAATAGAGTTCTTACATCTTCACAGGAATTCTTCACAACTATGAAACCATGAAAGATTTTTAAAAAGAGCCTATTATAATATGACAACATTTGATCAAGGTTTTACAAGAATCTGAGAGTCTCTGGGGCAGACATTTCTCAGTGGAGTCCTTGGTATTCAGCCTCCTGAAAGCACTTGACTTTGGGCCCCATTTCCTGCTTCTTAGGGGAACCTCTCACAGGATTAAGTGCTAAAATGTCCCCACTCAGTATAGTTTCTCCATTACATTTCCACATGTACTTAAAAGGTTTCTTACCCAACTCCACCATCTCTGCTCCATTTCTCACCATTTCTCATTTTAATGAGAAAAATTAAAACAAAACAAAACAAAATTTAAAAAAACACAGAAAACAGAAACAAGCTATATCAGACAAAGAAAAAATGCTTGAGTGAAATATATAAGCAGGAAAAAATGAGCTTGTGGGAAAAATGAAGGGGCAATTATCTTCAGAAATGGGAGAACAGGTGACAAACAGTAGAGCTGAGAAAGATCCAGAGCTAAGGAGGAAGAGTAGTGAATCCGGAAAATAATAACCATTAGGATGCTAAATATAACCTCACTCCTCCTGACACAGTGGTCTTCATCCTGACTGAACCTTAGCCTCACCTGGGAGGGGTTAAGGGCACTCTGAGGCCTGAAGCCAAGCCTCTAGAACTGGTTTAGGTTCAACTGATTAAGGATGGACCCTGAAGTTCCCTCTGCCTGAAAGATTTTGGATGTAGAATCTAATTCCATGGAAGCATCTGCTATTCTCCTGCATCATCAGGGCATCTGGGCCTCAAGGGGCCATGAACCTGCTTTGAAGGACTTACAGGTACCACAGAAGGTTTTATACTGAGCTCCATGTTACATACCATACTTCTAAGAAAATTCCTTATGAACCCAAATTCTTGAGACTCCAAAGATGAAATTCAGACTTTTCATTCGAAACCACAGGAAAAAAATAAATGTTTATAAAATACAGTACTTACAAAATTAAAATATGAATCAAATTTGTAATGTTACATCTAAAGAGGGAAAAGAATTAGAATGGAACAAGGATACTAGTCTTCTTTAAAAAGAGCCTCTTCTGTTGATTTGACTTTGGAATTGTAAAAACATATAGAATTGTAATTATAAAACAATCAAATTTTCAAAATTAATTCCTAAAATTTCAGAGTAAAATAAAACAAAAACTATATATATCCAGTAGGTAGGCAGTTATACAGAAAAGAATTATTAAAAGTAGTTTCAAAAAAAAATTGAAAATACATTCCCTGTGTGATCTGCCTATCTAAGAACAATATAAACAGGAGCAGCAACAACAATATGCTTCCAAAAGTCACATTATGGTTAATAATGTTGATACTATAAGATTTATAAATGAATAATTATGTTGGTATCACTGAGAACTAGGATTAACTGAAGTTTCTCAGTCGTGTCCAACTCTTTGTAACCCCATGGACTATAGCCTACCAGACTCTTCTATTCATGGAATTTTCCAGGCAAGAATACTGGAGTGGGTTGTCATGCCCTCCTCCAGGGCACCTTCCTAACCCAAGGATCAAACCAAGGTCTCCCACGCTGCAGGCAGACTCTTTACCATCTGAGCCACCATTAGGCATAGCAGAAAAGAGAACAGATGATGAGAAGAAAAAGAGATACCAAACTAAGAGTAAAAAGATAAAGTACAAGCACTATTGTTCTGAATCCAACTTAGACTGGAAATACCCATATAAACTCAAGGTCTGTTTACTACAAAAAAATGTATACTAGCTTTGTCCAATGAAAAAGCTGAGAAACAATAGCCAACTCAACAGCAATGAGCACCCCTAGTGCCCAGACCACAGTCTCTAAATACCATTTCCCACTAGAAGGAGCCGTGGCTGCTTGGAGAAAGGGGGAGTCCAAGGCTAGGGCAAATTTGTACTTAAAGATGCACAGCTTTTCTGTGTGTATAATGATAACCAGAACCTTCTCTTCGCACAAGAAAGCAAAAAATTAGCAAAGATTTCTACAGTTTGCACCAAAGACAGGAGCCCTGCAAAGAGACTTATTCTATCCTTAATGGCAGAGGTTGTTTAACAAAGGGCTTAGAAAACTCACTGCTGTTTATAGGCCATCATGGCAGGATAAAAACTCTTGAGAAAAGTCACTTTTAGAAGCCAACTTTTCTGGACAGTAATTAAAAGTTTCACTTCTAAGCAGAATTTTGAATTTTTCACCATTATGAAAGCAATCTTTTTAAAAAAGAGTCACCTATTTCCTTGACTTATTGAAAATAATGGATTGAGGGGGATTGGAGGATAAGTGAAATAGGTGAGGGCAATTAAGAGGCACAAACTTCCAGTTATGGGAATGTAATATACAACATAGGAAATACTGTCAATAACGCTGGAATAACTTTGTATGGTGACAGAGGGTAACTAGACTGAGCAGGGTGATCATTTTATAATGTAAAAAAATATTGAATTACCATACTATACACTTGAAACTAATATAATATTGTAAGTCAATCATATTTCAATTTTTTTAAAAAAAGTTTTCAATTAGACAGCAAAAGTACAGTTGTTTTTTTAAATGAATTGAAAAGCATCACCCTCATATATGTCTCAAGGCCATTACTGTGGATATTACTGACACCTGATGGCTAATGTTGTGCTCTCAAGAAGCAGCAGGGCAGATCTGCTCTGCAGGTCCCTGTCCACTTGGCTCCGTGCCCCCTCCTCCTCTCTCTTGCTGTGTGGTCCTCAATGGTTGCTCTGAACCCACAGTATCTCTGCCACTAGCAGCCACTTCTCAGCCTCCCGGGTTGAGCAGAAGTGAGGGACACATGGAAGAAAGGGTTGGGAAATAAATGCAAAGACCACTCAGCTCTTGTGGAACCAGCCCTGAGTCTAGGCACAAAGCCCACTTTGGGACGCAGAGGATTCTGCTTACTTTCTGCCCATCAGTTGAGCTCCAAAGTGAAGATTTACACAAGTATGTGCTTCCAGTAGCCTCTCCGAAAACAGAGACAACCAGCAAAAGTGACCTTGGACAAAGGTCAGTGATTAGACAAGGCCGGCCATTTCTAAGGTTCCCAGGAAGAAGACATATACCCTGGCCACTCCTCCCCACTCAGGGTAAGAAGTGAGTGAAATCACTGAGGCTCTTCAAGGTCACCACATTTACACACCAGCAGGTGAAAACCTCATCTCTCAGAACGAAGCCCTGATGACCTGGGGAGGTGGTCTCTGTGTCTCTGGTCCAGGAAGAGTCTTCAGGCTCCTCCTCTCTACCCTGAGGGCCCCGGGCAGGCAGAGACCTGTTCTCCTTCTCCTCACCCAAGATTCCCATGGGAGTGCACACAGGGGCCAGGCATGCGAGGAACTCGCTGGCTGTTCTGTTCTAATTAGGGGTGACCTACATGTGTTCCAGGTTGAACACTAGCCTGGTACTGGCTTCCCCAAGCATTATGATCACTCCTCAATTCGCACAGGACAGAGGTTTCACACTTTGAAATCCTAACCCCAAAAGCCTCACCCTGGACTGGCATCACCCTGCCTCTTCCCACTGTGTGCCAGGAGTACCTGTGCTGTGGTTGGTCACAGCACTGTCTGGGAACCATGGGTAACCCATGAGTCGTTCTGTGCACCAGAGGAATAAGAAGAGGGCAGGAGGTCACAAAGTAAATGCGTTCATGTTTTAGAGAATCCTGAGCTGAGTTTAGATCTTCTGCTATCTAAAACTATCACCACTTAGGGATGGTAATGAGGGGAAGGTTAAAGGGCTCCTGGTCCATCTGAACACAGCATGATGTTGCTGCTGGCGTCAACATCCTAGTCAAATCTGGCACCCAGGGGACATGGTCACCTCATTTAGGATCCCAAATCTGACTTCCTGCCCCAGGAAGTTCTTAGTATCCTATTTATTATTGTTAGACAACGTTCAAGATGAACGTGCCTGACACTATGGATACAAAGCTCTACAGACAAGCCTTTCTGACCCTGGATGAGCTCTCAGGCATTGAAATGAACAGGCTTGTAAGGCAGAGTGCCCAAAGTGGAACCTCAGTTTGTTCTTTATGCTCCTTGTGACAACAGGTATCCTATGTAACTACTTGGACTTAGAGTCCTCTCTTCTAAAATGGGGGTAAAATGAAACCTACAACTTCATTGAGTTAGCCCAAGGAGTAAGAGTGATATTACACATACAGTGCCCAGAGCAGTTCCTGATACATAACGTATTTTGAGTACTTACCATTGTTCCTACTGCACTACTAATAGTACTGCTGCTGCCCCCACCATGACTACTGAGCAGGAGCCCCTGTTACTGCTGCTGGAACTTCTAGTACTACAGAGGATCAGTTCCCTTGTTTTCAAGGTCCTCGACTCCCCACTTCTCTGCCATGACCGCCCCACAACCAGCCTTCTGAAGGAGGGGCCGGGGCTCTCCCAACTGACAACTGGCAGAGCCCCAGGCCTGGCCTTCCTGGATCCCCAGCAGGAAGCATTCCTGGGGCTGGACAACTTTGGAATCAACACCACCCCGCCCTACACAAGGCAGTGTAGCGTCTCGGTGGTCAGTGCCCTCTCTAAGGTGGCACTCTGCCCCACACACCTGTTCCTACCCTCTGGCACAATGGTCAACCAACCTTTGTCATCAACAAGAACTCCATCTCCCAGGAACACCCAGCCACCTGGGAGCTGACAGATTCTCTGTCTCTCCAGTTGTGTGGGGCGGACTTCACCTGCCCGCAGTGCCCTTCAGTACAGCACAGCCTTTAAGCAAGAGCCACGCCGCCCACCTGTAAACCACCTGGCCCACCCACCTCATCCCAACATGATGGACTGAGGACAGCTCACACCCTCTCCACCTTCTCCACCCCTTTCTCAGCACCTGCATCTTCCATCCCTCCTGCCCTCACACACTCACAGGCCTCCCGTGTCCCCAAGGTTGCACCAAGGGACTAAGGAGAGCACGAGCCCCCCAGGGGGGTCTGCAGCAGACCCCCAGCAGGCTCAGCCAGGACAGGGGCTGACGGCACTGTGTCCCCAGGTGAACTGTCCTCTGGGGGATCTTGACCCAGGATCTTCAGAGTCACGGAGGTCAGTGACCTCACAGCTTTCTGCCTCTGGTTTTCTCCNGGAGAGCACAAGCGCCCAGGGGTTCTGCAGCAGACCCCCAGCAGGCTCAGCCAGAAAAAGGGGCTGCCGGCACTGTGTCCCCAGGTGAACTGTCCTCTAGGGGATCTTGACCCAGGATCTTCAGGGTCATGGAGCTCACTGACCTCACGGCTTTCTGCCTCCGGTTTGCTTTGCACATCCCCTCCTACACCCTCTGCCAGTGCCAGGCTACCAAGACTCTCCCTTCAACCAGCAAACCACCCCCACAGCCAGGACAGAAACCAGCACAGATGCATGGATTCTACAAGATGCATGGTGAAGCTGAAGCTCCTCCCCACGGGGGTCTCTGGCCTGGGTGATCTGGCCCATGGGGAGGGCGCAGCCCAGGGAAGGGTGTGTTCTTGGAGCTCTGGCAGCTCCTGCCCAGATGCAGGGCCCCAGGTCCTGTTCCACTGGACGGGGAGAGGCTATGATCCCTTTTTAGGAAAGCATTTATCAGATGTGTCCTGGGCAAGTTAACAATTAATTGCTGAGTGATTATAAAATGTCTTACGTTTTGGGCTCAGGTCCAAGTTTACTTCCTCCAAACCAGGAGGCACATATTCCTTGAGGTTTTACGATCTTCTTTTTCTCAAGGATCACTTTTAGCATTTATATCATTTACTGAGCACTAACAATGTCCTAGTATGGTATAAAATGTCATTGCCATCCTTCCACAATACTATGTTTTAATTGGTTAAAAGAAAAACATTGGCTTGGCAAAAAGTTCATTCAAGTTTTCCCAAAAGCTGAAAGAACTTTTTGGCCAACCCAACTGTAATCCCCTGGAGTATTTGTCTTTAAGCACCTGTCCATTCTAAAAGTAAATACAACCGCTGAACTACATCCTGATTCACAGACAAGTTTTATCTTCAGACCTTAAACCACTGTTCTCTTTCCCCACCATCTCATCACTGATCTGTATACACTGAAAAGCAACGCACAGTATTGAAAAGCTTTTACCTCAAGAAACGTAAGTAGTCCCAAAACGAAATAGAATTTCCAGTAACACTTGACGATTGCTTTCATTAAAGAAGGCTCCCGTGCGTCTTTCTGGGCTCTCAAAACTTCTCCATCCCAGTACCTGTGATGAGAAACAAAGCACAGTGAAGAAGAGCCCCGCTCAGGTAAAACGGGGGCGGGTGGAGCAGAAGACGGGCCTGCACTACAGGGCGCTCTGCGGCTGCCCCATAGATGCTGGCTAATGGGTCACAGGGAGCCTGAAGGATGAGCAGTGTAGACCGAAGCACCAGAAAACAGGCCTTGAGGGAGAAGTCTTAGTCTCAGAAAACAAGCTCCTGCCAAGCTTTGCTGGACTCACAGGTCATGAGCAGCTCATGGGGGCAGACTCCCTCCTCCAGGGGCCCTGCCTCCAGGGACAGAGCTTGGCCTTCAGGGCCATGGCTTCAGGCTCCCTCCACATCCACAGATGCACAGGGAACATGGGCTCCTCCAGCCTCCAAAGTGGGCTAAGCCTGGGGTCAGCCTGAGGGGATGCGTGTGCAGTGTCAGGGGAGGAGGCTTAGGAAAACCCAGAGGAATCAAAGCCCCCACAAACCTTTAGCCCCATGTGGAAATTCTCACTTTTCCTCCCCTTTTCCCTGATGTCTGTGCTCACCCTTGCAGCTCCTCTCCAAGGTTCTGTGAGCGATCTTCTGGAAGCACTGAGTACAAGTCATCTTGTTTTAATTTCCGTTCATAACCAATTTTAAACAAGGGGTTTAGCCACCTGTTAAAAATTAAAAGGACAGTGACAAATATCTAAATTACACAGCTCTAATTAGAATCCTATGGTGATGGGCTTTGTTTAAAAACAACTATATTTTAAATATATAGATATGGTGGAATAATTAGATATGTGTTTACACACTCATACACATAGACATACACAATCCCTAACTCTGTAGGCTGAGAGGCACCGGAAGCAATGACACACTGTTAGCAAAGAGCATTCTAGCCCCCCAATCTTGGGGTTTTGTTTAACACACACAATTACAATTTTTTTTCTTGTCGGAAGGACTCTTAAGGTCTACTCTCTTATCAGCTTTCAAATATTCAATACAGTAGGATTAACTATAGTCACCTGACTGGACATTACACCTTCATGAAAGTGAAAGTTGCTCAGTCGTGTCTGACTCTGCAACCCCATGGACTATACAGTTCATGGAATTCTCCAGGCCAGAATACTGGAGTGGGTAGCCTTTCCATTCTCCAGGGGATCTTCCCAACCCAGGGATCAAACCCAGGTCTCTCACATTGCAGGCAGCAATTCCATGAACTGTATAGTCCATGGGGTCACAAAGAGTTGGACACGACAGAGGGACTTTCACTTTCACAAGGATGTAATGTGCAGTCTGGTGACTATATTTAATCCTAATGTATAACTTATTTTATAATGGAAGTTTGTGTCCTTTGGCCCCCTTCACCTAGGTCTTGGCTTTTTAATATCCTTCTTCCCTAAAAGGAACCAATTGAAGAAATGACTGGTTCCAAGGTTGAGGTGGTATGCATCAGCACTGATAATTCTGTTTTGTTTTGTTTTTTTTACTGTAATAAGTGCCTGACATGAAGCTTTGGAGACATCCATGTCAAAGACATCCATTTCCAGTGAACATGTGACAGCTACACAATGAGATAAAGAGCCAGGCCACTTCACCCGTGAAGTTCCCGCTTTAGAAAGCTCTGCTTGACCTGATAACAGACCATCTCACTGACTGTTTGATTCTCCTTTCCTGCACTTTAATTCCTGCTGTTATTTTTTAAATTCTTCAATAAAGAGTGAACCTTTAAAATCATAGACACTCCACCTTCAACCCCAAAAAGGCAGAATCCCAAGTCCAAGCTTGCTCATGAGCTCTCTCTACCCAGGACCTCGCTGTGTCACCCCAGGGGTGCCTTGTACCCTCTAGACATGTGAGTGATACATCTTGGTATTTCAAAGTTCCCTGATGGTTGTTGCTGAGACATGTCCCACAATCCTAAGAACCACAAGGGCCAATCCAGCTACAACACAGACTGCAAAAGGAGAATTTCTGTGGGGGCTGCTCACAACTAGTATGAGCCCTGGTGAGCAGAGTCCCAGGCAATCCCAGCAAAAGCCTCACTGTCTATAGGCCAAGACCAACAGGCAGAGAAAGTCAAAGATAGATCTGGAACATCTTGTACCATAAAATAAGGAAGCGCTCAAGGAATCATGAGGATGTGTAGAAGGACAGAAAAGCTTGGATGGCTCTTGATAGACAAATCTGGGATACTTTGAGCATCAAAACAAACAAATGGAAATTAATCTTAATCCAGTAAATGAAAGAATCTATGAATCGCTACTGCTACATAAATAGGAGAGAAAGGAAAACTCTTGCAAACAAATGCAAACAAACATAAAAGGAGTAATCAGTTACTTTTAAGTTGTGTACATAACTGAAAATGTACTATACTGAATAATTTTTAAATTGTTTTGTGATTCAATCTGTAAACTATGTATCCCAAGACAAGTCTGTTTTATATAGATGCTTAGTCCCTTGTGCAAATTAAGTGCTGGTCCAAAAGACTGCTGAAATTTTATGTGCTTACTCATATTTTATACTTTTTTATCCTGCATGTCCTGTAAGCTTATAAGTCTGCACAATAAAAATGTTTAACAATTCAGAAAAAAAAAAGGAACAATCAAGTCAGAAAATAATCAATGGAAATTAAAAATAGTGTGTGAAAGCTTGAAGCAGAGATGATATTTACATAATCTCAAATTATGTCTGCAATTATTTATTATAAAGGGAAAAAACAGTAACTGTACAGATGATCCCACCAAAAAATTTATTCAGATTGATTATGCATTATTTAAATGATAATAGTTAGCATGCAGAGACAGTCCATTGGTTAACACCATTTTACTGATGTGCCAGGGTAAAGAAATTTCCAAGGCCAGACCATAATAATCCATGGATAGAGATCAAACCAGTTAGTCCTACAGAAATCAACCCTGAATATTCATTGGAAGGCCTGATACTGAAGTTCCAATACTTTGGCCGACCAATGCAAAGAGCTGACTGATTGGAAAAGACCCAGATACTGGGAAAGATTGAATGCAAAAGGAGAAGAGGGCAGCAGAAGATGAGATGGTTAGATAACATCACCAACTCAGTGGACATGAGTTTGAGCAAACTCTAGGAGAGAGTAAAGGACAAGGAAGCCTGGTGTGCTGGTCCATGGAGTTCCAGAGTCGGACACAACTAAGTGACTGAATAACAGCAATGACAGAGATCACATTTCTTCTCTCCTGTTATTCCTAGGACAACATGGGTATAGATGCTTAAGAACTATTTGTTGAATGTATGAATATCCATGACTCATTAAAGAAGTGATAAGATAGACTGAACTTCAGATTTTGCTAATCTGGGTACCTTGGCACCCCTAAAGAACCCCGGTCCAGGAGTCAGAAGACTGGACTCTAGTCCCAACTGTGGTGCTGAGCACCTAGGTCCTCAGCTGTCCTCTGCTCCATGTCTCCACTCCAGTTCAGCAGCTCCACGACCTTTAACATCTCTAGGTCTCAGTTTCCTTCCAAAACAACGGTGCACATCTAGGAGCTTTATCACTAAGCAGGTTTGAAACATGTTGGGTGATTTATTCCACACTTGTCCCCTACAGAAAATGCTCAGGGAATCAGCACTGGGACATACCCAGGTGATGACACCCTGCCCCCAAAGTGAAAGCAGTAGTCACTCAGTTGTGTCTGACTCTTTGCGACCCCATGGTCTGTCCACAGAATTCTCTAGGCAAGAATACTGGAGTGGATAGCCATTCCCTTCTCCAGGGGATCTTCTCAACCCAGGGATTGAACCAGGTTCTCCTGCATTACAGACAGACTTTTAACCATCTGAGCTACAAGGGAAGCCCACAAAAAACCCTCTTTAAAATTCTGCTTGAGGAGGAAAAGATGCTCAACATCAAAATATCTTTGGATCCTGCTTCCTTCTTAACTTTTGATGGTTAACATTTATAGCATTAAATAATGTTCAAAATGTGGCATTTATTTTTTAATTAAACATTTTATTTTGTAAAGGAGTATATTCAATTGACAACATGGTAGTTTCAGGAGGACAGCAAAGGGACTGAGCCATACATACACATGTATTCATTCTCCCCTAAACCTCCCTCCTATCCAGGCCGCCACATAACATTGAGCAGAGTTCCCTGTGTGATACGGTAGGTCCTTGTTGGTTATCCATCCTAAATAGAGCAGTGTATACATGTCCCTACCAAACTCCCAAACTATCCCTTTCCCCCATCACTCTCCTTGGCAACCATAAGTTGATTCTCCAAAGTCTGAGAGTCTCTTTCTGTCAAAATGTGGTATTTAATTGACATGTATGCAGTCTCTCCCTTTTATTTAATACAGTTTATTGCTAATCAACATGTGATGCACATCTATGACCATATATTTTGGTGCATCTTTCTTTTTTCCAAATTCCCAGAAGTAGAAAAATTAGTGAAAGGCTGAACTGTTTTCCATTAGGTTCAGACCAATTTGCCCTCTTAACAGCTGTTTGTGAGCTTATTTCATTGTCAGCTTTGAATACTTGAACTACATTTTTTTTCTGGGCCTAAAGTTAAAAATAATTCAAACAGCTTTAATTTGAATTTATTTGATTTATGCATGCTCAGTCACTCAGTCTTATTCGACTCTTTTCAACCCCACATTCTACCATTTTACAACCCAGGTCCTGTTCAATTCTTTGCAACCCCATGAACTGTACCCTTTCGGGCTCCTCTATCCATGCAATTTCCCAGGCAAGAATACTGGAGTGAGTTGCCATTTAACTTGTAGAGATGGAACACTTTTTATGTCTATTGATCATTTGTCTTTTTCAAATGTCTATATTTTTTTCTATAGAGCTTTTATATTTTTGAAATGACTTGTAATAGTGTGTATATTTTTTCAGATTTTAATGTTTCTTTAGAGGTTTTAAATTATATATCATTAATCAAAATCAAGTCTTTCGAATTCTCCTGTTGCTTTTGTAGTATGTCTTTTAAAAGTCCTAACATCATCTAAATCTGTGTGTTTTATTTTAGCTTTTTTCTTATTTTATTTCTAACAGTAAAGGCAGCTAGAATTTTTTTTAGTTTTTGATATAGGATAGGCCCCATTTTTTCCTAAAACAGTCCATTTTCCCATTGTGATTTATTGAGAATTTCTTATTCCTCACTATTGGAAATAAGAAGCACAGTTAATGAACTGTGTCCAGCTAGGAAGGGACTGTCCAGTCTGCTGAGACTCTCCCTGGCAATGTCCCCACTGTCCTCACTGCAGCCTCTGGGGTGAGCTCTGCTGAATTTCTCTCCTCCCTCATCCCAGAGGCCAGCAGGTTGGGGGTGAGTGCAGGATCTGTCCCAGAGATGAGGGTGGGGCCAGGGTCTTGGACTACATGCACTTGGCCATCAGGGAGCTGTTAAATCCTTGCTCCCCTGACACTGGTCATGTCTTAGTGAGTGAACTGTCCCCTTGCAAAAGGAGTGTGGATGTGAAGACTGTTACTGATGTCAAGACAGACTCTCTGGAGACACTTTGCAGAGAAGCTGATGACATGAGGAGGGATGTGAACTCGCCAAGGGCTGAGATGGTTGAGGGAGGTTGGGCCTGTTAGGCTCTCAGTAACTATCAATTGTGAATGCATAGAAATGTTTAATTTCAAACTAGGATTCTTTGCACCATTTTTAGAATACTAGTTGTTAGTCTTCATTAACAGTCAGAAAACCACATGTTGTAGATGGAGGCTAGGTGAGCTCTCCAGAGCTCTTTCTCTGACTTTGACCTGTTCCCAGTGAGTATTTACTTTGATGAGTTTTGGTAATTTTATACAATAACCACATCCTCAAGAAGTAGAACATTCCAAAGGTATAGTCAACTTTACTGGTATGTCCTTATGGCCACAAATAAACTGTTTAACAAATTTAAATGTATCTCCTGTAGTTTACTCTTGATTTTTTTTGGTCTTCTGCATCTGATCAGCCTGAGACTAGCATCCTTTCAGAGGTGTCAAGTGGATAATTTGCCTTCCAGAGTCTTCCATGAGTCCCCCAGTGTGTTCCTACCCTCTCTTGACCTGAAACAAACAGACTGCAAAATATTTCCCCAGCAAAGATGGGCTTATCCAGAATCAGCAGAGAATGGCAGTTTGAGGTCTGCATTTGTGGAGAGCCAAGTGTAAGTCCCCAAAGTGCCAGGGCTGGAGAGCACTTTTATAGAGGGGAAGAGGAGGTTGGGAGGGCTCTTTCAGAGTCCATGGCTTTTCCTTGCCTGCGTCCTCGCCAGGAAAGGAGAGCAGCCCTTCTTCTTCCCGTTGGCGCTGCTGCTGTTGTAACCTCATGTATCAAACTTTCAGAGGCTTTCTACTGGGGACCACGTGGGATTACTCAAGTGCCCTGTGGTGGTGACGACTGCTGTTTGTCTTGGGGGGACTTGTCCTGTTCAGAGCATCACTGACCCTCTCAGCATCCCAGGGAGGTGTTCTCTTCAGGTCTTCTCCCCACTTTCCCGAGGCCAATACTGAGAGGTACTAGCCACATAATCAGGGAAGTGGCAAAGTCTAGACTCTTAACACAGGAACACTTCCAAATGAGGCACATCAGGTGCCATTTTTTTTTCCTCATTAAATTTTTCAAAACTGTGGAAAACGCACACAACATAAAGTTTACCATCTTGATGATTTTAAGCATACAGTTAGTATTGTTAACTCTCTTCACATTACCATGCAGCCAATTTCCATAACTCTTTTCATCCTGCACTGGTGTGCTATCAATCACTAACTGCCCACTTCCCTGGCCCCCAGCTCTAGGCAACCACAGGGCCACTTTGTTTCTCTTTGAATTTGACTGCTCTGAGGACCTCACGTAAATCAAATCATAAAATATTTGTCCTTTGTGATACACATCTTACAATCCCACCGTCAGTGTGCGGGATTCTAGTTTCTTCACATCCTTGCCAACACTATTTTTCCTTCTTTTTTTCCCCTTGGGAGCCCTCCTAATATGTGTGAGCTGGTGTCTCATTGTGGTGCATAACTAACACAACAGCGTTAAGCAACTATAAGCCAAAAAGAATTAATTCTAAAAACTCATGAGCATAATTGTGATTTTTAAAAAAAACTGTGCATGTGCAGATATGCAAAGATTTCTAGGGTAAAGACTAAGAAATAACCAAAATATTAGCAAGTAGACCTGGCTAATAAAAACAAATCCTTATTCCTTTATTCTTCTGTGTGCTCAGTCATGTCCAACTCTTTGCGACCCTGTGGACTATAGCACACCAGGCTCCTCTGTTCATGGGATTCTCCAGGCAACAATCTTGGAGTGGGTTGTCATTTCTTACACCAGAGGATCTTCCTAACCCAGGGATCAAAGCCGCCTCTCTTGACTCCCCTGCACTGGTAGATGGATTCTTTACCTCTGTGCCACCTATCTGGGAGGCCCTTCTTCTTCTATAGTTTTAATATTTTTATATAAATATAAAAAATATATGCTCTTTTCTGAAATTCACAATTACCAATAGTCAAAATGTATGCCTTCTCTTAGACTCTAAGTCCTACCTGTGCTGTGAAAACACTAAAACCCCAGTGAGGTCATTCGTAGAGAGTCAATAAGCTAGTTACTGACATCATTTACAAGTTTAGAAAGCAGATGAAATGTGAGAAGAAAAGCAAATACCCAATGAGAAGATGAAAACTCACTTTTTCTCTACAAAGTGGGCCTTGTCTCTGGGCAGTACTTCCTGCCTGGGCTCATTTCAGTTTCCCAGGACAGCGATTGGGGGACATGAGGAAATCACAAGGGTACCTCAGACTTTGCATATAGGATGGCAATTGTGGTCTCCAGCTAACTTCATAAGGTCTGGACCCCTTTTTAAAAGTTAACACTGAAGAAACAATGCCAACGAGAGGAGCAGCTTAAAGCAGAAGCCAGCCTCCACCTCGGAGAAGGCGATGGCACCCCACTCCAGTACTCTTACCTGGAAAATCCCATGGACAGAGGAGCCTGGTAGGCTGCGATCCATGGGGTCATGAAGAGTCAGACACATCTGAGCGACTTTCCTTTCACTTTGCACTTTTATGCATTGGAAAAGGAAATGGCAACCCACTCCAATGTTCTTGCCTGAAGAATCCCAGGGATGGGGGAGCCTGGTGGGCTGCCGTCTATGGGGTCACACAGAGTCGGACATGATTGAAGTGACTTAGCAGTAGCAGCAGCAGCCTCCACCTACCATCAGAATCACCTGGAGCTTGTTTAACCCCACCCCAACCATTTCTAAATTTACAGAATTGGTCTAGAAGGACTGCAGTGGGGTGTGGGCATTTGCTTTTCTAGCAAGCTCCCAGGTGTCGAGGATGAGAAGGTCTGAGAGCCTTACTCTGAGACCAGGTGTCCTAAAGCTTGAATATTTTCAAGCTGTTTCACAAGCATCATCTCCAACAGCAAGAACTTTAAGAACTTGCTTTGAGAACCTCCTGCCTACAAGACCAAAAGTGTGTGCACTCGCCTTCTCCCTGCATTTAAGAACAAGTATCCAAAGACAAGCAGCTCAGAAAGCAGTTACATACAGGGCAACACAGACTCTGGAGCCAGACTCCTGGTTTGGGATCCATCTTTCGCTATTAAGCTGTGTGATGCAGGCAAGTTATTCAAACCCTTGGAATTTGGGGGAGAATGGATACATGTATAGGTATGACTGAGTCCCTTTCCTGTCCACATGAAACTATCACAACTTTGTAAATTGGCTGTACTCCAATATAAAATAAAATTTTTTTAAAAAATTACTCAACCTCTCTGTTTCAGTGACTTCACATGTAAAATAAGAGGTAATAGCTCCTTCCAGTTCAGCAGGAAAATTGGAAATGGATGTCTACCCTCCTCACCTCACCTTCCCATTTGCATACACACATATTTTGAAAATCCACAAATAGAACATCCCTGGAGAGTTCCTTGCCCTGCCTGAGGTTAAGAAGAGGTATCTCTACTTTGGTATCATTTACAGTTGTTTCTATCTAGTCACTCAGTCATGTCCAACTCTTTTGCAACCCCATGGACTGTAGCCTGCCAGGCTCCTCTGTTCATGGGATTTCCCAGGCAAAAATACTGGAGTGGACTGCAGTTTCCTCCTCCAGGGGATCTTCCCCACCTAGGGATCAAACCCATGTCACCTGGTCTTCTGCTATTGCAGCAGATTCTTTACCACTGAGCCAACAGGGAAACCTACACCTATATTTTTCCTTCTTGACCCTCTTTCCTTAAGGGCCATGAAAAAGCCAAGAGATGTAGTTATACTGAATACGCCACCATCAGAACAAGCACAGAAGCTTCGGTTTCCTGGGGCTCCCCGAGGCCTTCCCATATGAAAAAAAGAAAAAGAAATGTCAGAATTTGTGAGAAAGATGAATGGTTTAGGGTCCAGAAATGAAAGATACAATAATCACCCAAGTGTGATTAAACCCAGCATTTGAGGGCCATCTAGTTAGTGGTCCCAGCTACCGGATGGAAAACTTTAGTTAAGAGCTTCATCTCTGAGCCACTTTTCATCTGTGTGTTTCCTCCCAGCTCAGGGACCCTTCAGTGGTTTCAGGACCAGAGGACTCCTGGGCAGGACCACCTGCATCAAGACTTTGCACTGCTTCTGGAAAGGCTAGAGATGCAGATAAGACGCCACAGGCTTCAGGGACCCCATCCCCAGGGTGACTCTCAAAGGTGGAAGTGGAAATATTCACAGTAAGGAAAGAGACTGGTCAAATCCATACTCCAGTCCTCAGTGTATCCCAGGTAAAAGCAAAATGGGTTCAAGAATTGTGTCCCCATTCATTAAACGGTGGTTACTCAGGTGGTAAAAGCATCTGCCTACAATGCGGGAGACCCAGGTTCCATCCCTGGGTTGGGAATATCCCCTGGAGAAGGAAATGGCAACCCATTCCAGTACTCTTGCCTGGAGAATCCCATGGATGGAAGAGCCTGGTAGGCTACAGTCCATGGGGTCTCAAAGAGTCGGACAGGACTGAACAACTTCACTTTCACTTTCATTAAATAAAAAACTAGAGTTCTTACACATATGAAATGTGTCACAACTAGATACCAGGATATACAGTGAGAGATGCACAGGGAGAGAAAGAGGGAGGCAGGGAGACACGGTCACAGACACAGGGACAAGGGAGCCCAGTGCAGCTGGACTCAGCTGTCACCCAAGGAATATGAAGAAAGGTAGGGACATTACTGGAATATGACAACAGGAGCAGAGCACTAATTAGATTAAGGAAGAGGTTCAGGGCTGTTTGCTTAGTGGGGAAAGGGTGCGAATTAGCTCAGAACTATGAATCCGGAGCTGTCCTGGGGAAGCGGGCTAAGGACGGCGCGCCAGGGTTCGGTCCTTCTCCCGCTTGCGGTGACCCCCTGGGCAGCCTGGGTTCTCAGCCTCCCTGCCTCCTGCTCCCCCTGACCCTCCTGCTCCCAGGGACAAAGGACGCTGAAGGGGCAGCGAGCTGCTAGGCAGGGGGACTCTGCGCCCCGCCACCAGGTCCCTCTTCTCTTTCCTGCTACCCCTTCCCGCCACCTCACCCAGAGGGCGCAGACAGGGACTCCCGCGGCCGGCGTGGGGAGACCCCACCCGCTACAAGCAGCCATCGGAAAGCAATCCCTCGCCCTGACCCTCGACCCTCAGCCCCTGAAAGGCGCAGCTCAGGCACTGGCCTGAGGCGGCGAGGTGTCTCAGCCCAGGCGGGGCTCACCAGGAGAAGAGCCGCGAGCAGAAGTTCGCGTCCTGAAGCGGGTTGGGCTTCTCCTCCAGGGACACCGGCTGCATCTTGCCGGCCTGGACCAGAGCAGGCCGGGGGCGTGGGGTGGGGGCAACCCGGGGGCCACACGCAGGTGTGAAGCGAGGCCGCAGGCGCCGCTGATGGAGGGGGTGAGGGACCCGCAAGGCACGGGGCGCAGGACCGCAGGCGCCCACGTTCCCAAACTGGGCTACAAACTCTACCAAACTCTGAGTTCAGGCCCCAACCCAGAAGATGGAGAGGGAGGGGCAGGCTGCAGCAGAAACGCCCCTCAGCTGTGGTGAAGACAGAGCAAGCTGGCAGAAGGAGATAGCAGCCCGCCCTCCGGGCACGCTGCCCTCATCAGGACCAAACAAGGACGCTGTGGGAAGGTCTCCAACTGGAATGGAGCAGGACCCTGGGGGGCTTACCTGGGATAAACTACCCCCCCTCCCCCTAGTCACGAGACACACTGAGCTAGTGGCCTGTACTGGTCAGTGGAGGTGAGCACAGATGACAAGCACAAAGCTGCCAGGCTACTGAGATGACAGCCCCAGGCTCCCTGGTGTCTGTCCTACTGCTAGGCTGGCCCTGGAGGAATCCTGTTTTGATAAGAGGAGGGAAAAGGAAAGACCAAAACATATTCTTCTTGTGGCATGAAGGACAGTTACTCAGCAGTGAACTGATGCACAAAGAAAAGTACATAAGCACTAAGTCAAGGTTTACTTTGTTTATCCCTCAACTAAATAAATTTTAAATGAGCTAATAAACAGGTATCAGTACAAGAGGGAAATAAAGAACTTCAAACGTTTTCCCCATATATGAAGCCAGTATGAGTATATATGAAGAAAAATGCATTCAAAGTATTATTCCTGGAATGAATAAACAAAGTGGTATAAACATACAGTGGAGTATCATTCAGCCTTAAAAAGAAAGGGAATTCTGACGTGCTGCAGCATGGATGAGCCTCGAAGACTGTTATGTTGTGACTTAGAATACTTCTTTAGTCTTCATGCCGTTGCTGTTACAGAACTCCTAAAACCCTCAGGTGCTCTAAGATAAGAGTGAAAAAGTATCTTTTGATAATTGTAACAAGCCTCTTTCAACTACACCTGAGTTTTAATGAATGCATCTGTTAGTCAGAAAAACCAACCACCTAATTAAAGGGTTGGTGCTTTCAGCCCCACCCCCCAAATCTAGGGAGAAGAGGGACTGGAAACAGTTCAACCACCAATGGCCAATGCTTTAATCAACCTTGCCTAAGTATGTTTCTATGAAGACTCAATAAAAAACCAATAGGATGGGGTCCACAGAGCTTCCCAGCTAGTGAACACGTGCAGGTGCTGGGAGGGTGACTCACCTGGGGAGAGCCTGGAAGCCCCTTCTCCCCCCCCCCCACCTCACTCTGCATCCCTTCCATCTGGCTGTTCCAGAGTTGAATTCTTTTATAGTTCAGAGAAGGCCATGGCAACCCACTCCAGTACTCTTGCCTGGAAAATCCCATAGGCGGAGGAGCCTGGTGGGCTGCAGTCCATGGGGTCACTAGGAGTCAGACACAATTGAGAGATTTCACTTTCACTTTTCACTTTCATGCCTTGGAGAAGGAAATGGCAACCCACTCCAGTGTTCTTGCCTGGAGAATCCCAAGGACAGGGGAGCTTGCTGGGCTGCCGTCTATGGGGTCACACAGAGTCGGACACGATTGAAGCGACTTAGCAGCAGCAGCAGCAGCAGCAGCAGTGATCTAGCTGAGTAAACTGTTTTCCTGAGTTGTAAGCCACTCTAGAAAATTACCAAACCCAAGGAGAGAGTTATGGGAAGCCTGATTTATGATCAGTCCATAAGAAAGTCAGGTAACCACCTGGATTCACAACTGGCTCTGAAGTTGAGAAGGGGCAGTCTTGTGAGACTAAGTCCTTAACCCATGATGAGGTCTAATGCTAACTCCAGGCAGATAGTGTCAGAACTGACTTAAATTGCAGGACACAGCTGTGTCTGGAGAGTTGGAGAATTGGTTAGTATTGATTCGTACACACATGGTGTCCAGAAGTACTGAGTCACCAAAAGACAAATACTGTGATTCCAGTTATATGAAGTGCGTAGACTAGTGAATGGAGAAGGCAATGGCACCCCACTCCAGTGTTCTTGCCTAGAGAATCCCAGGGATGGGGGAGCCTGCTGGGCTGCCGTCTATGGGGTCGCACAGAATCAGACACGACTGAAGCAACTTAGCAGCAGCAGCAGCAGACTAGTAAAATTCATAGAAACACAAAGTAGAATGGTGTTTGCTGGGCAGGGGGGGATGGTGGGGAGTTTCAGTTGGAACTGATGAAAAAGCTCTGGAGATGGACTGTGGTGATGATTGCACAGCTTCATTTTCAAGAAGATCCATAGGGAGCACTTTTGACAAGTACAGATTTCTGATAAGTTTCAAATGAAGAGCCAAACTTTGTAAGAAATTATAGAATCCTAATAGAAAACCTGATGCCTTCATAAAACAAAAAGGACTAGCTGCTGAGTGAACTGGAAATATGCTTATACATTTTATTGTTTTTGTCTAAAATATTACGGGTTTAAGTTAGTGTTTTCCCAACATAAGAAAATCCTTTCCCTCAAGCTAATTATGATTTTCAACAATTTGGAAAATTACACCTTTGTAAGTAGAATTAAAACATTTGTCTTTTCTTTCTACCTGATCCCTCCAAAAACTGGAAACTCTTAGGTTCCCAGAAGCTGTGTCAGTTGCTTCCTAACAGGGACTAA
>SJYA01004082.1:0-47529 GCA_006410615.1 Neotragus moschatus | reverse complement strand
AAAGCCTAGAGGAGTGTATTTTTTCATTGACATTATATTTGCCCAATAACAGCTTTGGTCTTACGTTTCAATGGATGGCTTGAATTAGATCCATAATAAGCTGAATCTGTGCTAAGTACAGCTGTAATATACAGGAACCAAGATGGTATTCCTGGCAGTATTCTCATTATATGTTCTCTGCTTGCATTTGGTAGTCATTTCTTTAAGTCCCAAGGAAATTTTCTTCTATGAAAGGTTCTCCCTTACTGGCATTTCCTCTTTAGACCCTTATTAGATGTTCATTTTGCTTTTGCTAATTATTTTCCCTTGAGTCAGCCTCAACCTTCTTTCAGTAGAGTTTGCTTAACTTCTCATTATTGTATGTTCTAAGCAAATCCCTACTTTGCATTCTCATTTGTTCCACTTATCACCCTTCTGATGGCTCAGTCTATATCTAGTTTTTCCGCAATTTATCTACCAAAGACCCTTTTCTAAAATATCTCATTTTCTGTTTACACAGAGCATATTTTATTGGCCAAATTTTTGGTGATTAACATGATGCCTCTCAGAAAAATATGCCCTTTCTCCATCATTGGAAAATCAGAACCTCCAACTCTTCTCAGTTGGAGGGTTGAGGTTGTGGGAATCAGTAGGTTATTAAGGCTTCTAGAATGGATCAATTTGTGCAGAAGTTTCCAAATTATTTTCCTTCTTCCCAATGATAGAACTCACATAAACAAAAACATTATCCAGAAATTATTTTTGCCTGTGCATTTTTGTGTGCATTATTTTTATTTATACTCAAGTAATTTTCATGTTTGTAGTGTGATTAGATCCATATGAAAACCCCAGAGAGGTTTATCAGACCAGTATAATTATCAATATATTAGAAATATGGAAAATTACTCAAAGATGATAGGGATCATTAATACCAGTGTCCTATCTAAGATTTTCCTATTTCATACCTAAGTCTCCTTTCTTTTCCTTACTTGAAACGTGAATATTCCTTTGCTTNAACCCCAGAGAGGTTTATCAGACCAGTATAATTATCAATATATTAGAAATATGGAAAATTACTCAAAGATGATAGGGATCATTAATACCAGTGTCCTATCTAAGATTTTCCTATTTCATACCTAAGTCTCCTTTCTTTTCCTTACTTGAAACGTGAATATTCCTTTGCTTGCAGTCCTTTGTTTGCAGTGGGGCTTCCCTGGTGGCTCAGACAGTAAAAAATCCACCTGCAACACAGGAAACCTGGGTTTGATCCCTGGGTTGGGAAGATCCCCTGGAGAAGGAAATGGCAACCCATTCCAGTATTCTTGCCTGGAAAATCCCATGAACAGAGGAGCCTGGTGTGCTACAGTCCACGGAGTGGCAAAGAGTTGGACATGACTGAACGACTGACGCTTGGAGTAGTTAAGGAATTCCATTTAAGAAATTTAACTTTTTTGTTTATTTTTCATATGAGACCAGAATATTGGTTGTAGTATGTGTCTAGAAATGTAAAGACTGCTTTGAAAATGTAAGAACTGAGAGTAGACAGTTTGACTGGGAAGTGGAGTGGGAGACAAGTCAGAGAAAGGGCATCTCAACCTGTATTCCTGGGAAGGAAATGAAAAAAAGCAAAAGAACAATATCTCTGCTTAAAATTTCTTTTATATTTATCCTTTTTAGTTTATGTAAGAATTAAGTGTGTTAAATGTACTCTTTTTTTTTTTTTTTGTATCTTAGAGTGGTACCTACCATCCTAAGCATGAAGAGACGGTATACAAAAGTGCCAGTAGGACCCAGTGTTATACTCCTGTGCAAACACTTGATCCAAGGATTTTATTTATGACCATTTTTGAGACTTCCTGTGTCTCAAAGCTCTTTTTGTTTTATTTCTTCCATTTCTGTCTTGTTTTCTCCTTCCCACTCTCCCTCCGTCCTTCCTTGTTCTTTTCTCTCTGTTTCTCTCCCTCCCTCCAACCCTTCCTTCTTACCTTCTTTTTGGTATAATCTTTATTTTACAGACATTCATTAAACACATATTATATTCAAAGTGAGCTAAATGCTTTAAATGCCTGTAATACAAAAAAGTATATAGATCTTATGTGTTTGAAGGAGCTTATAGGCTGGCAGTGACTGTGTGTGTGTTAGTCGCTTAGTTGTGTCCAACTCTGCAACCCCATGGACTGTAGCCCACCAGGCTCCTCTGTCCATGGAATTTCCAAGGTAAGCATACTGGGATGGGTTGCCATTTCCTTCTCCAGGGAATCTTCCGAACCTGGGGATTATACCCACATCTCCTGCCCTGGCAGACAGATTCTTTACCACTGAGCCACCAGCGACACCCATAGGCTGGCAGAGTAGGTGGTAAGATAAAAATCAAGACATTCAGGGTGGAATCTGCCAAAGTTCTGAGTATACAGTTAGCAGTACATGAAGTGTAATACTGAAGTTATGAAATGGAGAGGATATTTGAAGTCTTGGCCTAAAAATGTAGTTCGTATCAATAAGTGCTAGTGATTTGCAACCAGGAAAATACTAGTCATCCTGTTCTAAACTGTATTAAAGATCCTTTTGTCATATCACATAAAATATGGTATATGTGATAATGTTTCATACCTTTTAATATTAAAAAATTACTACATATCAATAAATGGGGTTGAATGTGAAATGAGAAACTGACTACTCTAGGTCCCTTAGTTGAAATCTCCTAACCCCTCCTTCCTGTGCAGGTGATCAAATTGTAAGTGTAAGATAAGATATTTAGGTATAAGATAACAGATAGTCTATTTAGTAAGACCTATGAGGAACTCATTGGAGAAGGCAATGGCAACCCACTCCAGTACTCTTCCGTGGCGAATCCCATGGACGGGGGAGCCTGGTGGGCTGCCAACTCTAGGGTCACAGAGAGTCGGACACGACTGAAGCAACTTAGCAGCAGCAGCACGAGGAACTCATACTTGCCACAACTACTTACTCTAACTTATAAAGACTCTCCAGTATTTGTATTTATGTGCGGAGAAGGAAAATAGTAATTTCAGGGAATAATGGAGAACTTACATGAGGAGGGGACAAGTGGAAGCAAAGTCAGTTCTTGATGCCCAACAGAAATGTAAAACGCTTGGGGGTAAACTTCCTATGTCAAAAAACTGTGGAGGGTTTATATTGTTCAAGATCCCTTAGATATATGTGTTTTGGTTCTATAGCTCATTGCTTTGGGGCCATTGATTAGGAATAATAGCTCTATCCAATTTAACAACCCCTCAGGTTCTCACAGTATTAAATGATGGAATGAAAATGATGATGGTGATTACATTAGTTTTCATTTTTGAATGCCTACTACTTGTTTGAACTCTATAAATTTATTCATTCAATCTTCACAGCAACTCCCTACATTATGTCCTAGCGTTATCTTTCTTGGACAGGTGAGGAAATAAAAATGAAGTGATTTACCCAAGATTACCCATATGGAAGATGAAGCTATTGACTATTTTAAATACGGAGTCTCTAATAATAAGAAAAAGTCATAATATTTATTTACATGCGGTGCTTAGTTTTAAAGAGCTTTGACATCCACTGTTATTCACACAACCTATGAAGTATATTAGGTCACGTTATTTATCCCTTTTTAAGAGATAAGTCTTTTAACTTCAGGTCTATTTACTTCAGAACCTAAGCAGAGTTCACTGCACTCTGATGTCTTGTCATAATTTAAACCTACATAAATGTGTCTCATTTTAGGCAATTTTCCAGTCGGATTGGCTGAAATCTCATGGTTTCTTATGCGTGGGAATGTACATTTTAGTCTCTTAGTAATTATCTTATGCATTATACAGTCTTCACTGGAGTTGCCAGATAAATGAGATGTCACTGCACTTAACAGCAAAGATCACCGCTGCTGGCTTTCGATTGGTTTCATCTGTTGCTAGGAGGAGTTGCCTTCCCTCAGCAGCTGCCAGCCAGGCGGCATTTCTGATGGAGCGGAGCCCAGGTTGACAGTAGCCAGAAAAGGAACGTGTCCTAACCTGGCAAGGACATCCTTCAAGTCAATGTTTTTGTCAACCAGGCTGACAGAATCCCTGATTTTGATGCATTTCATCGCTTTTCATGAAGCCCATTTTTGTCCTTTCTCTTTTCTTTGCTTAAATTTGTTTAGTTGCTGACAGACCATATTCATGCACTTTACAAAAGAACAAGTAAATTCCAATTAACATCTGAAATGCAGAAGAACTTGGTTCCAGCTCTAGTGGGATAGTGATATATTGTTTGATTAAAAGAAGTAAGAGCCATTTTTCCTACATAAGGATACACATCATTTTCCTGGCAATTACAAAAGGAGCTTTAAATAGGCTCTTTGGGATTTTGATGAAAGAAAGAGAATTGTTCGATTTGGATGGCTTCCCCTGTTTAAAATCCTGTTTATCTGCAAGGTGACTGAAATAGATGCTGGGGAAGGAAAAGCATTATGTTCATTCTTCCCCTTCTTGCTTTTGCATATCATGAGCTGTCTCCCTGGAATGTTTTACATGCTGCTTAGTTAACTCTTCTTCAACCCCTAAGATCTGGCTCCAATGTAAGACTTGTGGCAAAATTTTCCACGTGCACCTCTATTCACTCCCTGCTTTGTGTCCTCAAAATGTTTCATTTATATTCTGTTTTGGGACTTCCAATAGCAAACTGTCTTTTTTTTTTTTAACATGAAATACAGTTTTCATTTCTTTATTTACACATATGGTATTTTCATTTTGCCAACTATTTTTTTCTTGGCCATTTCTATTACTAAGCTAATTGTATATCTAAAGGTTTAAGGACCACATTTTATGAACTTTGAAATCTTAGCACCTAGTACAATGTCTGGACCGAGTAGATACCCATTCCTAAACCCACAATACCAACCCCAAGGTATTTAGTACATTAGCAAGTGCAGACTGTGGTGCTATATTCTCCTCAATCTTCCAACAGCTAAATTCAGGAATATCAAAGCCAAGCTCACAAAGACAACAACATGATTGTATCTTTGACCCCTGAAATGCATTAACTGCGTCCAGTTGTATCCCATGGAGGAATTTGACCATTCTCTTATTACAGAGCCTGGGAAATGAAGCACAGTCAATCTAAACTGCAGGAAATATCAGAGAGCCAGTTGGCTCACATGCCTTTGGACAGATGTGGAAAAAAAGCGTGCAGAGGATACACCATCTGCCCAAGGTCACCCAGAAGGCTGGAGGCTGGGCTGGGCTTCAAACCCTGGCGAGAATTCTGTTAGGTTGTTACGTGCATTTGGCATGTGACATTGAAGACAGCTTTGTAATTCTGACATTGAAATTAAGTCCTGCCAATAAAGATATATCCAATAGGATCAATATAATGTCACGGCACATAAGAAAGCACCTTAGTCTTGGATCTGGAAGAGTTGAATTAAAATGCTGATTTAGTGCTTTGTGCCATAAACATTGATGTAATATTCTAGTCATTCACATTGTCTAGAGTCTCACCTATACTCCTCAGATTATAAACTCATCAAGGACTGTTAAATTTAATAAGGATTTAGTGAGCAATTACAGTGTGACAGTATTGTTAGACTTCATTTTAAGACCACACCATATCTTGTATAATACATAAAGCAAAATTAAACATACAGTATGTTTGAAAAATTACCATATACTTCTTCAATTCAGTTCAGTCACTCAGTTGTGTCCGACTCTTTGTGACCCCCATGGACTGTAGCATGCCAGGCTTCCCTGTGCATCGCCAACTCCCCAAGCTTGCTCAAAGTCATGTCCATTGAGTCAGTGATGCCATCCAACCACTTCATTTTCTATCACCCCCTTCTTCTCCTTCCTTCAGTCTCTCCCAGCATCAGGGTCTTTTCCAGTGAGTCAGTTCTTCACATCAGGTGACCAAAGCATTGGAGCTTCAGCTTCAGCATCATGCTTCCAATGAATATTCAGGATTGATTTCCTTTAGGCTGGACTGGTTTGATCTCCTTGCAGTCCAAGGGACTCTCAAGAGTCTTCTCTAACACCACAGTTCAAAATCATCAGTTCTTCAGCACTCAGCTTTCTTTATGATCAACTCTCACATCCATACATGACTACTAGAAAAAACCATAGCTTTGACTAGACGAACTTTTGTCAGCAATGTCTCTGCTTTTTAATATGCTGTCTAGGTTGGTCATAGCTTCTCTTCCAAGGAACAAGTGTCTTTTAATTCCATGGCTGCTGTCATCATCTGCAGTGATTATTTTGGAGCCTAAGAAAACAGGTATACTTATTAAATATTTTCATATAAATAATAATGATACTGAATACTTTTCAGCTTTATGTTCAAAATAAGAGTGAATTCCCTCATTGTTTAATGCAATATATGTTAGGAGGGGAAATCTCAGGAATATTTAAAATATATGAAAGAATAAACTCTGTCCTCAAGAACTATAGAAACATTCATTTACATCCAGCAAATTTTTATGGTAGTCACAAGTCATTCTCAACCAGAATTTCTCAGAGACATGGATCCTGTTTGAATTTACAGGATGTAGGCAAAAGTGATAGGATCTTAACTGTAAGTTTCCTCCTATTCATGGAAGCAGGAAAGCTGTTCCTTCATCTTGGGTTTTCCTTAGTCTGCACTCAGTTGCTCAATTGTGTCCAACTCTTTGTCACCCCATGGGGACTATAGCCCACCCGGCTCCTCTGTCCATGGGATTTTCCAGGCAAGAATATTGAGTGGGTTGCCATTTCCTTCTCCAGGGGATCTTACCCACCCAGGGATCGAACCTGGGTCTCCCACATTGCAGGCAGATTCTTTATCATCTGAGCCACCAGGAAAGCTCATTAGACTGTGGTAATCCTCTTCCATTTCTTCTGCCTGTCCAAAACCCAAGTAAAAACTACCTTATTTGTGAAGTGCTGTTTTGAATCCTCCCCAGATAGAAATATTTATTCTTCCTTTCATGCTCCCATGCCTCTGCTGCTGCTGCTGCTAAGTTGGTGCAGTCATGTCTAATTCTGTGCGACCCCATAGATGGCAGCCCACCAGGCTCCCCGGTCCCTGGGATTCTCTAGGCAAGAACACTGGAGTGGGTTGCCATTTCCTTCTCCAATGCATGAAAGTGAAAAGTGAAAGTGAAGTTCCTCAGTCGTGTCTGACTCGTAGCGACTCCATGGACTGCAGCCTACCAGGCTCCTCTGTCCCTGGGAGTTTCCAGGCAAGAGTACTGGAGTGGGTGCCATTGCCTTCTCTGCCCATGCCTTTATTGTGTCCTTAATCATCTTCACTTTTCACTTATCTGTCTCTTTAAGGGACAGGTTTTTTTCTTCACTTTGCTAAACCATCTAATTCAGTATCTTGCACATAGTAGTGCTAAATAATTGGGAAATGAATGAATGAGTGAATCAAGTTGAAAGAGTATTCAATAATGATTTCTGGAGTGACTACTAAGCTGCAATGTGCCATGTGCTGTATTCAATCTTCGGTGTATGTATGTGGTGAACTTTTATCTGCTGCCTGGCATGGATGGGCTAAGTTATAATAATACATATAAATATCCTTTCTGTGCTAAAGAATATATATCTGGGAAGCCGGAATGCTACCATTTTGAGAATGTATAGAAAAAAATCTGTAGCTGTTAAAAATTTAATAGTCTTTGAAGTACAAGAGTGAACTTTTGAGAAATACAGAGGCCATAAAGAAAACAGTGTGACTCTGCTATCAGAGCCTAAAAAACATTAGACATATGAATTATATCAAAACAGGACTGCTGATGTGGGGGATGGTAGAGATTCTATTTTGATCTCAGAATAGCTCCTTTGTGGGCTTATCCAAACTATTTCTTGCTTGAAATCATCTGTTTGATAATCTATTTCTCTTTCCCTTACCCCTGTCCATTAAATATTCTGAGGATTAATTACTGTAAAGTAATTTGCAAATGAAAGGCTTATATAAATTCTAAGTGGTGTTGTTATACTTTGGATGATGTGCCAGTGAAATATTGACAAAAGCCCCTGTTTGCTAAAGCCTGCATTGATGTATTAAATTCCTGCTGTAGAACAGTGCCTCTGGGGAGCCTCACACTTCCTTTGCTTTAGATATGTGAATTGGCAATTAAAAATAATTCCATTGCAGCACTGCTTGTGATGCCAGTCAAGAAATCTGTGCTGAACAACATGAAATGTGGTCTTGGAGTTGCAGTTACCAGAGAATACACTTCTCTTCCCTCTTCAAACAGGGAAGCAATTCAGAATACTGTTTTTTCTTTCTTAAAAAACTTTTTGTTTTAGCATATTTTCAGAAAACTGAATGAAGCTTTCCCATTTGTGGACTATGACTCAGATTGAAGGAGAATTCTAACCAAATAGATTTTCTTCTTTCTTCTTTATTTATTTGTTCTTGGAAGCAGGCGCACCTATACCTTGAGTTTAGTAATATACGTATTCTTGATAATGGGTGCTGGTAGAAGGGACAGTAAAAGATGAGCAATATCTTTATTGTGCCAAAGAAAGCTTAGATAATTGAACTTGCACAAAGCAGTTTGAAAGAAGTTAGGCTGTCTCATTTTGGAGCATTTTGCTGACTACCTGGATTTTATTCTGTTTGTAAACCTGTGTGTAAGCCTGGGCTTGGGCTGAAGGTATTTAGGAATAGTGATATCAGTGCAGATAAGATAAGAGAATTAGATTGTACCACTCCAGTAATCCATCATGTTCTCTTCCGAAATGTAAGACTGGGACTTTAAAGATCTTTTCTTTCGATTTCAAATTTGAAAGTATCAAATTTGCATAAAATTTCTTAAGGGATTGTGAAAGTTTCCTACAAAAATATAGATTACATATATGTGCTTGATTTGTAAAAAGCAATTATTTCGTCCATTATGAAGGCATAATAATGTTCTTTATAAAGGGCTAAATGATCTATGAAACTGACAAGTAAATTTTAAGCTATTTTGATTAAATCATGACAATTTTGGAAGATCTGCTTTAAAGGTAATATGAAATATTTGTATTGCTATGTTTTTATAACCAGGCTTGTATTGGAATAGCTGTCAAGTATGGGAATGTTTGTGATAAAAATAGTGTCTGTATAAACTCTTGATTCTGACAATATTTCAGGGATGAAATGATTTGATATGAGATTGACTATTATTTAAAGAACAAGTCTAAATTTACCTTGAAAAGCATTTCATTAAGGCAGCCATTCTGGATTGTTGTATTTTGCTGTAGTTCTCTATTTAAACATTTTATTGATGTCTAATTTCCTACTGTGATTATAATTGGTTCCTCTAGTTGAACAAAATATCAGGAGAGAAATACAGACCTTAATCTGATCCATTCATATTTGGATGTCCTGTCTTTGAATTCTTAAGTTTAACATATTTTCCTTTTTTGAAGTCTTACCTGTTCTATGGAAGACGGCATCTAAAATCTGTACAGTCATAAAGCAGTGATTATAGCTGAGTGAGGCCTGGAGATGTCCGGTATACAGTTGAAGCCAAGAGGTTTTCAAAGGTCATGATGATCTACTAACATAAATGTTGATAAAACATTCACCTTGCTTTGTAGTGGATAGATAAGTGAACCAGGAGTGAGGAAATCTGATTTCTGGTTCCAGCTCTGCCACTGATCCAGGCCAAAGAGTGCCATGAGTGGCCAGAAGGCTCTAGGCAGGGTTCTCTTGGATAGATTTGCCTTGTAAGCCGGAGAGAGAAAGTGAGAGCTGGCAAGACAGCACGGGAGCATGGTAGGGTTTATGGCATCCTTCGCTGGGTAACTCTGACTTGCAAATCCCCATCATTTTGTGTTCCGTGACACAGTGTACTGACATCTGCATAGACCCCTAGTTTTTGTTGGGTTCTGCTGGATTCCTATGGTATTATTTGAAGACAGAGTCTTATGGGCTATGTTTTGAGGATCTATGTCCCAGGAAACCAAAGACTTTTCACAACTTCTTTATTCTAGATGCCCAAAAGAACTCTCAAAGGAATCCAATTAAGGTTCCTTTGACCTTCTTCACTTGGAATATTACTGTTGCTTATCTTATTCTTTTATTTAGTATTTACATATGTTTACTGCTCCAGCTAATACTCTCTCCAAACAAATATATTGAAAAACCAGGAAGAAAGCAAAACATTTTAAAAAAAGGGAAAAAGAAAAGAAAAACCAAACAACAAAAAACACCCTAACTATTCCAAAGAGAAATTACTGTGTCTTTGTATGAAATGTTTTGTACTTTACTTACAAGTGAATGATTTTTATATGACCTGATATCTATACTTCTTCCAACCCAGATTGTTCTGTTTCATGGTCTAGGGAGACAGGAAGCTACACAGAAAGAGGAAAGAGTGTCAGCAGTAACAGGGTGTGAGAGCTAGACAAAGCAATCTGGAATGGATGAAAAGGCAGGGGGATACTAATTATGTATTAGAAAAATGCCCACAAAAGAAAAAGTAGACTTTGAAAGGTATTAAAAAAAAAAAAAACTCCAAATCTTTAATTAAATTGTAAATAGCAATCCAGCATATGGTACTCTGAGAATTCTAGTTTAATGGCGTTTTACTCAACTGAATTTGGCACTCCTTTTAGGTTCAGGAGATCTCAAACTGGTAGCGAATCAAAATAGTAGCATAACCCCTAAATCAAACTGGCATTGAGGATGTGGGAATACAGAGATGGAAAGATGTGTTACTTTTTATTTTAGAAAGCCCTTTTAAATTAGGTTAGAAGTTAGCAGTGGAGAGAGGACTGGAAATCCCCAGACACTTACATTTCATTTTCTCTTCTGTTCAAAAATTGTAGCAAATAATGTTTCATATAATTTTATTTTATTTCCCAAGGGAAAAAAGTTTTTCTTCTTCTCCACACTGCCTTTATTTTTCCTTCGGAAAACATCACAAGGGCACAGAATTAGATTAACCAGAGCAAACCTTGATTGACTTAAATAAAATCTTTTCCTCTCCACTTTTATCTCTCTTTGTCATCTGTCAGTGGAGGAAATCTAAATGAAATTTTGAGAGACTTCTGATCAAAATCACCTCTTAAGAAGTGAGTTGTTCAGCTAGTGTGTGTGTCTATATGCTTGTATATATGTACACACATATACATACACATGAACACACATATATATATTTAGATAGACAAAGAGAAATTGATTGAAACTGTAGATCTTTAAAACATTTTCCCATATTTATTTTGGTACTTTAGATATTTAAGGCAATTGTATAGATATTTTTAAAAAATAATTTTTTCCCTTTAATATTCCTATGTTATTAATTTCTTTTGGATGCTGACTTGGTGAAACATATTGTCTTATGTCTGTGACTATATGATGCCAGACGGGTCTGTGAACACTGAGAAAAATATCTGCTCCTATTCTTGATACTGTGCCCAAAACAAAGCTACTACACATTTGAAAAGAAAATACCTGGCTTGCTGATGACTACTTGGGTCAATACGTGAATAAAATAAGCCCTTAGAAAGTGACTTCTATCATGCTGAACGAATTTCTGATTCTGAGCAAAGATAGTGAATGGTTTTAAACTTAGTGTGGGTATAGCCAAAATTTGGCGTGAATTTAGCCATTTTCATATTTTGATTGGCTGCCACTGCACATATTTTGAGCTTTGACTGTGAAATCGTTACCCATTGCTTTTCTATTTCCACTTAAATGGTATTTTGAATTGGGTTAAGACACATGGTTCTAATGCTAATTTGATACAAATATTGTCAACTATAGCACACTTTGCTTTTATGAGGACTCTGGGAAAATACTTTTTTTCCTTTTAATTAAGATTCACAATCTGTTCCTCTAGGAGTTTATTGTTAGAGGTTAGATCATTTAGTATTTTGTCTTGAAACTTGTAAAGAATGTATCAGTATTTCTATGGCTAATTTGTTTTTATATTGTTGTTTTCCCCACTTAGTTCCATAGGTTTCTCACAATTATACCTATTTATATACACCTTTTGAGCTATATCAGTAAACCAAAATATTTATTAAAAAAAAAAAGTCAGATTTGTGGGAAAATATCCTAGAACACTTCTCTGGCTATAATGCTAATTAAAAAATAGTAATGCCCACAAGAATTCCAAACTCTTAAGTCCATAGAATAATTAATAAATTGATATTTAAATTCTTTAAATTAATAATTTAATACATGTATATTTTTAATACCCCCAAATTCTACCTGTCAATGAGTACCAAATTACCAGATGACCATAGAAAAAGTCATTTATTTATATATCAGTAATGTACAGGGCTTCCCTGGTGGCTCAGAGGTTAAAGCGTCTGCCTGCAATGTGGGAGACCTGGGTTCAATCCCTGGGTCGGGAAGTTCCACTGGAGAAGGAAATGGCAACCCACTTCATATTCTTGCCTGGAGAATCCCAAGGACGGAGGAGCCTCATGGGCTTCATTTCACAGGGTTGCAAAGAGTTGGACACGACTGAGAGACTTCACTTTCACTTTCACTTTCAGTAATATATATATAGTCCATGAACTGGGGAGATGGTAATTTAATGCTATTTAATAAACAAGGGATAAAGACAGGGTGGGATTCCCAGGTTGCTCAGTGGTAAAGAATTTGCCTGCCAGTGCAGGATCCTCTGGAAGATTAAATGGCAACCCACTCCTGTATTCTTGCCTGGGAAATCTCATGGACAGAGGAGCCTGGAGGGCTACAGTCCACGGGGTCACAAAGAGCCAGACATGACTGAGCGCACAGACATGAAATGACAAGACATATGTAGGCTGCTGCTGCTGCTACTAAGTCACTTCAGTTGTGTCCGACTCTGTGCAACCCCATAGACGGCAGCCCACCGTCCATGGGATTCTCCAGGCAAGAACACTGGAGTGGGTTGCCATTTCCTTCTCTAATGCATGAATGTGAAAAGTGAAAGTGAAGTCTCTCAGTCCCACTCTTAGTGTCCAACTCTTACCGACACCGTGGACTGCAGCCCACCAGGCTCCTCCGCCCATAGGATTTTCTAGGCAAGATTACTGGATAATAGATAAATGGATACACATGTATATGCATGCATTTATAGATATGTATAGATCTATGTCGTGTGTGTGTGTCTGTGTGTGTGTGTGAGTGTGTGTAGGTAAATCAAAACTATAGCTTACAAGAGCAAAGCTGATTCTGAGCCTCTCAGATTTTAAACTATGATCTGTACATAACCAGGGGAAGGCATTCTTATTTTTGAACAAGGATTCACTTTATTAAATACAGCATAAGAACCTGTCCTCTATAGAAAATGGAATTTTCCAGCATAGCACATGAAAAGATACATATCTTGTATCTTGATGTTATGATGTGGTGGGGATCTCAGAGGCTAAGTCCTGATCCTGCACTTACTAGCAGTGGTGTGCCAGAGTCCAGCCTCGGTGGATCCAGGGTAATTCAAAGCGTGAATGGCATCGGCGTCTTAGAAAAAACTTATTTAAGTAGCAATATAGAGGGATTAGAAAATTAGCAGAGAAAAGAGGCTGAATAACTTGGCTTACATGGAATACCAACCACTGCGGGGGGGGTCCAGCCTCCGCGGGGTCCAGGGGCCTGGCTGGATGAACGGCGTTGGCGGAGAACAGAGACTGGCCTCAAGGACACAGCCGATTAAGCACAATTAAGCACGGAGACTGGCCTCAGGGACACAGCCGATTTTATTGAACGAGCACGGAGACTGGCCTCATGGACACAGCCGAATCCACTGAACGGAGACTGGCCTCAGGGACACAGCCGAATTTACCGAACGGAGACTGGCCTCAGGGACACAGCCAATTTAATGAATCCTTCCCTTAATCTCCCTTTTAGACTTTATATACCTTTTTAATATCAATCATTAACAATAGGCCATCATTTTTCTTTCTTTCTTATCACTAGGTAACAATCTGTTTTGTTTTCTGTTTCCCTGACTCTATAGGGGAGATTTCCAACAAAGTCAGTTTTGAGTACAAAGTCTTCTTGCCCTTTTGGGCTGAAACAATAATCAATTTAAGTGTCCTGTTTTCTTCTACACTCCTTAAACGGCCTTTCCATTTTTCTGGTCTCCTGCTGTCTCTCTTGCTTTTGTCTCACAGATCAAATATCAGGCAACTTGCTTGCAGGTTTCAGCAGGCGTCCAAGCGGTAGNATAGGGGAGATTTCCAACAAAGTCAGTTTTGAGTACAAAGTCTTCTTGCCCTTTTGGGCTGAAACAATAATCAATTTAAGTGTCCTGTTTTCTTCTACACTCCTTAAACGGCCTTTCCATTTTTCTGGTCTCCTGCTGTCTCTCTTGCTTTTGTCTCACAGATCAAATATCAGGCAACTTGCTTGCAGGTTTCAGCAGGCGTCCAAGCGGTAGGCCATAGTTTCATTTCTACATTCTACTCTTACATACAATAGCAGTTTCAGTGGTTTTCTTACATTAATTCTCATGACAGTAAAACAATCACTGTTTGCACAGAAAGTTAATTATTAATAGTAGCTTACATTATTCTTAACTAATATCCAAATCTGTTTTCTGCAACTAGAGTACTCCCGGGTGCCCCATGGATAAGGTATGAGGAATTCAGAAGCAGCTCAGCAGTTATTACTGGCCAGAAAATATAGACCCGTTTATGATCAAAAGCTTATTTTTACTACCTTATTTCTCTTAAATTCTGCCAGTTCTTCTAAGCCAGCCGTATATATGCCAGCTGGAAACTCGTAGACTGTCAGGGTGCATTTTATTATTGTGTTCATGTGCGTTTATAACTATTCTATAATCATCAGGGCCTCTCCTAACCCAAGTGGGTCTAAGAAGGTCAAATCAAGATGTGCCAAAGGTCACATATTTATAAAAGGACTTCATCCCAGGCCCCATGCTAACCCAGATCCCTGAGAGCAGTGTTAGCCTCGATGACCGCTGCAGTTTAGCAGCATTTTAAGATTTCATTGCCCTATTCACTGAACCTCTAGGCTGCACTAGGAAAATCAGAACAATCACTACCACGAAGCAAAGTGATGCAAAGTGAGAGGTCATGCCACTGGTCGAGGTCCTCGAGTGCATCTGGATGGCCTGGCTTCTTTGGGCCAGATCACCTCAGCCCAGAACCTTGTCACAGGTGGATTTTTCTCTCGGAGCCGCTCCCGACAAACCACCACCTATGTAGGCCACAGGCGTCTTTCCTTTCTCCCGAGGGAGAGGAAGCACTGAGGCCCCCCCCACACCCCCCACTCCCGCCCTGGTCCGATCTTAGAAGCCCAGGCAGAGTTCGTAAACTTGGTGAGGACCCATATCAGTTCAGTTCAGTCGCTCAGTCANCTTTGGGCCAGGTCACCTCAGCCCGGAACCTTGTCACGGGTGGATTTTTCTCTCGGAGCCGCTCCCAACATGTGACCACATCAGCCCACGGCTTAACACGTTTCTGAGGCTGCCTGTTGCCTTTGGGGGACAAACCCAAGTCTTAACGAGAGATTCTAGAACCTGCAAGAGCTGGCCCCACCCTACCTTTTTTGCCTTATTTTGCTGATTTCTTGATTCCAGAGAAGCCAGAGCTGGTGGAGGCGGGGAGGCTGTATGGGTCTAACTGCAAAGACTCTGACTTGTTCTCTGCATGCAATGGGAAGTGAAACGAAGGCTTCTGAATGAGGTGTGTAATCCAGTTTATGTTTAGTACGCAGCAGGGACTTGAAGGCAGGATCGAGGCAACTAGCTAGGAGGTTGCTGCTGCAATAAATCTCATGGTGCCCTGAGCCGGGATGGAAGCGAGGAAGCAGATGAGAAGGGGTCCACGTCAGGATACATTCGGAGAGAAGCACCAAGAAGGCTCACTGATGAGGCTGGAGGTGAGGATGCGAGTAAGGAGAGCCAGGGAAGATTTCAAACTTTTTAGCTCAAGCAGGTAGAAGAATGGAGTTTATGTTAGCGAAGCAAGCAAGACTTGGAGGGAACCAGAATCTGCAGGGAGAATGCGAAATCTGATGGTGGATATAAGGAGTCTGTCATGCCTGTTAAACACCTAAGTTTTATTTATAAACATTCTATTATTAAACATGAGGACTAGTCAGCTATGTATATATTGTATACGTAAGCCTAAGATACAAGATTTTATGGTACTTTCTAAATAAACTGATAACACCATCTTCCCTACAGGCTTATTGGCAGAATGGAATGAGTCAGTGCACTTAAAGGGCTTCTACTGCCTGGGGACCCTTTATAGAGGTCAGCAGCTCATACCGTCCAGCCAGGAGATGATCTGCCTGTAAACAAGGACAACACACGTTCTGGTTCCTCCGTTTACTCACTGTGGAGAGTGTGAAAGTCACTCAGTTGTGTCCGACTCCTTGCAGCCCCATGGACTCTAGCCCACCAGGCTCCTCTGTCCATGGCGTTCTCCAGGCAAGAATACTGGAGTTAGTAGCCATTCCCTTCTCCAGGGGATCTTCCAGAACCAGGGATTAAACCTGGGTCTCCTGCAGTACAGGCAGATTCTTTACTGTCTGAGCCGCCAGGGAAACCCATTTATTCATTAACTTCACAAATATTTCCTGAGCATCTACTATGCTCCAGGCCCTGTTCCAAGGACTGAAGAAATGACAGGGTCACTTTCTCTTGTGTGGAGTGAGGATAAATAGCAATAATAATACCTAGCACATATAATTAATATGAGGATTGAACCGGTTAACATTATACACATCTCTGTGAACCTCAGGCAGGTTTTGGTTTTCGCTTCCTTGTGTGTAGAGACAGATAACTCAGTCTCCCCGCTCCGAGTACAACGCCAAGCACGTGGTCATTGCAGCCACAGCCTGCATCTGCGGGACGCCGTGGTTTGGTAGGATGTTCCTAACAAATATTTGGCGAACTTAAAACAAGAAATGATGTCGTCGTGGCTTCCAAAAGTCTGTGAGTGGACACCACACCAGAATCCCCGACACTGAGTTCCCGTTTCTCAGCTTGGCTCTCCACAGTCTGCCTGCTGCCCGCTGGCCAGACCTCCCCGCCCACCACTGGAGCCCCAGGCTCCAAGTTCCGCGTGTCTCTAATGAGGGAGAAGAGAACGTGCTGGAAGGCTCTTCCCCTTGCTGCTCAGGGGGCTGCCTCCTCTCATCCTCCAGGTCGCACATGCAATTCCCCTGTCACTTCGCGACTGCTGTATAACCAGTCACCCTGGAGCTGAGAAGCTCAAGAGAACAAGCACGTTTCACCCCTGGTGAGCCCGACGGCGGACGAGGCTGCTCTGCTGGTCTCGCCTGGCTCCTTTAAGCAGGGCTGCTGCACAGGTGAGCGGTCAGGGCAGGGCGCTCTGGAGCTCGCCTGGGGTGACTGAGCCCTGCACCTGCATGGCCTCAGACCCCCCGGCTTAGCTGGGGCGTGTTTCCAGGGAGCGAGCAGAATGGCTAACACTGAGGGGCCTTCATTACCGCGGGGCCGGGCTGGGAGCTCTGTCCCCTGCGACCCCACCGGTGCGGCAGTGGGGTGGTCTCACTGCCACTGACCATCGGTGAGGACCTTGACCCCTGACACCAGCCCCGTGGGGAGGGGGGTGAAGACCTCGTGACTGCGGGGCAGGGTGTAGGGACACCGCCACGGTCTCCATGACACCGCAGTGGGCGTGGCTAACTAAGGACTGGGAGGGGAGAGGCTGGGCTCCCTGCCGGGCCTTCCAGGACACCCACCTGGGGACAGAGGACCCTGTTACAGTTAACATTCTTCTCTGATGGGACCATGTTGAGCCAAAGGTAACCCAGAAACGGCAGACACAGGAGCAATCCCTCTGCCTTCCCCTTTCTGCCTAAAAGTAAGGCAAAGATTTCTTTTTAACTGACATGCATTTACACGTGTAAAGAGGCTTCCCTCTCTTAAACCAGGAAGACAAGAGACGGCGCCAAGATGAACCTATTTAACCAACCATACTGAACTCCCTCTTCTCCAGTAAAGATGGTCTAGTCAACTTCACGCCATTTACCACCCCAAGCTGCTCAAATTCCCTTTCCTCTGTCTAGTCACTTCTCCATAACTCATAGCCCACTGTTTAAACGGTGTATACGATTCCAAACTTAAAGTTACACTCAATGTAGAGGGAATGCTCTAAACAGCTTTGCTCAAAGGGAGACCTCCAGCGCACAGGTATCAAGACTCAAGACAAGGTAAGAAGTGGCCAGGAGCTTTCCTGGGGTTCAGTGGTTGAGAATCCTCCTTGCAAGGCGGGGGACACGGGTTCAATCTCTGGTCAGGGAACTAGGATCCCACGTGCCGCGGAGCAACTAAGCCAGGGCACAGCGGCTTCGGAGCCTTCCTGCTGCAGCTAGAGGGTCCGTGTGCCTCAGGAACAATCCTGCAGGCTGCCATGAAGATCCAGTGCACGGCAACCAAGACCCAGTGCGGCCAGATAACAAGAAAATAAATATTTTTTAAAAAGAAATGATCAAACTCTTTTGTAACAGAGTATCTGGGTTTCTTTCTAGCTTCTTTCTTTCTTTTATACTTTGAGAGAGGGAGACATGAGAGAGAGAGAAATAAAAGGGACAGAAAGGAGAGAAAGCAGCTATGAATCTGAGCACTGCCTGGGAAATAACAGGCAGAACACAACTCTGAGTTGGGACAAATAAAGGACTTTTAGGAAGTGGAGTAACTAAAATAAAACCCCAAGCCTGCTTCTTTGGATTTTCACTTTTTTCTCTGTTTAGTCCCCAGCGATATGAAGATATAAATAAAATTTGTACGCTTTGTGTCAGTTTAATTCACAATGCCCAGGTGCTTCACCTAAGAAGGTAAGGAAAGATTTTACTCACAGAAGCTCATAAGGATGGAAGTCTAGACTCTTTACTCAGCCTTTGCTGGCATGGAGGTGGGTGGGGGCCCAGTCTATTCTGTGATTCTTGGCTGATATCAGAAGAGATATTTTCTAAAAGTTTTCTGTGTTGCTCAGCTGAGCCATTTCCAGGTCATCCTTGGATCAGAAAATTTGAGGCGGGGGGGCGGCGGGAAGAGGAGGTTCTCTCTGTACCCATTGGCATTTCTGATGTGCTGGCTTTTCCAGCGACAACCTTCAAATATATGAGACAAAACAAAAACCTAGGGAAAGGACCACTATGTCGGTCCTCGAAAGCCAAGACCTCTGGGGATTTCCCCGGTGGTCCAGTGGTTAGGATTCCGTGCTCCCACTGCTGGGGGCGTGGGTCAATCCCTGGCTGGGGTACTAAGATCCCACGTGCCCTGGACACAGCCAAAAGGTTTTAAAAAGCTGAGGTCTCTAGCCAGTCTGCCCTCTCTCCACCTTTCAGAGTCTTCTTAGTTTGGTCTATACATAAAGTCCAGAGTTGACAGTTGTACCTAGCAAAGGAAACAGGGGAAAGTGTGTCTATTCACTTACCCCAGAAGGAGCAAGTAAATGTTTTTACAGCCTCCACGTAAAACACTTTTACAAGCCTCTGCGTGTGGCAAGTTTGCTGATGGTTCATCTGACAAGCCCAGAGTCAGGGCAGATGGAGACAGTCAGACTCCAAGGTAAAGGTCCCAGAAGTAACGGAGGCCGTGAATATGCTCATCATACACCATGATGTCGCCTCCTCAGAAACACGTCCCACCCACGAAATCGAAAGCACCCTCCTCCCCCGCCTGGCAACTTCAGGGCTTGAAATCATCTTGCTCACTGATTTGTCTGCATAGTTATGTTTTACCTTCCTCCCTAAAAAGCAAAAAAAATCATATTTGTCTTACCTTGAATTCTCAGGACCTGAGAGAGTATAGTCTCTCTTTCTTTTTAAATAACTGAGTGCATAAATGAATGAGCAAATTAAAAAAAATAGGAAAATCCATCCTCGGCACTCACGAGCCTTCCACAATTTCATATAAGATGCTCTTGGATATCAAACCTCAGAATGGACCTGACATTTCCAAAAAAAGCCTTAACATCTTTATACAAGACAATATTTTAAAAAAATCTCAAAATATGTAGAGCACACATTCAAATTATACTGACAGACATGCTTTGAAAAGAAACAATTATAAAACCACATTTGTCCTTAAAAAGTGCATCCTGCAAAATGTCATTATCTGTACCATGCAGAAAGGTTCTGGGGGCCACTGGGCACATCATTGTTTTTAAACATCAATGGGTTTTTGTTCTAAAGCCACAGACCCTCAAGATGACTATAATTCCCTAGAGACTGAAGCAAATATTTTCCTATATTTAGAAACAGGCTCTAACCAAGCTGGAGAGACATTTGCCATGACAAAAAAAAAAAAAATTAACTCCCAATGAGGGAGTTTTCATTAGAAATGCTACTTCTGAAGTTGAGCCACTGTTATGATTTCAGAAGGAAACATTTCAGCACGGCTGGCTCGCCAAGCTCCCCCACAACGGGACACAGCCATTCCGGGAGAGGGCTCAGCGCAGAAAATCAGAACGCCACCCTCCAAGGAAGGAAGAGAAACGAATCCCACCGCTGAGAGAGCGCTCTTAAAACACACACACCTGGAACAGATGTTGCCAGAAAGGGGCAGAAGGGTGAAGAAGACGAGTCCCGTAGAAGCGTCTCAGCCGGGACTCCAAGGAGGGGAGACAGGAGAGTTTCAGCTCGTCAGGGCTGATTTACAACCAAGAGGCAAACCTTCAGAGTTTATTCTTGTTGTGAAGAGATGTGATATTGACCGCACCAGAGAGATGGACGGGTTGGTTGTTTGCTTCAAGAGCTTTTTTTTAATTAGTTAATCAATTTACGTTTGGCTGTGCCGGGTCTTCAGCACTGCTTGGGTCTCTCCAGCTGCGTGAGCGAGGGCTGCTCTCCAGGACGTGCCGGCTTCTCCAGCTGTGGCTCCCGGGCCCTTCGACATGCCAGCCTCAGTCGCTGGGGCTCCCGGGCTCCAGAGCACAGGCTCGGTAGTTGTGGCCCAAGAGCTTACTTGCTTCAGGGCACGAAGCAGATCCAGGTCTGAACCCAGGTCTCCGACACTGGCAGGCGGATTCTTTACCACTGAGCCACCAAGGGAGTGCTATCCGTACTGGTTTAATTACAGACTGTTAGGAAAAGGTGTCTAAATATCAGATTATTAAAATGTCATGAAATGGCCTTTTGCTCTGTACCATCCAGGTTAAAAAGCCAACCTACGTCTGAACGAGAGGCCTGTAGGTGACAGTTAGAGCGGTGTGATTAGATCAGTGGCGCTCAACTCCAGCAAGTGCATCCCCAGGGGACATGTGACGGCGTCTGGAAACAAATCCACTTGGCACAGCTGGGAAGATGCTGAGCAGTGCCTGCGGGTAGAGGGCAGAGACACCAAAGCCTACAGTGCCAGGGCCGGCCCCCACTGAAAGGAGTCATCTGGCCCTAAAACGTCCACAGTGTTGAAGGTGACAAAAAGAAGGCATCAGGTAAACAGCTTTCTCAAAATTAAAGCCTTTATCCCAGATCTAGACGGACTCACTGACCAAAGTTAAGTCTATTTGCTGAATTATAAAGTGCTCTGAAACCAAGTGTTGTCACACTGAAAACCAAACGTCAAGATGCCCAAACATTTCTGTCAACGTGATATGTTAGGGTCAGGTAGACACAGATCCCAACAAGCTGAGACATGCCCGCAGTCCCAGGACGATGTGTCTCAGACTTCAAAGGATTTCTGAAGTCAGGCGGCAGTAATTAGCGCTGGGCCAGGAGGGCCGGATAGAGCCAGGGTAGCTGCCACTCAGACTGCAGGCCTCCGAGCCTCCTGGCACCCTGCTCGAACGTGAGCCTTGCTAGGCAAGTCACTGCCGATCAAGGTAAGGAAAACGTGGAAAAGTGGCGCGGTGAAGCTCAGTCAGGAGGAAAGGAAACGCGCAAAGGCTGTGAACGGTGGCAGCCCCTGAACATGAAGCCTCCAGTCTGCCGGAGACTCGTAAGTTGGCACCCAGGCTGGACACATGCCCTGCGGGCTTCTAAACTACCAGGCCCCTTTCTTTGCCAGAACCATCCCCACCTTCCTACCGGCACCTCGGGGAGGCCTCTGTTTGTCTCAACCCTCCCATTTCACGCCCCCCAACATCCGTCCTTAGCCTCCACGTGTCACGCTAGTTCCTCCAGAAAACTGTCACTGCCTGGCACCCCCAGCATCAAACCAATATACATACAGCCCATGCAAAGAAGCCTATGCCACAGAAGTGGGAGCACAGCCTCTGAGACTCCCCTGCCAGCACAGTGCTCACGAATCTGTCTTGTAATGCCAGGGACCTGGGTTCGATTCCTGGTCTGGGAACTAGGATCCTACGTGCTGTGGGGCGACTAAGCCTGCACACTGTCGCTACTGAGCCCGTGCTCCCGAGCCCACGCCCGCGGGGCAGAGGCAGACACCCCGCGGGGCAGAGGCAGACGCCCCCGCGCGGGAGCAGAGGCAGACGCCCCGAGGAGCACCCCCGCACCGCACCTGAGACAGTCCAGCCAAGTCACAGCAAAGCACACGGAGATAAAAAGCCCGCCCACCCAGGCTCAAAGGTTGATCGCAAAATGTACATGTTGTGTGACTTTGGGCAAGCTGTTAAACCGTCAGTTTCTTCATGGGATGACTAATTGTCACAGGACTCACCCCAGAGGATCCACTGAGTTCCTGCATTTAAAGCACCTTGGAACAATGGTTGGCACATAATAAACCTTCAATCAGCGACAGACACTCTGAGTAGAGACTTTGTCTATGTTCTTCTTTGCTTTATTTTCAGGTCTAGCACAGTCCTGGCTGTATTGTAGGAACTCAATAAACAGTTGCCAGAGGCCCCTCTTATGCAACACACCCAGAGCATTTTGACCTTCCACCATCATAAACAAACTATACTTCATCTTAACTGTTTAATTTTCTCTTTTCTTCTAGACTGTGAGTTCTGAGAGGGCAGTGCTTGCTGCTCTAATTACTGGATTGTGGTGAACACACATCAAAATAGTTCCTAAATGAAATAAAGAAATGACTCTCTGTCTAACTTCAAGAAAATATACAATCAAATTATACCCATTCTCTGATAATGACCTATAATGGAATACAGACCTTCCCAGTTGGCGCTAGTGGTAAAGAACCCGCCCGCCAGCACAGGAGACTTAAGAGATGCGGGTTCGACCCCTGGGTGGGGAAGGTCCCCCTGGAGGAGGGCGTGGCACCCACTCCAGTATTCTTGCCTGGAGAATCCCATGGACACAGCAGCCCAGGGCTACCATGGACACAGCAGCCTGGGGGCTACGGTCCACAGGGTCAGAAAGAGTCCTACAGGACGGAAGCTGGGCACGACTCAGCGGCAGCATAATGGAATATAACCTGTCAAAAACTCAAACTGCTGTGCTGAACATCTGAATCTTATAAGTCAATTACACTTCAATTAAGTAAAATAAAGACTAAGTAAGACAGCAGGGCAACAGCATTCATATTTTGCTTTCCTATAAACTTGTCTCCTCTAAGTCTTCCTGAAAATGCTTTTGCTTTTACAAAAGATATGAAGAAAGGGGAGCTTTTCCACTAGAAATTAACTGGAAACCAGCTCCCCCAAGACTTCATCTCCAGTAGCAACATGTGGCAGCAAGGGGTTCAACTTTCATCCCACTTGTACCCAAGGCCAACAGGAAGCTGCAGAGAAAGCTGCTGAACATTACAAGCCCCTGGAACAGTATCCTCACTCTGATTAGTTATGAAATGAGGCAAAGCTGGTGACGTCTCTCCCCTATAATATCAATTCTTCCTTAGGTGTCCTGACTATAATAGATTCCACTCAGACTCATCCAAAATCTAACAGCTTCCCTGCCTTTATATATAAGCCAGGTTCTATTACAGTTTCAGTCTTTGGGAGCTCTGAGATCCTACAATTAGAATCAACGCTGGTTCAAGCCTCATCCGAATAAGAATTTTAAGATTCAACGTGACGCTTTTCCAATCTTACAAGATGAGCAAAAATAAAGACACTAACATAAAAACCCATAATATAATTTCATATACTAATAATGCTGGGCCACAAAGTTGGCTCTAAGCAAGTAATAAATCAGACACCCGACGAATTATGAGTCACGTTCTCTGTAAGACAAAAACAAAACAATTGCTGAGTCAAGTGAGAACAATTCTTTACACTCGGTCCAGAGATAAATGTTTCCCCAGGGTCTTTATAACAGATGGGAGTACAATTTGGACACTCTCCGCAGAGGCCAATTTCACAGGATCTTTCCCCAGACTGTACACATCCTTTGACCCAGCAATCCCACTTGCAAAGGTTCACTTTCCCTTATATGCTTACATGTGTGAAATTAGGGCTGTGCAAGAGATTTCACTGTGGCACTATCTGTAAAAGCAAGCCGAAGGTTTGAGACAGCCAGAACACCGTTAGGGAGCTGGTAGCGTAAAACATGAACGTCAGTTGTCAATAAGACTGAGACACTGTACAGCCACTGAAATGACTATCTTCTCCAAAAGCGACTGCTAAGTGAAGAAGCCAAGTGAATACCCAGAAGAAATGAGCTCGTATGTCCACACAGACACTGGCACGTAAATGTTCACAGCAACGTGATTCACAGCAGTCAAAAGGCAGAAACCAGCAAATGCCCATCAACTGAAGAGGAAAGACATGCGGTATATCTACACAACAGAATATTACTCAACCAAGAAAAAGAAAGACGTTCTGATATCTGTCACAACACGGGTGAAGCCTGAAAACATTTTACTGAGTGAAAGAAGCCAGACACAGAAGACCACGTATTGCATTAATTTCATTTGCATGAAATGTCCAAGAGGCAAACCCACAGAAACAGAAAGTAGATTACTGGTTTCCAGGGACTGAGTGGAAGGGACAACTGGGAGCGACTGCCAATGGGTAGGAGATTTATTTATGGAGTGACAAAAATGTTCTAAACTTGGATTGTGGTGGTGATGGTTATACAGCCTTGTGCATGTGCCAAAAATCATGGAACTGTACACTTTCACAAGGTTGAATTTTTCTGCTAAGTCACTTCAGTCGTGTCCGACTCTGTGCGACCCCATAGATGGCAGCCCACCAGGCTCCCTCGTCCCTGAGATTCTCCAGGCAAGAACGCTGGAGTGAGTTGCCATTTCCTTCTCCAATGCATGAAAGTGAAAAGTGAAAGTGAAGTTGCTCAGTCGTGTCCGACTCTTTGAGACCCCATGGACTGCAGCCTACCAGGCTGTTCCGTCCATGGGATTTTCCAGGCAAGAGGACTGGAGTGGGGTGCTATTGCCTTCTCCAATGGTATGTGAACTGTACCATAAAGTTGTTATTTTTAAAAATAAGTACACCTTTATAGACTTGTGGGACTTGGGGGTAAAATTCAAAATAACTATAGTACACCTGACACAGCATGCCAGTAGCAAACATGTCACCACTTTGACCTTGAGCGTTTACTGATGGCCATTGCCTGATCCATCACCTGACTGCGAGGCCCTGGCCGGCAAGGAGGTCCAGCCAGTCCATTCTGAAGGAGATCGGCCCTGGGGTTTCTTTGGAAGGAATGATGCTACAGCTGAAGCTCCAGTACTTTGGCCACCTGATGCAAAGAGTTGACTCATTGGAAAAGACTCTGATGCTGGGAGGGATTGGGAGCAGGAGGAGAAGGGGTCGACCGAGGATGAGATGGCTGGATGGCATCACGGACTTGATCGGCGTGAGTCTGAGTGAACTCCGAGAGATGGTGATGGACAGGGAGGCCTGGCGTGCTGAGATTCATGGGGTCGCAAAGAGTTGGACACGACTGAGCGACTGAACTGAACTGAGTCACCTGATCAGGCTTATCTTCTTAAATTCTTATGACTGTCCCACGATATAAAGAGAAACTCTTATTATTACCATTTTAGAGGTGAGAAATTGAGGTTTAAGATATCTGAAGCAGAAGTAAAGAGCAAGAACCCACACTCTTGTCCATTAGACCATCTTCCCTCACTGAAGCATTTAATCTCTGTTAGTGTTTTTATTACAACTGAACCTTGAGCAACTCTGGGGTTAGAGGAATCGGCGCTCCTGGCGGTCAAAAACCCGAGTGTGATTCTACAACAAGCCCTGAACGCCTAGGCTCTGCATCTGTGGATCCCAGCAGCTGCGGCTCGCGCAGCACGATGCCGTGTATTTACTGCAGAAAGCATCTGCATGTGAGTGGGCCTTCGAGGTTCAAAGGTCAACCGTGTAACTACGGTTCCAGCCTTGAACATCCTAATGCGCGAGTAGTTTTTAGGAAGCTGAGTGGCAGCTAGGAATTAGCACTTTTCCTTAGAATTTTACCTTTGCGAATGGCTTGGTACAGATTAAAAAAATGATGGCATCTAAACTGAGTTGAAATCTAAATGTTTCCATCTGACACTGTTAGGAGTCCAGCACTGGGTCATGATGAGGCGATCTGTTCCACAAGCCAAGACGCTCTGACTCTGAAAGACGCGTCCTACAAGCCCGAGGACGGTCGTCCCTCTCAGGCTGCTAACCGTGGACTCCCGGGTCACCGTGCATTTCCCTCCATTTTTACCGCCCCCTGTTTACAGCATTTGTTGTTGCTGTTTAGTTGCTGAGTCATGTCTGACTCTGCAACCTCACAGACGGTAGCCTTCCAGGCTCTTCTGTCCACGGCATTTCCCAGGCAAGAATACTAGAGTGGGTTGCTGTTTCCTTCTCCAGGGGATCTTCCCGATCCGAGATTGAACCGGCATCTCTTTCATTGCAGGCAGAATCTACACTGAGCCACCAGGGGAGCCCACTTAAAAATATGCATTCTTTAAATTTTTTTTACTGTTTGAATTTAAAATGTGCATTTAAGGCAATCAATGATATGGAAGTGCAGGAGGCTGCCATTTGGCCATTCTAGCAAGTGACCACCCAACTACCATTCTCTTTTTAAGCAACAAAATCCCAGGCAATGTTCCACCTGAGGGACTATATTTTTTAGGCTTCCAAGTAAAGCCAGGTGGCTAAATACTGACCAAGGATATACAAGAAGTTTTGAGTTCTGTCAGAACTGTTTTGCTTTTCTGGCCTTTCCTGCTTCTGTGTAAGAGGTATGATGCACGGAGCTCCAGTAGCCATTTTGGGCCATGAGGTAACCTTTTGGTCGGAAGCCCCTAGTTGGGTGCAGAGCAGACACAGGTGAGACCTGCTTTCCTGATGACCTCGGAGCTATTTACGAGCTCTGAATTAACCTCTATGGAAGAAAACTAAATTTCTACTTAGTAAGTTACTATGATTGTGAGTTTTCAGGTACAGGCAGACAAACCTAATTCAAAAAGTAGCACCAGCCTACCCTTCTGTTTATATGTGTATCGTATAAGGGGCTTCCCCGATGGCTCGGTGGTAAAGAATCCGAGGCAGAAGACACAGGAGACGTGGGTTCAATCCCTGAAGCAGGAAGATCCCCTGGAGCAGGGCATGGCAACCCACTCAGTATTCTTGCCTGCAGAATCCCGTGGATGGAGGAGCCTGGCAGACTGCAGTCCATAGTGCTGCAGGAGCTGGGCACGACTGAAGCTAAGAGCGTGCACGCTTTAATAAAGAGGGTCACGCCAAGTGTCACACTCCATCACCTACTCCCTCAGCTTTCCACTGCAGAACGAATCAAAGGCGCCTTTCCACTTCAATGTGCGCAGCCCTAACTCTCCCTTTGAATGGATGTGTAGCTTTCCGTTGTTAGAGTTTCAAGCTGTTCCTCTACATCCGTTAACCACTTTGTTAAATTCTTTTTTTCAAATGCTGTTTCTGAAAAGAAAAAAATCTATTTCTCCTCAGCGCTGCCTTCCCAAGGCATTCAGTTGTATTTTGCTCTTAGACAAGCAACTCTGATTCCCAGCTTAAATTCTGGGAGACCAACAAAAGGCCTTTGGGGTTAGCATCCCCGACAGCGAGCACTGGAGTGCATACCATCTAATAACAGCATCGTGAGAGGCCTGCTCTTGGATCTGATTCCCACCGTGGATGTCATGACGACACAGGGTCCTATAAGAGGATGGGGGCTCAGGGTGTTCGTCTCCGGAGCAACCAGGGGCCTGCAAGTTTAAAGAAGCTGCATAAAATCCGGAGCATAGGAATACACACGTAAGATGGATCTTCATTACTCAAACCCCAAAATAGCCATTAACTGTCGGAGAACGTGTCAGCCACTAAGTCACGTCTGACTCTTTGTGACCTCACGGACTGTAGCCTGCCTGTCTCCTCTGTCCATCAGGCTTCCCAGGCAAGAATACTGGAGTAAGCTGCCATTTTCATCTGCAGGGGATCGTCCCAACTCAAGGGTCAAATCCACGTCTCCTGTATTGCTGGTAGATCAACAAAACAAAATAAAAACTCTTAAAGCCAATTCTCAGAGAGAAGCCAGGTTCTGAACCACAGAGCCCAGATTCTCCCACTGGACTTGGAGTTGCAATTGTTTAGGTAAAACACATCTCAGCTATCATTCAGAGACCAAATCCACGTTTCAGGCAAGTTGCTCAAACTTTCCATTTTGAGAGAAAAATTAACCAGGGAAATTTTCAAGATTGCTCTTTCTGCTGAAAGTGCAATTCTTTCAGCATCCTTATCAGAAGTATACAGAAACTGCAACTATTCTGAACTACTTCTCTGCAAGAGACAAGCCCAGGCAAAATGCACCTTAACAGACACTGTCTCTGATAAACAAAATCTCATTATTTCAGAGACAGTACCTGTTTGCGGTTAAGTAATTGATTTTTAAAACATTTCCACCTCTGAGTAAGAAATTGCACTCACCTTTCACACTGGCGTTCTGAAAGCAAGAGGGAAAAAAGGCTGCTTTCTGATAACAGGCAGCCTCATAGTTTTTTCTGGGAGTGCAGACACAGCCGTGTGCCGGAAAAGATTCTATTATTGGAAGATGGACTTGCTCCAGGTATTTCTGAAAAGCACAGTTGTGATTTAATTACGTGGCTCGGGAAGCATCCAGCAATTGGACATCTTTTTTTGTGCTTCCAGTTGTGACTGTGTGTGTTTAACCAAGTGTACTTTGTGCCAGATTCTCACTTGATTTATAATCAAACCACAAGTTTGCAGCAAGAAAGTTCCAACCTTCCAGAGAAAAGCATTATTTCTAACATTCCTAATACCCGAGTAGTCTCTACGTAGTCTCTACGTTTTCTTTCCCTTTACAGCCTTGGGCCGCCGCCCCCCCCCCTCCACCCCCGCCCCTGTCTCTTATACACATCTAGATGTGTATAAGAGACAGGATCCATCACCTGACTGCGAGGCCCTGGCCGGCAAGGAGGTCCAGCCAGTCCATTCTGAAGGAGATCGGCCCTGGGGTTTCTTTGGAAGGAATGATGCTACAGCTGAAGCTCCAGTACTTTGGCCACCTGATGCAAAGAGTTGACTCATTGGAAAAGNCCACCCCCGCCCCCTCCGCCCGGAACCCAACCCTGGCAACCAACTCTGGATCAAAGGGAATAAATTCATCTCTTTCCTGAACATTCACCACTCACAACTCCAGGAACCCTGGCGCCAGACTCGGTGTCCCAGCTTCAGGCCTCGCCGTTCGCAACGCACAGAAAGGCCACTACTCAGACGAGAAGTGCTCTTTAAACAGTCTGTCTTTATCCGAACGAAGCAACGGGAGAAGGAGAAAACTGTCAGGCTGGCGATTCTGAAATCTGACCTCATCAAGGCTAAAAAGAGAGGAATGTGGGAAACGGTTAACAAAAAGAATTTGGGGTTTGTTTGGACAGAGGCTCCTCGGCCAGAGATCAGAGAAGCATGAGCTTGGACTGGGAGAAGCAGCCAAATTTAAAAAGCAGAACTTAGGGAGGGAGAGTGGTCAGAGCTGAAAGGACACCATGCTGCCATCGCTGGCAGGGAGAAAAATCACACGCTCGTGCGCACATTGAAAGCTAAAAACTGTTTGGTTCTTAGTAGTTGGCCGATATCTGCAGGCAAACCTTCAAAAACAGATCGAATCACCAAACGGGAAGCGTCAGAAGACCGGAGTACAACTCCTACCCCACCCCTCTATAATTTCAGTAAGGATGAAAGGCCTGCCTAAATTATCATCATTTTCTTTGTTACGGTTTACCTCTGAGTCGTGTCTGACTCTTTGTGACCCCATGGACGTAACCCACCCAGCTCCTCTGTCCATGGAATTTTCCAGGCAAGAGCACTGGAATGGGCTGCCATGTCCTTCTCCAGGGGATCTTCCTGACCCGGGGGTGGAACCCACGTCTCTTGAGTCTCCTGCACTGGTAGGCGGATCCTTTACCACTGTGCCCCCTGAGAAGCCCCCAGTCCCGCTGGTCCCTGTACCACAGTGCACAGAATGACTAACAGAAAGGCTTCTAACCAACCAGGAGAGCAGGAGTCCACCTTCTCCTGCAGAGCCAGCCTCCCACCCTCGGGGAAAATGCTTCCTTTCAGGGCAGGGACAGTCAGGATCAGACCTGCCATGAATAACCTGGGTGTTCAGACCAACGCCACCCGCATTACTGAACATGCGAGCAGAGCAAGGACTTTGCTCTCCCCCCAGCGACCATCACCCACCAAGGACCACCCTCCACGTTCCTCTCCAGAGGGCTGTCCTCTGGCTGAAGACTGACTGCAACCAGGCAGCCACAGATTAAAAGCTGCAGGGCCACAAAAGTCCAATCTTTTTCATTCTCTTTTGAAGGTCTGGTCTTTAATCTGATATAGGTAAATCTCGGCTACCAGCTCAAGAGCGTGCTAACCGTCTTAATGAAAAGCAGTCACTCCAGAAGAAGAGACAGAGGAAGAGCCCAGATGCCGAGAAACGGCAAGAGCCGTGCAAGTTCGCTCCAGGAGTCACCGGTGGAAACCCGCCCCTCTCCCACGGTGTGGTCTCGGGCGAGTGAATTCCCTATCTGCCCCACGTCTTAGTTTCCTCTGTGCTGAGAAACGGAGAAGAGACAACCAGCACAGCTGCAGGGGGAGGTAGGCCGGGACGGCCAGCGGACCACGTCAGCGCTAGTCCCCGTAACTGCTGCCGTTGAGTTGCCCAGTCGTGTCCGACTCTGGTGACCCCGTGGACTGCAGCCCGCCAGGCTCCACTGTCCGTGGGGTTCTCAGGCAAGAACACTGGGGTGGGTTGCCATTTCCTCCTCCAGGNGAGGAAGAGCCCAGATGCCGAGAAACGGCAAGAGCCGTGCAAGTTCGCTCCAGGAGTCACCGGTGGAAACCCGCCCCTCTCCCACGGTGTGGTCTCGGGCGAGTGAATTCCCTATCTGCCCCACGTCTTAGTTTCCTCTGTGCTGAGAAACGGAGAAGAGACAACCAGCACAGCTGCAGGGGGAGGTAGGCCGGGACGGCCAGCGGACCACGTCAGCGCTAGTCCCCGTAACTGCTGCCGTTGAGTTGCCCAGTCGTGTCCGACTCTGGTGACCCCGTGGACTGCAGCCCGCCAGGCTCCACTGTCCGTGGGGTTCTCAGGCAAGAACACTGGGGTGGGTTGCCATTTCCTCCTCCAGGAGATCTTCCTGACCCCGGGATGGAACCGTAACAGATATTACTGAAATCAGATCACTCAGTGAGATGATGTGACCAGAGGGCGGACCCTGGGGTTTCTGGGAGCTGCTGGGGTCCCCAGGGCAAGTCCTGTTAATCTTCAGTGCACCTCGGAGGACCCAGCACATCATCGCCCACGTCAGCAAGGGAGCCAGACTGAACTGCGAGGACAAAGGGACGAAGTCACAGAACTCCAAGCTGCATCTCGACTGCAGCCAAACGGCATCTTCAGCCTCACGCCTTCCGGCTGGAGCATCAGGGCCGGCCCCTCATCAACTGGAGACTTCCCTCCGCGGGCCTTCCTCCCCTCCCCTAGCACAGCTCTTTCCTCCCTCAGCCCGCCATGGCTCCAGGTGGAAGGGGACTCAAGCTGGGTTAGACTCAGAAGGTGCGGGGAGGCGGGTGAGAGGAGAGCCACGAGGGGTGGGCCCTGGCTGCGCGTGCTTCGCAGCCGGGGGTCCAGCACCAGCGCCGGTTCGCGGGTCTAAATCTCAGAGCTTCAGGTCTGCAGCCGAAACAAAGCCTGGTCCCTGACGCTGACCTTAGAGACACGTGTTTAATTAATCCTGTAACGTGTGTACTGGCGTGTGAAGTGAAATGCCCTCAAAAAGGCCATGCCCGCTGCCTCCTCCCAGTGTCTAAACGAGCTTCCCAGTTCTGCCCCACACCAGCTAGCAAGCACACGGTGGGCACTCTCTCCCTCTAGCCAATAGGAGACAAGCCTCTCACCTTCAGGAAATCACTCATGCTTCAGAAAACATTTGTCGAGCCCCATCATGCGCCAGGCCCACTGCGTCTGCTCTTCTACAAAGAGCTGCATGATCCGAGACACTCTGGCCTTCAACAAACAGAAAACCCATTTGAACCTTGCTTGGTAATGGGGGGCTTATTTTCAGAAGACAGGAGAAGCTCAAGAACTTTCCAAGGGAAAGAAAGAAAACACAGAACCAGGAAGGACTCAGATTCAAACCAGACAGCTCTTTAGGAATCACTTTCTTCTCACTCCCTGTTTCTGGGTTCTGAGTCTCACGGAAGATGTGTAAACTCAGCTTTGCCTCCATCACTCTGTTAATCAAATATCTGATTTAAATCAATTAAACAACTCGTTCAGTAAATACTGATCGTCTGTAGTGCACCGGGCACTGTTCCGGGTGCTGAATAAGAGTGGTAACGGAACTGGCAAAAGTCACACGCTGCTGCTGCTGCTGCTGCTCAGTGACAACAGACATGTCCAACCCTTTGCAACCCCTTGCAACCCCATGGGCTGCAGCTTGCCAGGCTCCTCTGCCCTTCACTGTGTCCTGGAGCTTGCTCAAACTCATGTCCATCGAGTCGGTGATGCCATCCAACCATCTCAGCCTCTGTCGTCCCCTTCTCCTCCCATCTTGAATCTTTCCCAGAATCAGGCTCTGTTCCAATGAGTCAGCTCCTCGCATCAGGCAGTCAGAGTATTGGAGCTTCAGCTTCAGGATCAGTCCCTCCAATGAATATTCGGACTGATTTCCTTCAGGATCAACTGGATGGATCTTCTCTGAGTCCAAGGGGCCTCTCGAGAGTCTTCCTGCACCACAGTTCTAGGGCACATGATTCCGTGGGGTTTAATGGTAGCTGGTGCAGGCAGGCAATCAACATCTAAGCAGAGTATGGAGCAGCCTGGCAGGTGTGGTTTAATAAGAAATGGGTATTTTGCTTTTGTCTCCCGTTCCTGGCAGAGCTCCTGAAACCTCTGGAATCTCCTGAGTGATGGGAAAGCAGGAATTAGAAGCATCTTTTATTGCTTACAACTAACTCCTTTCATCCTAAATGTATGCTAATGAAGTGCCTCTCAATAAGCCAAAGGAAGCAGTCACACCCAGCCCTCACCTCTGGGGAGGGGCACCGGCCGGAGACAGAGTCCAAACACCGATGGCCAATGACTCGGTCAGTCACGCCTACATAATGAATCCTCCATAGAAACTCCCAAAGGGCAGGGTTCAAGGACTGAAGGATCGGGAGGTCATCAAGGTGCTGGCAGGGTGGCAGGTCTAGAGAGGGGGCGGAAGCCCCACACAGCCCCTCCCGGACCCTGCCCCAGGCATCTCTTCCAGGGGGCCGTTCTGGAGTGGAATCCTTTATCTTCATCAGGGGAATGCAAGTGAAGCGCTCTCCTGAGTTCTGCGAGTTGTTCAGGCAAAGCACTGAACCTGAGAATAAAGCTGAGAGGACAGCGGTCGGCCCCGCGGAAGGGTGGGGAGCCTGGGCGCACCCCCCCCCGCGGCTGGCAGCTCCAGCGGACGCCTCCTGGGAGCACGGTCTTCACCTCTGGAGTCTGTGCTAGCTCCAGAGGGCAGTGGCAGAACTGGCCTGAGTTTCTGCACACACTTGGTGTCAGAGGCCGCTTCACAGAAATGAGCCGCCGCCGCTCACAAGCGACGTGAGGCCAGAAAGTGAGGAACTGGGCCAACGGGAGAAGACATGGGGTCGGTCAGAGGCTGTTCACAGAAGGTGCCTCTGGCAGGAGTCATTCAACCAAAGGAAGGGCCAGCAGATGCGAGGGAGCACGGTGGCCTCCCAAGGAGACATCCCACGTAGGTGACGAGTGCACACGCCCACAGCAGTGCTCTCGTTCAGTCACTCAGTCGCGTCCGACTCTTCGCACCTGAGCCCACGGACTGCAGCACACCAGGCCTCTGTGTCCTTCACCATCTCCCAGAGTTTGCCCAAGCTCATGTTCATTGGATCAGTGAGGTCACCCATCTCATCCTCTATCACTCCCTTCTCCTCCTGACCTCAGGGTCTTTTCCAGTGAGTCAGTTCTTCACATCAGGTGGCCACAGTACTAGAGCTTCGGCTTCAGCCCTTCCAGTGAACATTCAGACTTGATTTCCTTTAGGATTGAAGGGACTCTTAAGAGTCTCCTCCAGCACCACAGTTCGAAAGCATCAATTCTTCAGCTCTCAGGCTTCTTTATGGTCCAACTCTCACATCTGTACATGACTATTGGAAAAACCAAAGCTTTAACTCTATGGACCTTTGTCAGTGAAGTCTCTGCTTTTGAATATGCTGTCTAGGGTGGTCACAGCTTTCCTTCCAAAGAGCAACTGTCTGTTAATTTCATGGCTGCAGTCAACCATCCACAGTGATTCCAGAGCCCAGGAATATAAAATGTCACTGTTCTCACTTTTCCATCTATTTTCCATTAAGCGATGCGACAGGATGCCACAATTCCAGTTTTTTGAATGTTGAGTTTTACTAAGAACTAAATCCTAGATGTATTTTGAACCTAGAGGCAACAGAATTTGCTAAGGGGCTGCCAAACAAAATGGGAGAGAAAGAGAAACGACCACCGAAGGGCGATCGCATAAGCAACTGGGAGGATGGGGCTGAATTAGGAGCTCCACTGAGGCGCCTTGGCCCCATCAGCTGGAGGAGGAGGACCCCAAAACACGAGCGACACGGGTCTGAGAGCCGGCAAAGGCTGGGGGTCAAGCAGCTTCCACAGGCACTTGCCTGCTCCACAGCACGGAGAGCACGCGCGGTTTTCAGAAACCAAAATGCTACAGCAACAGGATTCTCCCTGAGAGTTTGAACCGGAGTGTTACTAAAAGCCTACAAGGAAGATTTGCCACAGATAACCTTCAATGTCTAATGCATCACGCTTCCTTGAAGCCAAAACAACTATTAATTCCAAGATAAAAGTCAGACAAATGGGTTCTCTCACAGTATCGAGACAGATTCACAAATACCGCTCCTGAATGCATCATTCACTTGGAAATGAAGGCGCGAAGCTTCATGTTTAAGCAACCCACTTCTCCTTACTAAATCACAAGAAGATGGTGTTACAGATCTGATGGTATTTGCTTAAAACATAAGCTAGTTGTCTGAAAAACTGAGTACATCATATTCAAACTTGAAACTCTGACTTTCAAGGCTTTCTGACTTTCTGTGGACATCAGAGGTCTTGTCATTCTCTCATCTTCAATTATATGGGCACTTGTAACTTCTGGATCTCTGTAGAGATAGAGGATAAATACTTTAATCATTTCAGGATGGTATGAAATGTTAAAGGCAATAACAGAAATGGAAGGAATAAAGATTATATTAAATCTTTTATAGATGAAAGAAATATATATAAGAGTATTCAAATGCCTAATATTTATGTAGCAATTTATACGGGATGTATGTTAAACATTAAACATATATTACATCTCTTTCAATCTTCATAACATCTGATCTCTTGATACAAAAAAAAATGCAGTTCAATGAAAGCACTACAGCAGTGAAAACCATTAAAAGAGACACAGCGCAGAGTGAAAGCCAGTCACATCTACACTGGAGTCCTAGATGGGCCGATGTCTTCCTAGACGACCCTGGACACGTTCATTAACTCCATTAAACTTTAACCTTCTCACTTCTCTGCCGGTCCAGTGGCTAAGACTTCTGCTCTGTATGCAGCGAGCCCAGGTTCGATCCCTGGTCAGGGAACGAGATCCCACACGCTGCAACCAAAGGTCCAGCATGCCACAACGAAGACCCAGTGCAGCCAAGTAAATAAACAAATACAAATAAGAAATGAAAAAACGAAACTACAATTAAGTAGCACCTATCACAGAGCGCCTATCAGAGAGGGCCTATCACAGGGCGCCTGTCACAGAGCGCCTGTCACAGAGAGCCTATCACAGGGTGCCTCTCACAGGGTGCCTATCAGAGAGGGCCTATCAATCACAGAGCGCCTACCACAGAGGGCCTATCACAGGGCGCCTATCGCAGAGAACCTATCAGAGCACCTATGAGAGAAGACCTATCAATCACAGAGCACCTATGACAGAGGGCCTATGACAGAGGGCCTATCACAGAGCCCTATCACAGAGCCTATCACAGGGCGCCTATCACAGACCGCCTATCAGAGAGGGCCAGTAAGAACACTAGGAGCTGCTGTACGTGCAGTCGTCAACATGGGACTGGGCAAAATGTAAGGGTTTAATAACTGTGAGGCATTTTCATCAATCACCACCATCATCACCATCAGCTCATAAAGTAAGAGAGGCCAGTTTGACCCCTGGGTCTGGAAAATTCCCTGGAGGAGGGCAGGCAACCCACTCCAGTATTCTTGCTTGGAGAATCCCATGGACAGAGGAGCCTGGTGGGCTACAGTCCATGGGGTCACGAAGGGTCGGACACGACAGAAGCAACTTAGCACACACACGAAGTGTCAGAATTCAACTGAATTATAGAATTAAACTGAATTATTTGAATTATAGAACACTGAGCTGGTGTCCCGGAGAAGGCAGTGGCACCCCACTCCAGTACTCTTGCCTGGAAGGTCCCATGGATGGAGGAGCCTGGTGGGCTGCAGTCCATGGGTCGCAAAGAGCCAGACACGGCTGAGCGATCGAACAACAGCAACGACCTAATTAGTAGCTGAATGAATGAATGAGCGAATGGATGTCTGTGTTAATGCTTTCGTTGTTTATTGCGAGCCTAGACCCTGGGTGAGCATAGAGCACACATCTGGAGCCCAGCCGTCTGAGCTGGAGGCTCTTCTCTGTCGCTGGGAGGGTCTGAGCCTTTGCAAGAATAGAGTTCTCAGCCAGGATGTTAGAAGGGAGACAATCAGCCAAAACAGCACACTCTACCATACCCAAAGAAAACAAGAGAAGGTTCTAAGCTAGAGTGTTTCCAAAGGGTTAAGTTTAAATGATTTTCTCCTCTCGCCTGTCTTTCCATCTACTGCAAAGAGCCTCTTTATTTAAACAAACCAGGGCTATAGCTGCATACACACACACTGTCTCCTAAGAGGCAGTCACTGAAACACCGCTGCTCACTTCTCCTTAGGCTGAGTTACTTGAATAAAATCAACCCCCACATCATATTTAAATTTCTGGTTTTTTTCTCCCTTACAGTAATTAAATACAGCCACAGGATGCCCGACAATGGATTCTCCACACACGCATTTAAATGTAGCTTCTCTTCCCACTATAACAGGGTTACATAATGAGACACGCTTCTGCCCACTTAAGGAATCACACAGGGGAAATGAGAATAGCGAGCTGGACTCTGAGACGCTATTTTTAGCCTAAGGGTGCAGGGTGCACTGCAAGTTAACATTTCACTATTATTCACACCTTTCCTTTTGGCCTCCCCTGTCTACTTTAAGAGTCAGAAATAACTCAAGCTAGAAAGAGGTGGATTGTGTCAGGGACTATCCTCCGTCAGCTAACACAGTACCCGATCACCACAACACCACAGAGCGCATAGATGCGTGACCTGCGTTACCCGATCCCCGCAACACCACGGGGCTGCACAGACCGCACTGCAGACACTTGTGCCATCGCCTGACAAAGCTGGCTGACTGCCAGCGCTCTGCTGTCTCTGGATGACCAGCACACGTTTCCAGGACCACCGTCTCCACAGGAGGGACTGAGTACATCTTGGCATGCTTTCCTTGGTTGAGCCATGCCTCTTTTCATAGGAAACGTGAAGAAATGATTTGTCTGCTTGGGAAATGAATTTACTTTCTGAAATGGAACAAGCAAAAGAGACCACAAGTTCAAAACTCTCTAAATTTGCATTTGAAGTGACAGTGATAAGATGCCTTCCATCATAAGGTCTCAAAACTAGAGCAGTCCGTAGCAACAAGATATACTATGACAGACAAAAAAGAAATGTCCCCCTAAAGGTGTCCACTGTGTAATGCCAGGACCTGTGCAGATACTATCTTAACACTTTCCAGAATCGATTCAGCTAAGGGTTTTGATATCCGAAAATCACCCCGGAGTATCCAGGTGGGCACAGCGGAGTCAAGTGCCTCCTTGTAAGAGACAAGCAAGAGACAACGCTGGAAAAAGCAGATGTGACAGCAGAAACAGGCTGGAGAGAAGGTCTCTGAGGATGAAGGAAGGGGCCATGAGTCAAGAAGTACGACCGAAGCTAGAAAAGGCAAGGAGACCGTTTTCCTAAGGCCTCCAGAGGAGGCTCGGCTGACAGCTTGATTTTGGCCCCTTAAGGCTCAATTCAGACTGCTGACCTCCAGAATTGGAAGAAAATAAATTTCCGTTCTTTTAAACCACTAACTAAGTTGTGATCATTTGTTACAATAGGAATAGGAAAGTAATGTTATGTATCATTAAAGCGTTTTAAAGGTATGATTTTAGACGTTTCTCGAATTAATTTCTGCTTCTGAACGTTGAATCTGTATATAACTCACTGTATATAAGAGTTGCAGTAACTTAATTCTTTTCGTATCTTCAAAACATGTTTATGCATCAGTTCCTCTCTTATTTGTTCAGAATCACACATTTCACTCAGTCATTCATCTACTATCTTTTTCACTTGTTGAACAGCCTTTATTGAAAGCCCACTCTGAGCCAAGGTAGCTTCAATTCAGTTCAGTCACTCAGTCGTGTCCGACTCTTTGCGACCCCCTGAATTGCAGCGGGCCAGGCCTCCTTGTCTATCACCAGCTTCCGGAGTTCACTCAAACTCACGTCCATCGAGGCAGTGATGCCATCCAGCCATCTCATCCTCTGTCGTCCCCTTCTCCTCCTGCCCCCAATCCCTCCCAGCATCAGAGTCTTTTCCAATGAGTCAACTCTTTGCATGAGGTGGCCGAAGTCCTGGAGTTTCAGCTTTAGCATCATTCCTTCCAAAGAACACCCAGGGCTGATCTCCTTCAGAATGGACTGGTTGGATCTCCTTGCAGTCCAAGGGACTCTCAAGAGTCTTCTCCAACACCACAGTTCAAAAGTATCAATTCTTCAGCGCTCAGCTTTCTTCACAGTCCAACTCTCACATACATGACCACTGGAAAAACCATAGCCTTGACTAGACGGACCTTTGTTGGCAAAGTAATATCTCTGCTTTTTCATATGCTGTCTAGGTTGGTCATAACTTTCCTTCCAAGGAGTAAACGTCTTTTAATTTCATGGCTGCAATATGCCAACGCCTTTGACTGTGTGGATCACAATAAACTGTGGAAAATTCTGAAAGAGATGGGAATACCAGACCACCTGACCTGCCTCTTGAGAAACCTATATGCAGGTCAGGAAGCAACAGTTAGAACTGGACATGGNGAGAGTTCCAGAAAAACATCTATTTCTGCTTTATTGACTATGCCAAAGCCTTTGACTGTGTGGATCACAATAAACTGTGGAAAATTCTGAAAGAGATGGGAATACCAGACCACCTGACCTGCCTCTTGAGAAACCTATATGCAGGTCAGGAAGCAACAGTTAGAACTGGACATGGAACAACAGACTGATTCCAAATAGGAAAAGGAGTATGTCAAGGCTGTATATTGACACCCTGCTTATTTAACTTCTATGCAGAGTACATCATAAGAAACGCTGGGCTGGAGGAAGCACAAGCTGGAATCAAGATTGCCAGGAGAAACATCAATCACCTCAGATACGCAGATGACACCACCCTCATGGCAGAAAGTGAAGAGAAACTAAAAATCCTCTTGTTGAAACTGAAAGAGGAGAGTGAAAAAGTTGGCTTAAAGCTCAACTTTCAGAAAACTAAGATCATGGCATCTGGTCCCATCACTTCATGGGAAATAGGTGGGGAAACAGTGGAAGCAGTGTCAGACTTTATTTGGGGCTCCAGAATCGCTGCAGATGGTGACTGCAGCCGTGGAATTTAAAGGCGCTCGCTCCTGTGTCACAGGCCTCGTGCATTTCCCGTGTCGTGGTGCTAACCCAAGCAGCAGTGACGGTTCTATTCACTTGAACTGCATTCCCTCCGTTTTCTTCTTTCCATGTCAAACAGCTGTTAATGAAAAAGAAGAAGAAGAAGGAAGCAAAGAAAGAAACAAAAAGACAGACAGTCTTTGGGGCTCAAGCTGCACACCAAGCACTACTATCAGCTCACAGAACCCCCCAAACCCCCGCAGAACTCTGCGGAGCCCAACACTCAGCTCGTCAGTAAGTCAGTTCCGAAGCGGGACTGTTCCAGTAGCAACATTGTGATCATCGTGCTGGGTGGTTGTTTCCCACTAGGCTAAAAGAAGCAAAATTCAAACGGGAAATAAAGTCGGTTACGAGGTCAGCTGAAGCCTGGTGGCTCAGGTGGTCAAGAATCTGCCTGCAACCCAGGAGACCCGAGTCTGATCCCTGGGTTGGGAAGATCCCCTGGAGAAGGGAATGGCAGCCCACTCCAGTATTCCTGCCTGGAGAATCCCATGGACAGAGGAGCCTGGTGGGCTACAGTCCACGGCGTCATAAAGAGTCAGACACGACCGAGCAACTTTTACTACACTTCAGGAGTCAATTATAATTAACTCTTCATATCTCAAAGCCTAGAGTTGAGTCCACAGAACACTAAGATCACCCACACTACTTTCTATGGACTGAACTGTGTCTTTCCCAAANACGGCGTCATAAAGAGTCAGACACGACCGAGCAACTTTTACTACACTTCAGGAGTCAATTATAATTAACTCTTCATATCTCAAAGCCTAGAGTTGAGTCCACAGAACACTAAGATCACCCACACTACTTTCTATGGACTGAACTGTGTCTTTCCCAAACTCACATGTTAAGCCCCAACCCTCAATGTGACTGTATTTGGAGACTGAGTGTTTAAGGAGGCAATTACAGTTAAATGGGATCGTAAGGGTGGGGCCCTGGTCCAACTGGATCGGCGTCTTTATAAGAAGAGGAAGAAACAGCAAAGATCCCTCTCTCCCTACCAACGCAGAAGAAAGGCCGTGTCAGGACACAGCCGGAGGCAGCCATCTGCCAGCAAGAAGGAAAGTCCTCAACGCCAAACCCTGCTGGCACCTTGAACGGAGCCTCCAAAACGATGAGAAAACTAATTTCCGTGGTTTAAGCGGCCCAGTCTGTAGCACTCCTCATGGCAGCCGAAGCAGACTAACTCACTTAAGAGAAGAAGAAGGAGAAGGAGAGAGAAGAGACGGGAGAGACAGAGAGAAAGGTGAAATCCAGTATTTTCACAATTCAACTGTAACATGTTACTCAAACTATTCAGCATAAGCAAAGATAAATGAGATTATTTTCTTGAACTTATTTATTGCCTCAAACACAAACCTAATTTACACGTTCCTTCTAACGCCAGTTTTATGTAAGCCCAAACTCCCAAAAGATATCTTATTTTTCATTCATTTCTTGATGAACCTCATCTCCCAAGACTCTTCCCTAACAGCCCTTCTGTAGCAAAAAGAGAGAAAGAGAGAGAGAAAAAATACCTCTCACACAACCAGTGAAGCTATAGTTACTAGGCAACCTTCCATATATTTTAAAATAACTTGCAGCTTTCAGCAAAAGAAAAGAGAATATTTAAGAGTGTTAAGCTTCCAATTCTTAAGGCACACCAGAACCAAAGTTAGTTAGAGCAGAGATTGACTGCCATTTCTGGGACCCTTGGAATTCCTCTTCTGCCTGAAAACTGAAGTATGACCATGGACTCCGAGAAACTCTAGACATTTTCTGACCAGTGGAAAAGGCAAATTCCCATTCCCAGTGCAGTACTGAAATGAGGAGGGCTTTGCAGAATTATTCAGAATAATGAAAGAGGAGGAAGGTGTCAACTTGGCATCTGTCAAGCCGGAAGATGTGACTTCCCCAGGGGAAACTTCATGTCTGTATCTCTGAAAGGAGCCCTCTGTTCAATGCCTATGTCCAGTAACAAGGGCAGTCACAGCACAGGAGGGGCAGAGGACTCTCAAGTAAGCAGAATCCAAAATCCTCACAGACTCGTCTTGAATCTCACCTTGCAGTGAGCTGAGTGCCAGAGGTCGGGTGTCACCAATTAAATCCCTTCAGAATAAGCAACTGCAGACTCAGCATTCCAGCATCATTCAAATTATACACATATCCCCCAAATAAAATTCCCTATTTTTTTAAGTCTTCACAAAATAAGGGTCCACAGCCTGTTCCCCTGCCGGGGGCCAGCAGTGGGATTTCACGGGAATCCCACCCGTGAAACGGTCACGTGGCAGAAATCTGATGGGCAAGGCGATTTGGATTTCAGAGATNCGACTGAGCGACTGAACTGAACTGAACAATGGTACCAGTAAGCGAGAGGGTTGGAGTAAAGGTGGCTGAGCCCTATAACAAATGGAAGTTGGGAAGAAAAGAGGATCTGGGAAAATCCAACCCACTCCGTGCTTGCCTGCTGCCTTCATGATGTCAAACCAGTGTCTACTGCCTGTTACCCCTCCTTAACACCTGCAAAGTGGCTCCTGGCCAAAACCTCAATTGTATCTGCTTTCTTCTCCTGCACTGCACTGTACTTCTAAAGCTCTAAATTGAGGAGTCATTGGTCCTTGGAATAGCCAAGCTTGAAAAAGTAGGTCTCTGAAGCCCACATAGAAAACCAAAATCTGGGGCAGAAAAAAACCCAGAAGTAAGTGATCTAGAAAATACCTACATTTTAGTAGAGCCAATCCAGTCCCTCTTTACATGCAAAGAAAATCAATTAGCAGAAACTACTGGTGTTTTATTCAAATCCTCATGGTCAGGCCTTAGCTAAATGAATCTGTTTTATGAAATACAAAAGAGGCTAACATAGAAGCATTATTAGATGAAGCTGGCTTTTAAGACCTCAAAATTCAGAGAACGGCAAGAGTAGACTCCGACTGGCAAAAATAGAATTAGATACCATGTTCTCATGTGTCCTGAACATACTTTCTTATAATTATCCTATAAGTTTTACAGATAAGGAAACATTTCAAGTCATGGGGATTAAGAATTTACAAATCACACGGTGAGCACCCACTTCCCTTGCTCTACACTAAGATGGGGAAGCCAATGCACAGATGTGCCTCTCCTGGTCCTTTCTTCCATTAGCACTCGGCAGAGCAGGGGCATTCCAGCCGCTTACTCTCTGGGATGGTGGTGGGTGCCCTCTAACTATCCCCAACTTCATCATACAAGAAGGGTAGAGAGGCTGCAGAAAGAGCTGAACTCCAGCTCAAAAGTAAGAGCCCAATTTTGGTAAAGTGAAGTGAAGTTGCTCAGTCGTGACCGACTCTTTGCGACCCCATAGACTGCAGCCTGCCAGGCTCCTCTGTCCATGGGATTTTCCAGGCAGTAGTACTGGAGTGGATTGCCATTTCCTTCTCCAGGGAAAAACACAGATAATTCATCCTGTAGTTCCTTTGCCTCCAGGACTGAAATCAGTTTGACAGCACAGAAAATAGAATCAAGAACAGAATTCACAACTTCATCTTGCCTCTTATAAGCTCTGTGATCCTGGGTGAGTCTGATCAGACCAACATCACTGAGTTTCATAAAGATTACATAAGAATGTCTACAAAATAACTGCCAATAGCAAACACCCATTACACACATGATACTAGTTTCTAATTTAATCAGTGCTTATAAGCATAAGTTTTGTAATCTTTTTTTGTAATCTTTCCGACCTGGATTCAAACCCAGATGCAGCCAATGATAGCTCGGTAAGTGAGGTACTCCACTCTCCTAAACTCAATATTCTCGTCAGTAAAATGGGATTGACATTCATGCGAATTCACTGAGTTGTTATCAGGAGTTGTTATAAATTCAGTACAAATACTACCAACAACTCATGGTTACCAAATGCAAACTTACATCAAACCAAGCCTTAATGTGTGTTTAGTCATATTATGTGATCGTAAGCCTTCTTATGGTGATCCATAAGCCTTCTTCATTCTCACCTTCTCACTAAGGTAGGTACTAGAGTGTGGCACTTGGAAAATACATCATAGATGCAGCTTCCAGCAAAAGGACATATGATAAGAAAGCACTCCAGCACTGAGAGGCTGAACTCCAGGGAAAAAGACACAGGTCTCCTCCTCAGGCCAAATGGACCACCTGAGCTCCTGGATTCACTGTTCTCCACTCCTTCTCTCCTATTCAAGGGGCCAGAAAAACTGATCAGAATGGAGTGCAGGGCTGCCACGTGACCTCATGGATCCTGGATCAGTGGCCCTGCCTTAGACAAGGCTACAGAAATAGACAACAAATCTTTTAAGGAAAAAATAAAAAATAAAAATGTCAGAACAGATCTATTTTAAAGATTCTTTCCTTCCTTTTTACAATCACAATGTGCTTCACAAATGCCCTGATTTTGATATTTCCACTGCCATGTTCTGCCCCTGCTTTTGGCCTCCTTCCACATCTAATTCTGATTTTTCTTTTTCACTGAATAGATCTAGCCAAGGCAAAGAGATGATTAGATGGCATAAGAATGAATGAGACTTTATTTTAAAAATCCCTTATAAATAACTCCCTGCAGAAATCTTGAAATAACTGTGGACAAGAGTTGTCATCTAATTTACAAAACTAACAACAAGTAGACCAGAAAAAAAAAAAATAGCGGGCCATGTAATAGCTATTCCTGAATCCCCCCAGGAAATTAAAAATAGGCACAGCCTCATCTCATGTTCAATAACAAACTCAAGATTTATTTGCTTAACATTTTGATGGTCTAACAGTATTCTAACCTGCAGCCAGGGTCTTTAGCAGAGAGACTTTGTCAAAACTGCTCTTAAATGGCATTACCAATGTTTGAACGTCATTAAATGCCTATGCGAGAATAAGTTTACTGGCCTCTCACTGCCAACCAACCCATTCATGGCAGAAATACAGTGTGTTTCCAAAGGCTTCAGACCAAGTGGGACAGCAGCTTAAAAGTAGAGATGAACCAGCAGGCTACATATTCAGACTACAGGTACCCCAGAGAAAACAAACACAGTAAACCTTCAGTTGAGACCTGCTGATCTGCCAAGATACTATGGATACTAACAGTAACTTCTGCTCAAACCCAGATGCTCACCAACAGGCACCAACGCAAGCCCACATGCACACGTGAACACACAGGGGTATATATACTGGGCTCCCCTCATGCTCAGAGAGTAAAGAATCTGCCAGCAATGCAGGAGGCCCAGGTTCGATCCCTGGGTCAGAAAGATCCCCTTGAGAAGGCCATGGCAACCCACTATAGGATTCTTGCCTGAAGAACTCCATGGACAGAGAAGCCTGGTGGGCTACAGTCCATGGCGTCACAAAGAACTGGACATGACTAAGTGACTCAAACACACACATACACACACACACACACACAAACATGAATGTACAAGCAATTCATGAAACGATTAAACACAGTTCTAGTGATCAAAAGCAATCGAAAAGAAGTGTACATGATTTAAGACACCTTTTCTCTTTACTTCTCATTATCAAATGCTGTGGCATGCATCAGATACAGACTAACTCTATTATTCTTATCAACGGTCTATCATATTCCTTGCTGTGAACCCACAGTATGTAGCAAAATCTAGCATGTCTGTACTAATTAGAAAATATGCAGGCACAGTAACGGACAACAAGTATTTCATAAGACTGCAGAAGACTGTAAGAGTAGAACTGTAGGAGAAGTTTAACATAAAAACATGAGTGGCCATCTGCACTCATGATTGTTAATTTAAAGTGTTTTGGTTGGTTTAGCTTCTCAGATTCTAACCCTCTTCAGCTAAACAATGTGGTTCAGTTTGGGTAAAACTACTCTTATTAAGAAATATTTCTGCAGCAATCTACATGCCCCTAAGCAGGCACCAAGTAGCAGCTAAGGAAAAATTCACCATTCAATGGACTCAGAAAGAGCTTTTACCACTTAAGTGGCAGGTATAGGAACTCAAAAAGAAAAACGGCACAACATTTGAAGTAGAAAAAAGGATAAAAAGCAAGTCTGGTCATCATTATGTACACGTTACACATCTACAAACTTCATTTATATTCACATAAAAAAGATACGAAGGAAATCAACATGAAGAAATTAACAGTGCCTAAGTAGTAGGAATTGGATGATTTTTGTTTCCCCCATTTGTTTATCTGTCTTTTCTTTCCACAGTTAACACAAATGATCTCCGATAGTTATATGAACTGCAAATGAAAAAACAGAAGTACACACTTCATACTCATAACCTGGGGACATTCGTTTTCAGAGTTTCTTAAGGCTTTGGCTAACACGACATGTTAACATAAAGGTCAGTTTTCCCAAGTCAATACTTCTGAGGTTTTGTTTGTTTGCTTTGCAATATGAAGCACATGCTTCTGCTCAAGAGTTTAGGCGTTTGGCAAAAAGCAATCCAAGGTACAATACAGTTTTAATTAGTAGTACTTCTTTAAAAGCAGGCAAAATGAACAGGGCCTCTTCCATGTCAGAAGAGGCCCAGGAAGCTTCTGGTTTTTTGAGGCCTTTTGTACAAACACCCAGAAATTCTTATAAAAATTGTGATTTATCTTTACATAGACTAGTTAACAGCATCCCTGGTGGCTAAGTGGTAAAGAATCCGCCTGCCAATGCAGGAGACATAGGTTAGATCCCTGGATTGGGAAGATCTCCTGGAGAAGAGAATGGCAACACACTTCGGTATTCTTGTCTGGGAAATCCCATGGCAGAGAAACCTGGTGGGCTTCAGTCCATGGGGTCACAAGAGTTGGCCATGACTTAGCAACTAAACAACAATACTAGTTACAGTCCTATGAATGTATCTATATGATTCTATGTCACCCTTCATTTGCAGATGATGTCAAAAGTCTAAATTTGGGGCCATTCTTCCTCCCTTAATAACTACTCTGACCCTGTGAAGGATGAAAAGAAATGCCCCTCCCCAAATGATTCTATAGAAGTAGAGATACTAATACTTAAAAAAATAATAATGTCCTTAAGCATTTGGTGGAAAAAGTAACTTAAAAAAAAAATAACGTTTGGGACTTCCCTAGTGGTCAGTGGCGAAGAATCCACCTGCCAATACAGAGGATGTGGTTTGATCCCTAGTCTGGGAAGATCCCACATGCCATGGGGCAACTAGGCCCATGTCCCATAATTATTGAGCCCATGGTCTAGAGCCCACACAATGTAACTGCTGAAGCCCGAGTAACTAAAGCCCATGATCCACAAAGGCTACACACAGCAATGAAAACCCAGAGCAGCCAAAAATTAGTTAATTAATTAAATTTTAAAAAAATGAATGTCTAAAGTATTTGATGGAAAGCCCTATAACTGTGTCCATTACCATTTCATCAAACTGAAATAAGGGGAAAAAAAGAGGGGAAGCTGCAGGCACTCCTCATATGCTGCTATCACATACCCCACAGGCAGGTGATACACTTAACTGATGCTGAACATAAGCTAAATAAGCAGGGTGACAATATACAGCCTTGACGTACTTCCTTTT
>SJYA01004081.1:16091-31976 GCA_006410615.1 Neotragus moschatus | reverse complement strand
CGGCGCTCGCTCGCCGGCTCATGAAAGCTGGGGCTCTTTTCAGGTGAAAGCTGTTTCCAGTTGTGTTCACTAAAGAGGCTAAGTCTCGAAACGCAAAGCTTCTCGAAAGCAAAGCCGCCACGATGGTGCAAGAACCGGCAAAGTTGGTGTTTTTGCAGTGTACGTACGGCGCTCGCTGGTCGACTCAGTCTGCCGCGAGGGGACGCGACGGTGCCTACATTGTAGGCCGAAGTCCAGTCCTTGACACTACAGCTGCCGCTGAGGGCAGGAAACCTTTTGTTGCTTCACAAAACGACACGCATCGTTTTGCAGGGGCCTTCAGCTGGTCCATAGCGTGCCGCGCTGTTGGTTGGCCCAGAGCCCTCCGAAACAGACAGGGCACACGACTCTGATATGTCGGTAAGTTTTCGCTTCGGCTAGCCTTCTTCTGCTAGCTGCAACGACGAAGATTCGTGGACAAAGATAATCGCCCACTTTTCCGCTTGACGCCTAAGCACGCGACCAGCGAAGCAGCACGGAATCCGCCAGTGTGCACGGTCGCATGCCGGCAAGGAACTGCGTATACGACGGACTGCAGGTCCTGATGTAGTTGAAGAAGCCGCACTTGGATCTCAAGCCAGAGGGCGCTCTCGAGATACTGAACGTGCCAGGCCGCCCTCTCTACCAGTCTTCAGCTGCTGATCACTGGCTTCGTGAGTAAACCCAGAAGCCGGAGACTTACGGATGGGGCGCTCACGCGCGCTGCGCGTCCGGTAAATTTTAGTCCCTGGTAGTTCACAGCATTCTCCTGGTCAGCTCGGCGCCGTTTCTGAGCCCCAGGCAACTATTTGAAAGTATCTACGACTCAGGACACCAGCAGTTGTTCGTGCCCGGACGAAGTGGCCGTCCAGAGTGGCTGGGTTACAGGGCATCAGCTGGGATCTTTTTACCTGTGCAGGATGCTTCGAAGACCGCTATGTCTGACTCACACGTCTGCCCCGAGACGTGCGCGACGTTCTATGTCCGCCGCCCGCGCCGCCATGCAGTTGTGTCAGTCTATTGTGATGTGAAGGTGTACGCACCCGGAAGCACAGAACAGTCTGCAGGGAGCCAGGGGGCCCAGTGCTTTGAAAGCGGTCCCCAGGGAACCGAAGTCCAGTGGCTGAACCGCACACGCAGACTCCGTCTGAGGCTGGTCTCTGCCCACATATCAGATTCTTTATGCGTACAGCACATATATGTATATGTACATGTATACATAGGCACCCTGGCTTTCAGGCTACCGTACGCTCCAAAATGTATACGCGGCGTTGCACAAAGAGCGGTTTCACGTACATTCGTGCGCGTTTCGACCTGCATATGTGGACGTGTACCCGCACGTGTAAACGCCGTCTACTGCCGGCAAACGTCCACCGGCGGGGTACCCTACTCTCACAAATGTGTACGCGGCGTTGCAGAAAGGGTGGTCTTACATATTTTGTGCGACCCCTCAAGCTTGCTTCCGTCTGCGTGGCACTGAGTTTGTGTACCCGCCGGGAGCGCCTAACCACCCGGCTACGCATAAGTCCTGTAGACAAAGGTATGTCTTCACCAGTAGGTGGTGGCATGTCGATATAGTTGAACACAGAGAAGTGTGCGTATTCACAGGCCGTCACCGCACTTGTGGCAACCGGTGTATACGATTTTACAGTGTTGAACCACTTACGCTGGGCAGAAAAGAAGTGTAGAGAGGCGCGGGGCGCATGCGTAGGTGATGGTAGCAGTTCTTCTTTGCAGACGTGAGTTGCTCAAGCTGGGCAGGACAAAATATGGAGAGGCACGAGGCGCATGCATAGGCACTGATATCAGTTCTCCCTTCACAGTGAAGAATTGTCACGTGAGCTCCCTCTCAATTCTCTCTTCCGCTATCCGCACCGGCCAGTTAAAGCTGCAAGACACGCCGCCACACCGAAGGGTCTATGTATATATATATATAGATAGATAGATACGTATGTGGGGAGGGAGAGGGAGAGAGAGAGGGGCCGCTCTGTCTACTCGTACCAGTGTATCTCTCTCTCTATAAGTATACCTGTTTATATGCACAAACATGTAATTGTATACTCTAAATATGTGGGTATACAGACATATACGCACGAGGGGCGTGCCCAGTGCTGGGTACGTCCACCACCTGCCACTGCAGCGAAAATGTTAAATTGCCAGCGAACCGGCGCTGGCGGAACCGCTACGCGCACCGTGTCCCGTGTAATTCTCAACAGTGCTACAGGGCGAACACCCGCCGTCTACGCCGGAAGAGAACCCTCTTCTCAGCGTGGGATGTCTTTGCCCAGACACTTAAGTAGCTGTGCATCTTCAGTGAGCTGTATCCTTGTCCCACACGTGGTTCAGCAGCCTCCCGACAGCCAGAAAAGGGGATTGTTCGGGTGAGACACGGGGAGGGACTGACAAAGGCCAGAACGGGGAGTTCACGTCGGGTTCAACAGTCCTTAAGCAGTACAGCTTTGGTTGTACACTCTTTCCCACATTAGCTCAGGACAGGCGGAACAGTTGCGCTGGTGGCACGGTGCGGGAGCTAACAAGAGCCAGAGCGAGGAGGTAAACCCGGTCCAAGAGCCCTCAAGTAGCACGACCTGAGTTCTACATTTTTTGTCAAATCAGTTCTGCTCACCGTAGCAGTCTTGCACGGACTGAACGGATTTCAATAGGGTCCGGTCCGTGCGACACTATCTTTTACCGGTTCGATGCAAATATGAGACGCGCTACAGCAGTTGTGCGTACACGCAGCGGGAGGGGGGAAAGTATTGGTGTTGTCCTTGCACATGCTGCCGTCATCATCGTTGCGACAATAGTGCCACAGTGGCAGCAGCTTCAAAGCAGACGCAAGGTTGAGACGGCAGAAGCGCGAAAGCGAGAGGAAGACCTAATTGAAGACAGTACGTATATCCCGTTCTTCCAGCACTCGCGTGTCCGTGACGCCTACGAGTCCCTTGTCACTCGGTAGGTGCACACACTTGATCAGAGGCAATTAGTGCAGGGAGTAGTATGTTTTATGAGTTGACGCAAGCAAACTGAGCTGCATCTGTTGGCGAGGCAAAACTACCTCTCCAATTACAGACAGAGGCCGGCCCGCTATGCGTCAGAGCACCCGCGGTCGTTTTTCTTGCACAAGGACGATCTACATTTGTTGTTCCTCTGCACTGCCACGCTGTTGCCAGCTGGTCGCCTCCTGCCGTCTGCCTCCGCAATGCCTGTAGTGCAAGGACAAGCAGTGGGTCGCCTTTTACCGGAGCATACCTTATTAGCGTGTGGGATACCTGTGTGCATGCGTGTAGACATGTACGCCTTGCGACTCGAAGCTTTCGACTACATGTTGCCGGTGTCGAACAACGTGTCGGCGCTGCGCCTAGCGGCGTCCTGCCGGGTGTCACACAGGCGGGAGAAGCCTTTAACAAGGTATTGTGATATGGTTTCAGTTTCGTCCTCGCTGCATTCATAGCAGTTTCACCAGCGGGTACAGCGAATGACTCCAGCAAGTCGCCGCGACTGTACGCCGTGCCGTACCGCGCGCGCAAGGAACCACAGTTTTCTGCGTGTACTCGATTGTCGACCCCTCATTCGCTACAGGCACAGATAGGTGCCTGCTCCATTCGCAGACAAAGTGGTCACACATATAACCTTACCTAGCTGTTGACGGAGTATTCTTTAGTACTGTGTGCTTTCGGTGTAGGCACGCTGTAAAGCTTGTACCGTGCCTCCTCGTAGCTTGGTATGTTTTCGAGCACAGTGGCTTTCCTGAAGTAGCGACCAACTGTGGGGAGGCTACACGCATAGTAATGGTGTTTCAGGTAGTGCATTTGGAGATAGCGTGCGCCTTCGTGTTTTTGAACATGCAGTTCTATGCAACGGAGCAGTGAGAACGCGCGTGCACGCCGCGCTGTTACCGCTCTCTCTGTACATATCAGCATTTCCGGTATATACGTACATCGCAGAAGAGTGCTCTCCAAACCCTGAGGCCGCCCAGCGCACCCCGTTGTCACTTAGAACGGCGTCACTGGCGCGAAGCACGCGTAACTTCTCGGATTCCTGTCCGTCTCTCATAGAGCTACCGACACGCCCCAATACGTATACTGCGGAGTTCTGGTCATGTCCTGTACTTCTGAGGAGCCACAAAACGCCGCTGCTCCTAGCGCGCGCCTTTGTAAGTTGAGAATTACGCAAGAATATTGAAGGTGGGCACCAGACCGTGCAACTCTGTCCGCCTATGTATAAGCGCGGGCTCGGATGACCAACGCCGGAGACCGCCCTGAGCTGATACCCCTTCGCTGTCATTGCTAGCTTTGTGAGAGGGCTCCACGGAAAAGCCCTCGTACCGGACAGTATGAAGTCATGTGGTACGGGCTTGCGACCGGAGGTGAAGGGCTGAACGTTGGAGTATATGAACGTGGGCAGAGGTGAACACACCGTGTGAACACACGGGCGACTACAGGGAAGCACCAGTGCGTCTAGATGTAGGTGCAGTTGCGCGTGTGAACACGCTTGCGAGCGTCCGCCCTATTCGGGGGAAACCACGGAACCCGCAGCCACGTATCGTACTGTGGAGCAAAGCCGCCTCTATGTGGATGCCTGTCTGGCGCAACGACGCTTCAGAAACGCATGCGTGACGTACAAACGCATGCTGATCAGTGTACAATGATGAATGTACGGATATATCGTAGTCCGCGCAGGTTCAGAAAAGTAGCCTCGCGTCCGCACGCACAGCCGAAGCCCCTCCCCTCCCACACCCGCGGTTATGGCCGGCTCCTAGTTACAGGCCATAATTATTCGCCTGCTAAAGTACAACGGAAATGACCATGCGCCGCCGAAATGTAGGGCGCTTTCGAAAAAGATGCCAACCCTGCTGTGCGCACGATTATCTGTATCGCACCGCGTGTTTAAAGTGCTTACACCGATGCTCCGACCGGAAAGTCGCATTGAGTACAGTTGCAAAGAAAGCAAGTGAAGTTGAAAGCTTTCGCTGCCTGGTCGCTACCTTTAGCGAGTACCTTCAAAGGCACACGTTCTTGAGCGAGAAATCTCGTAGGTCACCCGCGTGGAGCTTGACCGTCCCTACAAGCTCTCTGCAAGCTGGACGCCAGCAAGTCGCCGTCAGAACACGACTAGAGGCCCCGCGCGCGCGTAAAGAGCGCCTAACCGAAAGACGCAGAAATTTCTGCATGAGCCGTCGCAGAGACCACCGTCAACATGTCACGTGCCATACAAATTGTATGCATTATAAGTATATGCAGGTATATGCGACCATTGCGCTGCGGCGCCGAACTAGAGACCGTGACGTCCCGTATAGACCGACAACGAATACTGAGAGCGAGCTGAATCTCGACGTCGGGCTTGTATCGAGGACAGTAAGGTGGAGCCTGTGTGGGACAGTAAAGCGCCGTCGCCCCGGAAGGCCGGGCATGCTCTCTCAAGAGTGGCAGGTGAGACATACGAAGCAGATACGCACGCCTGTGGCGCAGGAGTAGGCTAAAGCGATGGCGGTGCAGGAAACCGAGGAGACAGAGACACTCGCGGATACGCATGGGCCGCTGTTTATACTGCTGGGCCATAAAGACGCCAGGTGCAGCAACAACTGCAGGGAGTCGGCGCCTCTGCTGGCGCTGTACTGTACCTTGTGTCATAATTCTTCAGTGTGTCTACCTTCGTTGACTTCCCAACAAAATTCTGACTGCACGCTTTCCTTTAGATCGCGAGCCTTCTCTTGTGCCTCAATCAGCAAAAAACCGCACACGAAGCGTAACAGGCACATCATCCGTGCTGCAGAGGAACTTGCTGGGAGGCCTGTCAAGTCGACAGTGAGAATATGTTCTGACTTTTTGTCTTCAAAGGGCCGTGCCTTCTGCAAAGCAAGAAAGGTAAACAGACAAGGGATCCATAGTCGTGTCTAGTGATGATGTACGCTCAGTGTGCAGCCGTGCGGGGCACAGGCTCTGCACGCGCAGTCTGACCGCTAGCGCAACCTCAGCGCTGCAGAAATTCATGACTCGGCAGCATACGGCTGCCGACACCGCGCTTATGCAAGGACCGTAGACAGGCCGCACCACTGAGTACACGGCCAGCGCTCCCCCACAGAACAACACAGACCAGGCCAGCGTGTGCCGAGATTCAATATGAGCACATCAGACACCCCTCTACCGCACAGTCTACACCGTGCATAGTCTGCTTAGTCTTCAGACTGAGCGCCGACGTCTACCTCGAGTTTCAGTGTTAGGCAACCGACGGCGATGGGCCGCAAGCTGCGGTGCCACGTCCACGGCCGCATTGAGACCGTTTCTCTTAGGCGCTTCCTTGTTTTTTGGCATCAGTCGAAACCGGATGCATCTATAACATATCAATGCGCCCGCAAACGCCACATCTTGCTAGTGGGTACAAATGCACGTGTATACGCGCGCACCGCCACATGGGCATATGTGTGTACATGTGCATCCATGTGTCGTGTGAACGTCTACAATTGTACGTAGGTGCATGCTCAAACGATTCAGGGAACTTCCGTCTGTTACGTCGCACGATCCAATATATATAGTAGGAAAGACACCATAGTAGGGTGTGTCTATACATGTATGTACGGGATCTCCTCGCGCGACCGATAGGCACGCGCTGCTGTTGACGTAGGCTAAAAAATTAATGCCAGTCTACACAAGCCAACTGAAGCATCTCCCCTCGAAAGACGACCTAGCGGACCAGACAGGCTTCTGCGGCCGAGTATCTGGGGCACGTCTGCATGAGTTTTCTAGTGATGGGTTGTGCGGAACCGGGCAGTTCCATGTCTCTCCTCCGCCAGGTGCACGGCCACTACCAGAGTTATTAGAGCTACAGCAAGGCGGACCGGGAGTCCAATCTTTATGCGACCGTTGGCCAGCAGGGAGCTAGCGAGCAGGAGACACGCGCGCACGCGCAGGAAAGATGTGCAGCCGTGGTGCATCGTTCGTTCTCAGCCAGACCCTTTCTAGAGGTTTGGTGCCACCGAGGCGTTCTTCCCCTTCGCACATCCACCTGCTCTGAGCTAGTGACCGCCCGCTGCCGACATGGCGCGGTAGGAGTTCCGCGTGAGGAGAAGCAAACATGCGGAGTAGGATGCATGTGCACGAGGCAGAGACAACAAAGTAAACGCAGCCGGCAAGACGCCGTGGGAGATTCGATTTTGACGGAGGCCGCCACGCCGCGACGGTGACACGCATGCTATAAATGAGCGAAAGCAGTGCGACATATAAGCCGTAGTTTAAGAAACTAGTGCCCTAGTGAGGAGATACTACGGTGCAGCTGCACAAACAGACCCCATCACTTCGGTATGCCTGAGGCACGCGGCAGACGCCAGTCACGTCCGCCCCTGAGCACCACTGTATTCGTGTGACTCTGTCGGCACTACGTGCTCAGTCGCAGTTCTCGCCCCCTTGTGTCTGGAATGAACAGGCGACGCAATCCTCCGTATCAACAACGGGAGGTGCGAACCGCCGAATGCTGGTATCTATGCATAGGGCAACGAATGTTTCCTTCTCTGAGCCGTCAAGGCTTTGAAAGATTGGGAGAAGCTCTTGGCGTCAACAAGGGTAGGAAAGCCGCACTGCATTCTCGGTGTCTCTCGCACACAGGCTGAGCGTTGAGATTGCGCTTGTTCAGGTGCCCGCTGTGGGGGTGCCTCCCCCTGCTGCGATGCGGCTCTGACGTCATCACCGCGCAAAGGCCGTGACGTTGGACGCCTCCTACAGGTAAGTGATTACCACGAGAGGTGCTGTCCTTCCTTCTATTCGGAGCGACTCAGCTTCAAGAGGAAGGGCAAGCACTTCCCACTTACGGATAAAATTCGTGCTTGGCTAGTGGCGGGGGGCATACGCGTTCGGTGTCGCGTGGGTCGGCCGGTTGGGGCCGAAAGATTCCACTGAATAATCAGTCCTGTGGGCAACAACGAAGCATTCGGCGGCCCGGTCACGCACGTGCGCACCTTTACGGCGGGAACACTTAGGTTCGGGTCAAGCACTACGGACGGAGCACGGCCTCGAAGAATTCACAGATGCACGCATAGCTGCGGAGAACATGCCTACCATAGATATTTTTCATCCCTACCTCGGAGCGACCCCCCCCCTCTTGCCGGTGCCGGTGGTGGTTGCAACATGCGTTTTCACTGCTTTATGAGACGCCGACGCTCTAATAGTCGGCGCTGTGGGCTGAAGAATATATGCACAAACGGGAAACTATGTATGAATATGAACACGAGTACATTGCACACGGCTGTGGGAAGGCATTTTTCCGTTACCAGTGGCCGCGCTGGGTGTGCGCCTACGGGATTTTGAGCGCACCTTGTCGTCTGCGACAATAAGGAGTACATACTGAACCAACAAGTATTTCGAACGGGGGGCTTGGCCGCAGTTGCAGCCTAGGTAGGTACAACAGTAACGCGCACATCTGCGACGTGCTCCCGTGGGGAGACACTGCCAAGTAATACGTGCTGAGAGACGTACGCGTGCGGAAATTACATCGGAATACTATATATCTTGAGTCAAACAGACCCTAAAAAACTGCTTCCTGGGAATTCCATCGTTACCCTAAACTGTTGTCCCCACTTTCCGTCACCGGTTGCGGGAGGTGACGCTTGGAGGGGACCGGTTACAAGGGTAGACCGGGAGGACCATGCATGTGTCGTGCCCGCCCGCCCGACGGCTCTTCGGCAGAGCTATGCTTGGTCAGAGAACCTGTAAAGTGTATATATTCATGACGCTGTTGAGCACGAAGGAATTGATATAGCGTGCCCTCTATTGACCCGCAGAATAAAAAAATATACGAGTACGAATTCAGAAGGCGGCCACGTCAGCGAGCGGAAGACCCCATACCTGCTTCTTGTCTTTCCCTGATTCCACGGGCGTCCTACGTTCGCCTATTCAGCAGTTCTTGATACGTTTTGTGCAACTCGCGAGCACGAACGCGTAGCGGAGGACATACGCAACGGGGACCAGATCCCACCTCAGTCTTGTCGTACCGCGTTGGACCTCAGCGCAATTGCCTCCAGCTGACTTCCGCTAGCAAATAGACCAGCACAGGGACGAGGTCATGGAAACGTCCCCTTAGCATACGAAGGTCAGGCACTGAAGTTAATACGCGCACTTTAACCGGGAGGGGCGTTGCTGCAATTGGTGCAGAGACGCTGCGCAGCCCCACCCACGGGCTCAAAACAGATTTACTACAAGTTTCTATCTTGCGTCGCCGTGCTACTAGATGGTTGGGACATCTGGGTGGTGTCTGCGCCACGTAGCGCCGCGACGCAGGTGGTCAGAGACCAGTCAATACTCTACGCGACATCACGGAGTCCTCGTGCGCAACCTCGCCTCGAGACTTCAGTTACAAGGGTCGCGCTCTTTTAAACACGTTTTTCGAACGCGGGAAAGTGGGGGGTGTCTATTTGTGTCCCAAAACTTAGAAAAATGGCAAGCTTAGAAGGTGATATCTATTGGTGGCTTTGGGCCCTTTGTTGCGTGCACGAGATAGGCGGGAGATGCGGAGTATCTCGTTTTCGATGTAACCCACGCGAACCCTACTCTGTCGCGCTACGCTTACCGGCACTCATATGTAAGCTACAGCACGAATCGAAAATGTTCTGCGGTGGGGTCTTTTCATGGCGCCCAGGTGATGCATGAATCTGTTGTCTTCGTTCCGGTCAGTGACGAAGGATGCTTCAAGCCCGAGCCCTGCTCACAGAGCTTACTTATGTTTGTCTGTGGGTTAGTGCCTCGCCGGCATTTGGAAGCTGCGCCGCAATTGCGGTCGCCCCAGAATGTGGGAGCAGCACCATTCCTCTTCGTATCATTAGACTGTGTGCTTTGTCAGCATTATTTCTGTACATATCTCTAGACCGCCTGGTTCATCAGAACCAGGCACCTGCTGCTTGTCACCTCCGCTTTCTGAGCCCTGAGACGGTAAAATACAGGAGGCGCTAGAAGAGAACTAATTATTTCCGCCAGCAGTGAAAACGTAGTGGATCCCCAAACGAGTAGCGGTACCATATTCCGTCCTTGTAACCGAAGCGACGGACGACATAGGAATGAAATGACGACACACCGGTACACGTCGGCGTACCCTACCGCGCGATAGACAATTGATGCATCCTTCCACAGTGTCATGAGTGGATTTAAATATACCGCTCGACGTCCATTACGGACACACTTCTAAAAACAAGCACAGCTGCACTACCTTACGGCCGTCCAGCTCGGTTGTATGTACTCCTGACAGCGGTCCTTCACAGGTATATACGCGTGCCACCGTGTTTTCCGCTTCGAACGTTCCATGCAGTACTCTTTTGCCATTTCAGCCCAATCAGGTACTACAACACAGCTCGTATACGACGTCGGCTCCTCTGTGCCGACTTAGAGATTTCAAACAAAGTGTTGCGCAGCAAAGTCTAAGCAGCACGACTACAAGTGTATTCAAAAGTTAACAACGAGGCACCGCCACCGATTTAGATGAGCCTGCGCATTCTTGTTTGAGCAGCACAGGCCCTATGTCTCACGCTCGGCAAACCCTCAAACGCCGATTTCAGCCTAGTAGTGTGCGTGTATGCGCACAAAGGCGTATACACGACCGTTGATACATACATCTCAGCACCATAACAATTTCAACATCTACTGTGCTCTTCAAACGCTGCGTTCACACGTTGCACACGTGGCGGTTCGAGGCTATGCATCCTTATACTCACGTTTGTCCACACGTGTACTGGTTGCACCGTTCGCCGCTTATGGTACGGACGGAGGTCGCTATGTACGTGAGTGCAGGCCTGCAAGCTGCCGGTCGACACGGAGGCCCGCGCTAAAAAGAGGCATTCTAAAGCGAATGCGCCGGTGCTAGAGTTGGTGTGTCGCATGATTCCGGCCACGCATCTCCAGGACGCGTGCATACTGATTTGCATATCGAGTCACCGACGGAGCACGGTGGCCGGCTCATGGCGGTACAAATGTGCTCTTCTAAAAGTGTTTGTGTGTCTCTAAGAGCCTAGAAACAACACCGGTGGGAAACAGCGTCGGTTAGGAGCTTCTCTTCAATGCTCTCACGCCTCCAGCGACAAAAGACTCTTGTGCACGGCAGCAAGAAGAAGGGTGACTCGCGCCTGTTCTTCCACAAAAAGCGGGAGAGTCAAAGCCGCTAGTGCAACTCACGCAGAGTCCTCCGACAAGTGATCCTGACTCCGCCTACGGCCCCTGTGCTACGGTGAAGTTTTTTCGCTAACCTATCCACGAACTCAGAGCGCGACGAGCGCTTTGAAAGTATTTTTTACACGTCTCAAAGGCAGCGACCCGCAGCCGGCCGCTCACGCGCCAGCTGGCGCTGCTCTACGACCTGCCCGCTGCTGGTGCCCTACTTCGCCGGCTAGCGGACGTTGTTCCCTCAAGAGTGCGAGGCAGCGCCCACGCGGCCATACAAAAGTTTAGAAGGCGATTTTGCCTTCCTCGATGTTGTATCTTACTTTCGTGCCATCACAACCTGCGTTGTCGCGTGATTTTAGAACGAGCAAGCCATGGTACTGCTTCTGTCGCCGCAGGCACGCTACCTTCCTTATTGAGTTTGTCCGCTGTATTCCGACCCCGGGCCCTGGGCACTGCGGCTCGCCAAACTTTCGGCGCCGGTGGAAGGACCCCCTCGTGATCGTGGTGGAGCATGTGGGAGAGCTGAGTTAGTTGGTATTGCTGCCGTCTGATCTGTGCGCGGGCTTGCGACGCGTAATACATCTGGACTTGAATTCAGAGCGTATACCAGTGCTGCTGCAATGTGCGGAAGGGTCCGCTCGTCGCAGAGCAGGTATGCCTATAACAGGCTGTGGCATCCCTGGGATGCCCCTTGATACCGAACGCCAATACTCCCGACTGCGAGTGCGACGAGATGCAGCACTATATATGGGCGGACGCGTACCGCGTGTGGGGTATTTTGATCTGGGCCTCCGACTGCTTTGGAACGTCTGTCCGGTATTTAGTACTTGGAGCAGGGGCCGATCTAGTGGCCCTGCGTTTCTGTTGGAAGCTTCAGCAGGGCTGACCATCCTTTGTTAGGCGCCAGACTCCACCTGTGCCACGTGTACATTCGTTTCCCACTATGCATGTGCTTTCCTTGGGATCGTATTTGGCGATGAGAGGGTCCATCATTGGGCCTCCCCTAGAAGCTGGGCAAACGTGGCCCCAACGCAGCGTGGCTCGCGTGGAACATCAGCAGGATCCGGCGTAGCTGCCGCTTCGAAAAACCAATATGCGAGAATACCTTTTTAATCCGACATTCAGCACGGGAACTTCTGTGGGGGAGGGGTCCAATGCCACGCGCAACTCGTTATCGGGGTTAAGCGTACAACGTTACACAGTGTTCGGCGCCTCACTCGCTTTGTGAGGGTTGCCGGCTGCCACTTTTTCGTCCGCCGAAGAGACGGTTTTGGGTCGAGGAGCTACGCTTTGCACGTTCTCATTCAACAGATCCGAGGCAGCGGGAGTTTCCCACGTTTGTGTAAGCGTGCGAACCACAAGATGTGCTTTACACATACGCGTACCCAGCCGCATACAGCAAACACGCTCAGCATGAAGAGAAACCGCGAAGCGCCGGCGGGTAAAATCTGAGTTTTGCGATCAGCCATTACCTGCACCAGGTCCTTTCCCGCGTGCCGTCTGCGTATCCGCTAACTTGGATGGGCGACGCTCTATTGTGGGCGTTGTTCGGACCGGATACGGTTTCGACGCGGTGGAAGGCCCTCAGCAGCGCTCCCCGTAGCGATGCCCCCTCACACGCTCTCGCCCCGCAGTGCATGACGCTAAAAGGCGTTTTCCCCTTAGGTTTTTCGAGCCATAAAGGCAGCTCGTCTTGCAGAGGAACGGAAGACGCGCGGTGTAGGCGTGAACAGTGTCTGTGGGAAGCGTAGAGCCGCTTACCTCTGCAAGAGTCGTATATATCGCCTTCGATGTACGCGTGTTTTATGAACGTGTCTGTAGACGCGCGCCATACGGCAGACTCGGTTCACAGTCGAGAGAGCTGGCATGTAATCCAGTACAAAAAACATGCTTTTGCTGTTTTCGCTGAGTTTGTGCTCCTGTGCGTTAGTGTACGAACATAGGTAGGAAGCTGACTATCTACCTGTTATTCCCTAATGAGAGCAGACGCTTGTTCCGACCGCTGGGCGGCTGGAGACAGCACGCTGAAGACGCAGTCCAAAGCAGGGAGCAGCGCTGCTGGTGTTTCGAAAAACACCAGGACGACTGCCTCCGGGTCCAGTGCTGACCCCTCGCAGGTACCTCATCAGACGTCGTCCACTCGTGAACCAGCTGGTGAGTCTGCTTCCGCCAAGGCCGCCAGCCGTTCGACGCCTCACTGCAGACGTTTCGGGACATCTGTGCGCCAGAGCCCTCATATCGCTGGTAGTTTCAAGGATGCCACCGGCGAGCGGGAGTCGAGCAAGGCTGAGGGTGTACCGGCAGGCGCACGCGCATTCGAAAAGAGAGGGAAGAACTATGCGATCGCCGCGGGAAATCCCTCAAAGAGCTCCGGAAGAACGGTGTGGCCGAAAAGGTGCCAGAGCGCACCGTTGTCTACCGCATCCCCCCCAGCAGGAGGACAATCCCAAGTTAAAACTGAAACTGCACCGCCGGCGGACAATGAGCCACCCAAAAGCGATCCAGCAAAGGCTGCGGTAAGGAAGGGGCGGTCGCGTGAACTTGTAATTTTGTTCCTGGGATGTCAGCTCATTAGGTCAGCTGAGAAGGGGTTCCGTCTTCTCGCAAGCAGTCGCCACGAGCACGCTGGTTCTCTTCTTTGTCTATTCGTATGACTCGCTCAGCCATGTAGAGTAAGCGTACTTGCCGCAGCGCTCCCACGCGGCCCGCACGCTGGCACTGCTTATGGCGTCCTACCGCAGCGGCTACGGCAGAGGCCGCTTGAAAAAGGACAATTGGTAGGTCGACACGAGTCGGCTGCACGGCCACAACAGCTGTATTTTGGGGACGCTGTCTCTCGAGTGCAGCGAATAGTGAGCGATTCCTGAAGCAGTATATCGCTGCGGGCGCGAGCTGTGTGTATAAGGTTCAGATGTCGCGGATGCCCACTGCATACCCAATTACATCCTCGTTTGTGAACACTTCAAAGTGAGCCGTGAGGCCGCAAGAGGATGTAGCACCTGCAGGCACGTGTTTGCTTTCGTGCGCCGATGGGTGTACACGGCGTACACTGCTGCAACAGGTCAGATCGCTATTCGCTAGTCTTGGATGTTGACAGCAGCGCGTTATCACGCTTCGTTATGGAGCTCCTTCAAACCCAGCTGAAACCTGCGATTACTGGATTCCGCTCTCGTTCTGAACACGCGCCGACATTGATGTCCAGATTTCTGAGGAAGTTTTATCCGTGAGAAGTTCTGCGGTTACTGGCGCTATTTTGTTCGCTTCCTCACAGGAAAAGACTGAAGCGGGGCGGGTGAAAGTCGGAGTGGAAGAGTTTCGTAGGCTTCTGTACGTTCAAATGTGCAAGGCGAAAAGCGCTTCAGATTTGTTTATCGAGGTCAATTCAGTGGAAGCCACCCAGGCCGCGCTTCAGAAATACGACGTGGACATGGAGAAGCTGGGAAGCATATACCCAAGTGTGGGAGCGCTTCTTCACGACGAAGGCTACTGTATCCCATGCGTAAGATCCCCTGTCTCAACGCCTTCTCAGTCTCTGCGTGGAGTGAAAGACAAGTGTCAGAGATCTCTTCGGATGGAGCACAGTAGGGCATACGGCATCTATGATGTCACCTTTTGTTCTCCGCTGGATTACTTTTTGCTTTGTGCGGGAAACAATGCTGTCTCAGACTCCCTGTACTGGTACTTGTGCTGTGTGCTGCACTTCCGCAGGCATTTGCTAGCAAAAACAATAAGAGCTGCCATAATGGAGTCAGCTGCTGCTTCTGCCACTACTTCCATAGAGAAGTTCTTGTGAGACGGCGGGGCAAGAAGAAGCGCAGTCACAACCCCGGCGGAGGAGGCAGTCACAGGGCAGAAGACGTCTAGAGAAGAATTCTGATGTCTCGTGGTGAACTTCGGGTAATTTATTGGCAAAGTACCGCTATACTCCCACGGTACGCTCTTGTGAATGATTTACGGAAGGCCTGCGCCGGCTGGAAAGTAGTGTGCCTGAGGGAACCGGGATTTTTATTCGTCGCAACGCAGCGCGCCTAAAAGCGGTGGAATTTTCATCCGTCGGGTGGATTGTACAGCTGCATTATCGTGCGAGTTCTCTGGAACTTGTCTCCCACTTGAACAGTTCGTCCCAGCGGAGCAGATCGCGCGTCGTACTGACTGGTTCCTCGTCCAGAACATCTCGGTCTAGACCGTGGAGTATGTGTGTTCATGGATGGCTGGAGCGCCCACGTAGACGAGGGACCAGCGTTCGAGCATGTACAGCGTGTGGAGCCCACGTAGGGGCGGACTACTGGATTGTGCAGCGCAGCCGTTGCACGGGCCTCTACGTACAGAGAAGGGGGGGCCTGCAGCGGGTCAGCGAGGACAGTAATATATCAATTATGTCATTTGGAGGTGTGGTACCCGTGAATGCGTCGAGTTCTGCAACAGAGTGCTTGCTGCAGTAGTGTGCCGGCACACGTGTCTGAAACCTAGTCTCACAGATATATACACGAAGTCTTTTGTTATCTCACATAAGGCGTCGATACATTATTCCAGTGTCGTAGTGAGTCATCCCAGCGGTGATTTTGCAGTAATCCTTACGTGCACATAAATACCGATATGCATGCTACAGGAAGCGCATATCAATACTCACCGAACCAGCTACCCTCGCAGCCACGTACGTGACGTCTCCGTCGTGGGGAAATGTATCGTTTTTTCCTCAGTACTACATCTGTGTTCCTTGCTCGTAGTA
>SJYA01004080.1:0-33120 GCA_006410615.1 Neotragus moschatus | reverse complement strand
GTGCTGCCGGTGTTTAAATCTACCTCCTGCCAGTTGCAGGACTAGGGATCTCATCGGATAAACTGTGCAAAAAAAAAAAAAAAAAAAATGTATATATATATTTGTTGTTTATCTGAAATTCAAATTTAACTGGGAGCCCTGTGTTTATTTTTTAATTTTTATTAACTGGCCATGCCACAGGGCTTGTGGGCTCTTAGTTCCCTGAGCAGGGATCGAACCTGGGCCCCTGAATTGGAAGGGCAGAGTCCTGGTCACTGGACCACCAGAGAGGTCCCAGGTTGGCTTCTTTCACTTCAATCATGTGCTTCTGTATCTTTGGAAAAAAAAAAAAAAAGACACACATACACAATAATGACAAGAGAAGGGAATACTTGAAACTAACACAAGGTTGTTAATCAGCTATCAGTTCAGTTTGGTTCAGTCATTCAAGTGAGTCCGACTCTTTAGGACCCCGTGGACTGTAGCACGTCAGGCCTCCCTGTCCATCACCAACTCCTGGAGTTTACCCAAACTCATGTCCATCGAGTCAGTGATGCGATCCAACCATTTCATCCTCTGTCATCCCCTTCTCCTCCTGCCTTCAATCTTTCCCAGCATCAGGGTCTTTTCAAATGAGTCAGCTCTTCACATCAGGTGGCCAAAATATTGGAGCTTCAGATTCAGAATCAGTTCTTCCAGTGAATATTCAGGACTGATTTCCTTTAGGATAGACTGGTTGGATCTCCTTGCTGTCCAAGGGACTCTCAACTATATCCTCAATTAAAAAAAAGCAAATGCATGCAAGTTTGTCAGCTCAGTGTGCAGCACGCAGGAGGTGTGGATTCACACGAGGTCCTGGTGACTGACTGGTCGTTTGCTCTTTCCCCAGGGCTGTGTCTGGGCCAGGTGAAACGCGCTCCGGAAGGTGAGTCCAGGGTTCAGCCAGTGAGAGGGCAGGAGCTGGGGGACGGCCCGGGACGGGAGGGCTCTGTCGGAAGCTGAGCTTCGCTAGGATTTGCTTCGCTTCCAGGTCCCCTGTCCGAGCCCTCCCTCCAGGCCCTGCCCAGCTCCCTCGTGCCCCTGGGGAGGCCGGTGACCATTCGCTGCCAGGGGCCTCCGGATGCAGACCTGTACCGCCTGGAGAAGCTGAGATCCGGGAGGTATTTTGACCAGGCAGAGATCTTCATCTCGGCGATGGAAAGAGACCAAGCCGGCCGCTACCGCTGTTCCTATCAGATAGGGATGCGCTGGTCCCCTCCCAGCAGCCAGCTGGAGCTGGTTGCTACTGGTAACCGGGGGTGGGCGGGGCTGGACGTGGAGCCTCAGGGCTGCGTGGTCCTCTGTTCTGGGCGCCAAGAGGGTGAGAGTGGGAAGTGATGAAGACCCTAAACCCAAAGTTCTGGGGGTGAGGGTGGGGGTTGGGAATGTTGAGATTAGGGTGGGGCAAGCAAGACGGCCTTGAGTGCCGAATTTAGGGAAGGTGTCCCAAACTCAGTAACCCCCATAAATGATATGTTAATGCACTATTTAAAGAAACACCCCAAATCAATGCAAAAAATCCAGGATGTTCACAATAGCACAATTTTAAATAAATACAGATTCCTAGATTGTCATTCCAAGTCACATCCAAGCCTGACACGAGAGGAAGAAATGTGCACCCCTCTAGCCACGTTTATGCCTCAAAAAATATTTATTTTGTGGCCACACCCTTGGGGCATGTGGGATCTTAGTTTTCCATCCAGGGGTCCAACCACCTGGCCCCTTCAATGGAAAGGTGGAGTCTTAACCACCTTCTCTCTCTCTCTCTCTTTTATCCTCCTCTCCCCTCCCCAGTTTTAGTATTTTTTAATTGAAGTATAGTTGATTTACGGTGCTGTTAATTTCTGCTGTGCAGCAAAGTGCTCCAGTTATATATATATATGTTTTTGAAAAATATTGTTCCATTATGGTTTATCATAGGGTATTGAATATACTTCTCTGTGCTGTACAGTAGTAGAACCTTGTTGTTTATCCCCCCTATATGTAAATGCTTATATCTGCTAACCCCCACCTCCCGCTCCATGCCTCTCCCAACCCTCCTTCCCTTGGCAACCGCCAGCCTGTGCTCGGTTTCCACGAGTCTGTTTCTATTTCACAGATAGGTTCCATTGTGTCGTAGTTTAGGTCCCACACGTAATTGATATCATGTGCTATTTGTCTTTCTCTGTCTGACTTGCTTCACTTCGTATGATAGTCTCTGGTTGCACATGGCATGTTGTTGCAAATGGCGTTATTCCCCTCTTTTTTGTGGCTACGTAGTATTCCATTGCATATATGGGCCGTCTCTTCTTTATCCGTCCCTCTGTCGATGCATATTTAGGCTGTCTCCATGTCTCAGCTGTTGTGAATATTGCTGCTGTGAACACAAGGGCGTGTGTATCTTTTTGAGCTAGAGTTTGGTCTGGGTATGTGGGAGAGGGATTGCTGGATCATATGGTGGGTAATTCTATTTTTGGTTTTCTGAGGAACCTCCATACTGTTTTCCACGGTGGCCAATGTCTTTAATACTAAAGTTCTCTCCTTTCCCAGAAACTTCCTCCAAGCCTTCGCTCTCAGCCCAGCCCGGCACGGTGGTGCCTGCAGGAGTGACCGTGACTCTACGCTGTCAGAGCCAATATGGTTTTGACCAATTTGCTCTCTACAAGGAGGGGGACACCAGGCCCTTCAAGACACTGGAGAGGTGGTACGGGGCAGACTTCCCCATTGTCACGGTGACTGCCGCCCACAGTGGAATCTACCGATGCTATAGCTTTTCCAGTGCACATCCATACCTGTGGTCAGCCCCCAGCGACCCCCTGGAGCTTGTGGTCACAGGTTAGGGGTACAGATAGAACCTTTTCTCCAGCCTTGGCAGTCCCTGATGGAAGTTTCCAGGGGAGGGAGCATGGGAAGTCAGAGGCTTTGGAGGGTGTTTGAGTGTCTGGGTGCTGCTGTAACAAGTGACCACAAGTTCGCTGGCTTAAATTTCACAAATATATGACCTTACAGTTCTGGAAGTCAGAAGTCTGAAATGGGTCCTGCGGGGATAAAACCAAGGTGTCAGCCAGCCTTCCTTTTGGAAGCTCAAGAGGAGAATTCATTTCTGGTGCCTTTTCCAGCTTCTAGAATCACCTGTGTCTCTTGGCTCCCACGGTCCCTTCCTTCATCATCAAAGCCAGTTTCATAGCATTTTCTAATCTTTCTCTTTCTCTCTGACTCTTCCACCTTCCTGCTTCACTCTTAGGCTTTTAAGGACCTTTGTAATTGGACCCACTCAGATAATCCAGGATGGTCTTCCCAGCCCAAGATTTTCTTTTCTTTTCTTTTTTTTTTTAAAAATGTGTATTGGAGTCTAGTTGATTTACAGGGCTTCTCAGCTAGTGTGGTACTAGTGGTAAAGAACCTGCCTGCTAATGCAGGAGATATAAGAGACTCACGTTCGATCCCTGGGTTGGGAAGATCCCCTGGAGGAGGCCATGGCAACCCACACCAGTATTTGTGCTTGGAGAATCCCCATGGACACATAAGCCTGGTGGGCTACAGTCCACTGGGGTGCAAAGAGTTGGACACAACTGAAGTGACTTAGCACACACATATGGTTGATTTACAATATGGTGTTAACTTCAGGTATACAGCAAAGTGAATGAGTTATAGGAATATATACATATACATACATATATTCACTTTTACGTTAATTAATCAGTTTTCATTAAAAATTTTAATTTATGTATTTTTTCTTTTTCTTTTGACTGCACCTTGCAGCATGCAGGATCTTGGTTCCCTGACCAGGGACTGAGCTTGCACTCCCTGCAGTGGGAGCCTGGAGAAAGTGAAAGCCAGGAAAATGAAAATTTAATACTGCTTTAATTTGAATGCTATGAATAGTGCCTGGGTATTATTGCCTGGGAATAATGCCTGGGTGATTGGTCTGGGTAAACAAGTAGATAGCCAGGGTCATGGGAGAGGGAAGGGGCTATTTTGTTCCCTGGGCAGTCCCCATTTGTCCCCACACAGGATGTCTGTCTTTTTCTGGACATAGTCCATGGTTTTTACCTCCTCATCTGGTTCCCAGGAGACAAAAGCCACTTTTGTTCCCAGGATCTGTAAGATGGCAAGTCACAGGGATCCAGGAGAAGGGACAAGACTGCAGTTTGGAAAGTAGGGAAGGCAGCTACAGGGATCGCCATTCATTAGCTCCAGAACGTGCTAGGTGCGCCTTTCAAACGCTGTTTAAGACTCACCGCAGTCCAGTGGTAGAAGTATCCGTAGTTTTAGTTTCCAGGTGAGGAAACAGGTTTGCTCAGGAACCACACATAACAGTGCACAGATCGCTCTCTCTCTCTTTTTTTTTTTTTTCTGATTTCTCAGGGGCCTCTGTGACCCCCAGCTGGCTGCCCACGGAGCCACCTTCCACTGCAACAGGTAGGTTTCGGAGCATTCGCCCTGCGTCTGTGGCACACAGGCACAAGAACCCTGTTTCCCTTCTCCTCTTTGTCTAGATTTCTCGATTTACTTGAATACTGGCGTGGGTTGCCATTTCCCCCTCCAGGGGGTCTTCCTGGATAATCACAGCACAACAGAAAAACCAGAAGTCTGACACTGGCACAATAGACAGGAATAGCTCTGTGTCGATTCACCACAGATTCACATAGCGACCGCTGCATGCAAAATACTGTTCCAAGGGAAGAAAACAAAAAATGCTATTCCACCCTCACAAAGATATTTCTCAGGGTCCCCCCTTTACAGACACCCCTCCCTTCCCATGATCCCTAACCCTTGGCTAAATTTGTTCTTCCTGGATTTAATTTTGTCATTTTGAGAACGTCACATAAACGGAATCATACAACATGGGACTCTTGGAGATTGTCTCCGCACCCCACCCCTTATGGTAATACTCGATGGACATGAGTTTGAGCAAGCTCAGGGAGTTGGTGATGGACAGGGAAGTCTGGCGCGCTGTGTCTATGGCGCTGCAGAGAGTCGGACATAACTGAGCGACTGAACTGAACTGATCATAATACCCTTGAGATTTTTCCAAGTTGTTGCATGAATCAATAGTGCTGCCTTTTTTCAGAGAAAGTTAAAAAAACTTATTTGTCCTTGGCTGTGCTGGGTCTCCATTGCTGAATGGGCTTTTTCCTGGATGCGGAGGGTGGCGGCTACTCTCTAGTTGCAACACACCGGCTTCTTATTGTGGGGGTTTCTCTTGTTTTGGAGCATGGGCTCTAGAGCACGTGGGCTTCAGTAGTTGCAGCTCCTAGGCTCTCGAGCACAGGCTCAATAGATGTAGCATAGGGGCTTAACTGCTCCGCGCTATGTGGGGTCTTTCTGGACCAGGGATCAAACCCAGGTCTCCTGCACTGCTGGCAGATTCTTTACCGCAGAGCCAACAGGGAAGCCGTCACCCTCAGGATATACAGTCAAGAAAATTTAAAAAAGTGTATTCACACAGAAGCTTGTATGTGAATGTTCATATAGTAGCAGAATTCACAAGAGCCCCAACGTGGAAGTAACCCAACGTCCATCAGCGGATGAATGGAGCCATTTCTCAGGAAGCCACTCAGAAGCAGAAGAAGGGTTTATTTTGGGCTTTCTGAGTTTGTCTTTCCTCTGTGTCTGTGCAGTGTGTGGTAGATAAATGAGTTCCAGGAAGATCAGATAGCGCAGAAGGGATGAGGGGAGTAGGGACTCACTGAACAGACCCGACATTACCCACTTTCTTATAATCTTCTTACTTAGAATTCACAGAAGCCTCCAGGAAACTGAACCACTCGATTGCGAACGAAGCCTCCACAGCTGGTGAGTAACCAGGCGCTCAGAGCTCGCTCTTCTGTCATCTGAGGCTGCCAGCCTTCAGGCTGCTTCTCGAAACCACCTGACTCTTCCCAGGAAAGCCCTCGATCTGAGGGCGAGGGTCGGGTGGAGATGGGCTCTGCGCTTGGGGGCAGAGGAGCATTCTGGGAAACGTGGCTGCTTCCAAGATGGCGGCACCGAGGCTACCATGGGGACACCATTACTTATCCCTACACTGTGCTTTTCTTTTCTAAATTTACTTTTAACCGAGGGACAACTGCTCTACAATGACGTGTTGGTTTCTGCTGTACAACAACGTCAATCAGCTATACACATGCCGCCTCCCTCTTGAGCCTCCCTCCCGTCCCAGCACTGTGGAGTTCTTCTTTTTCTTTTGGACTTTCTGTTACTTAGTTGTTGCTAAAAGAACTCTTCTACCTGCGTAGTAAGTTCTGAAATATTTTTTTTTTTTTTAATTTGTTGGCTGTGCTGCATGGGATCAAACAGAGATCAAACTCACACCCTCTGCGTTGGAAGTGCAGAGTCTGAACCACTGGGCCTTCAGGGAAATCCCTTTGGTGTGCTCTTCCAACTTGGCTCTGACCCACGTGTGTAGCCTTGTTGCCATTGCTTCCAGGCACCGTCCTGTGCTTCAGCCCCGCCTGGATCGTAGTTCCCTGGACACTGTACATCCTCCAGTCCAGTGCAGTTATGTTTCCCTCCCACTGTTGTGCTCTTTGCCCTCAGCTTCCCTAGGAAGAGTCTCCTTTTCCTTCAAGACAGAAAACCTTGGCAGATTCCCTGAGGATTCCTTAGCTATCTTCATGGGGTCCACACACTTTAGGTTCCTGATTCCAGCAGGTTCTTTCCAAGACTCTGAGGAGATTCCTCCCCATCCTATGTTCAAAACCCTTCTTGGTTCCCAGTCACTCTCAGGAGGAGTAGGAAAACGGACCCATAGCTATTAAGTCATCTGTCAGATGGTAAAGAATCTACTTGTAATGCAGGCGACCTGAGTTCAATCCCCGGGTTGGGAAGATCCCCTGGAGAAGGCAATGGCAACCCACTCCAGTATTCTTGCCTGGAGAATTCCATGGACAGAGGAGCCTGATGAGCTGCAAAGAGTCAGACATGGCTGAGTGACTAACATTATCACTCTATCCACATCTAATAGGTGATGAGCCTGAGGTTCCAATCCAAACGCTCTGACTCTGCAGTTTGTGTTGTTTACTTGCTCAGTCATGTCTGACTCTTTGCAACCCCGTGGACTGTAGCTTACCAGGCTCCACTGTCCATGGGATTTCTCAGCCAAGAACACTGGTATGGGTTGGCATTTCCCCCTCCAGGGGATCTTTCCAACCCAGCAATTGAACTTGTGTCTCCTGCATTGACAGGCATTTTTTTTTTTTTTTTTTTTTACCACCTAGCCATCAGAGAAGCTCTTTGTAGTTCACACTCTTCTTATAAACCTGGAATTCTGCCTCGCAATGCAGCTGTTCAGGATTAGGGTAGAAACAGGGGTAGAAGAGATGGTTCCACCTCTTTACACTTATTGTTTTTGATTCCCAGAAGCTTCTAGGAATATCACTGTCCTTCCAAAGGAGTCGGACCCTCCAACTGGTGAGTAAGTGTCCTTCTCTGGACCAACTTCCTGCTCCCTTTGGCCCATGTCTTTACCCCAAACTGGCTGCTTTCCTTGTAAAGAAGCTGCAGCTCTCTGGTCTTGGGTTCTGGTGTGTCAGCTAAGAAGGGGAGGAGTAGTGTTAGCATATGGAGCTCAGAACTGGGCAATGACCAGTGTGAAGGTGGAGATTATCTAAAAGGTCAGAGGAAGGGAAATTTCATCTCTGTCCCACCCCTTATGACATTCTCCTCTTCCACAATCAGCCAAACAACCAGGTAGTGTCTGTGTGTGGGGAGAAGTTGTATCAGAAGCCTGTGCGGGGGGTGAGTGGAAGACATGCTACTCAAAGAATGGGGCTTATCTAGTCCTGAGGCTTGGTGAAGATGAGAGGAATCCTTGAGGAAGGAGGTTGGCATCCTAGCTTGTTATTCTTCAGTTGTGTCTGACTCCTTGCAACCCCACGGACTGCAGCATGCCAGGCTTCACTGTCCTTCACCATCTCCTGGAGTTTGCTCAGACTCATGTCCATGGAGTTGGTGATGCCATCCAACTATCTTGTCCTCTTTTGTTCCCTTCTCCTCCTGCCCTCAATCTTTCCCAGCATCAGGGTCTTTTCTAATGAGTCAGCTCTTTGCATCAGGTGGCCAAAGTATTGAAGTTTCAATTTCATCATCTGTCCTCCCAGTGAATATTCACGGTTGATATCCTTTAGGGTTGACTGGTTTGATCTTGCAGTCCAAGGACTGTCAAGAGTCTTTCCCAACACCACAGTTCAAAAGCATCAGTTCTTCAGCACTCAACTTTCTTCATGGTCCAACTCTCACATCCATACATGACTACTGGGAAAACCATAGATTTGACTAGACAGACCTTTGTTCGCAAAGTAATGTCTGCTTGTTAATATGCTGTCTGGGTTTGCCATAGCTTTTCTGGCTAGCGGAGAGTAATAGATTTTCAGATGAAGGATTTGGCTGTGACAAACCCAGTATGTGGCTTGGAGTGGGTTCTGGAGAGGAGCTTTTGTTTGTTTACTATTTATTTATGATTTTTATTTTTGTCTGGGCTGGGTCTTGGTTGCAGCTGGAGGCATCTCTGATGTGGCACGTGGTTTTCTCTCTAGTGGTGCTTGGGCTCAGTAGTCAAGCCTTACAGGCTTGTGGCATGAGGGACCTTAGTCCCCTGACTAGGGATCCAACCTGTGTCCCCCTGCATTGGAAGGCAGATTTTAAACCACTGGACCACCAGGGGAGTCCCAAGATGATTTTCATTATTTTTTGGATATGGACCACTTTTAAAGTCTTCATTGTATTGCTTCCGTTTTATGTTTTGGTTTTTTTGGCTTTGAGGGATCTTAGCTCCCCAACCAGGGATTGAACCTGCATCCCTGGCATTAGAAGGTCAAGTCTTAACCCCTGGACCACCAGAGAAGTCCCCTTGGAGCTGGGCTTTTATCATCTGCTCCTGTCTCTTCTTGTTCCTCCAGGTCTTGCCCTCCAGCACTATACCAAGGGCAATCTGGCCCGGATATGCCTTGGGGCTGTGATTCTAATTCTCCTGCTGGGGCTTCTGGCAGAAGACTGGCACAGCCGAAGGAAACCTCCGATGATGCACCGTATCAGAGCTGCACACAGGCCACTCCCACCCCTCCCTCAGACCCAGAAACCACAGGGTCGGCAGGATGGGGGTCGACCAGATAGTCACAACCGAGGCTTCCGTCACTAGAATCTCAGGCTTGGTTGTGTCTAAGAGATTGGTCGTGCAAGTGGGGAGGGGACCTAGCATGAGTGGACTATGAGAGCCACAGTCTACTCACTGTTGTCTTGCTCACTGCCTTTTTTTTTTTTGGGGGGGGGGTTGGACTGTGAGGAATGTGGGGATTTTAATTTTGTAACCAGGGATTGAACCCATGCCCCCTGCATTGGAAGGAAGAGTCTTTAACCACTAGACCACCAGGGAAGTTCCTCCAGATGGACTAATTTTTTTCATTCTATTTAACTGGAGGATAATTGCTTTACAATGCTGTGTTGCTCTCTGCCATACGTCAGCCCGAATTAGCCATAGGTATACACATGTCCCCTCCCTCTGGAACCTCCCTCCCACCTCCCAGCCCTCTAGTTGTCACAGAGCACCGGTTTGAGCTCCCTGCGTCATACAGCAAATTCCCACTGGCTATCTATTTTACATGTGGTAGGGTATGTGTTTCAGGGCTGCTCTCTCAGTTCGTACCACCCTCTTTTCCCCACTGAGGACTGACTTCTGACATCGCCCCCTCTCACAGGTGACCCAATCCATCCTCTGCCCAAAAATCTCCCATGTGTCCCCTTTGCCCACCTGCCTTGTGCTTTTTTTAAAAAAAATTCTATTGACATATAGTTAATTTACAGTGTGTTAGTTTCTGGTATGCAGCACAGTGAATCAGTTCTTGAGATTTTTTTTTTTTCTTTCTGGTTATCCCCAAATGTAACCCTTATGCTAACACTGTCTTAAGCTACAGTCTGAAAAAAAATCTTTTTGTTTCTTGGATTGTACCTGACTCTTTCAGGCTTTTGGATAGTCTATTCTTTCTCTTTTGAATATAATAATAATTATAACCAACATGTTCATGACTTGCCTTTATAATAGAAAAAAAGTCCAAAGTCCTAAGCTTATCCTGAAGGTTTGGATAGGTAAATCCACAGAGACAGAAGACAGACTGATGGTTGACAGAGGCTGAGGTGAGGAAGATTCTTGTTGGTCAGTTGCTCAGTTGTGTCTGGCTCTTTTGGACCCCATGGACTGCAGCACACCAGGCTTCCCTGTCCTTCACTGTCTCCCGGAGTTTGCTCAGATTCATGTCCATTGAGTTGGTGATGCCATCCAACCATCTCATCCTCTGGCATCCACCTTCTCCTTGTGCCTTCAATCTTTCCTAGCATCAGGGTAATTACTTAATTGGTGAATTTTTTCTAATTTTGCAGCGATGAAAATGTTTTGCAACTACCTAGAGGTGGCGGATAATAAAGTGTACTAAATGCCACTGAGTTGTTCACCTTAAAATGGCAAATTTTATGTTACATGAATTTCACCTTAATAAAAAAAAAAAAGCCAGCTTTGCTCCCTGACATCCATCCCTGTCTGTGTGGGAGGTAAGTGAGATGTCAGAAATACTTCCCTTTTCCTGTTGTCCGAGTGCGGCACCTCGCTGGGTGCCCTCCTGTTAAACCGAAGCCACTCACAGTCTTCAGATGAAGTCCGGTCTGACTCTCCCATGAATATGACTCTGGTACACATCTGGGGTTCTAGCTCCTACCAGAGAGAACCCCAAACCCTGACTTTGTAGGGAACTTTCCCCCAGGAGCTGTGATGAAGATTGGCAAGACCTGGCCCCTCCCCCAACACTGCCAGCCCCCAGGTCGCCTGCTTTCCTGGTGACTCTGAGCTCAGACTCCTCCCCCAGTGTGCCCTCTGTGCCACCTGGGCTAGAGGAACCATCTAGAATGAAGTAAGGTTTGGAAGAAAAAATATAGTGCCTAATAAAAAAGTAATTTTTATAGAAAATAATATTAAAAGGAATATATATGTATATATCACAGAATCACTTTGCTGTACAGCAGAAATTAACACACCAATGTGAATCAACTATTCTTCAATTAAAAAGCAAAAAATAAAGGCTCTAATAAAAAAGTGATTCTTGTACTGCTGCTTTAAGGAATTTGGGGATTCTGTATGTCACAAGGGAATTCTGGGGCTGTAAGAGGAAGAGCTATGCATACCATGAAGTTCTGTTTTCTGTGGAATCATTAAATCATTAACATGGAATCATTAAAAGTTGATCAGAGCAATGATGTGATCATACATGTGCTTCATGTGTGTGTGTATGTTAGTTGCTCAGTCCTGTCTGACTCTTTGTGACCCCATGGACTGTTGCCCACCAGGCTCCTCTGTTCATGATATTTCCCAGGCAAGAAAACTAGAGTGGGTTGCCATGTCCTCCTCCAGGGCATCTTCCCGACCCAGGGATTGAACTCTGGTTTCCTGCCCTGCAGGCATCCTTTATCTTCTGAGCCACCAGAGAAGGCCACTGAAGCGCCTAAGAGGGCTGCAAAATATTGTGGGGTTAGTAGGAGAAATACTCCAGTGAGGAAGACTTGTCAGGTATCTAGCCACACAGATAAGAAATACAAGATCTGGGCAATGACTTCGCAGACAAATCAATGTGATCATCATTTCTTTCCCATTCCCCCACCCCTGGGCTAAGTTCTCCCTGAATAAAGTACCTTTTCTCTAAGTTCAGTTGGAATCCATTCATAAATAAGACTTCACTCATGAATGCTTTCACCTTTATTTTTCTTGATATACTCAAGATACAGACATTTCATCCACCACTGAGTTAAGTGATGAGTGTATGTTTTATGTAAACCAGAGGCTCAACCATGGCTAAACTGACATCTGGCTAAGCAACTAACATCACTGAGAAGGATCTTGGGAAGTTCACCATCACCTTGATCTAGGAATTTACTGGGGAATGAATGGCTCCAGGGGGATTCAGAAAATGAAGTCATGAGAAGAAGGTCTGTTATCTTTTGGGTCTCGATGATCACTCTCAATAGTCAGCTGTGGGTTGCTTTCCTTCATTTCTCTCAGCAGCTTCTGGATTCGAGCATCAGATTCATCTATCTTCAACCTAGGAGGTAGAATGTGGGAGAGAGAATGTTTTCTTATTGCTTTGAGGAGCTTCATTCCAAATGCCCAGGTGCCTGGCAAAGCTCATGATTTAGGAATTTACAGAGCAAGGGCCATCTGCATTGGTTATTCTATGCTGCAAAATAGCATTCCAGATGAATTTGGTAGGGAAAAATGATGCTACTGGGTTAGCATTGGTGGTGGTGTAGTCACTAAGTCATGTCTGACTCTACAGTCATGGACCGTAGCCCACCCCTCTCCTCTGTCCATGGGATTTCCCAGGTGAGAATCCTGGAGTGGGCTGCCATTTCCTTCTCCATGGCATCTTCCTGAGCCAGGATCAAACCCAGGTCTCCTGCAGTGGCAGGCAGATTCTTTACCCCTGAGCCACCAGGGAAACCCTGGGTTAACACTGTGATGGTATAAAGGCACTACATAGCTTTGGGTGCTTGAATGATCTTGGGTGAATGTCATATCATGCTTGGCACTAGAGATGAAGGTGATGAACACCTCTGTGATGTCCGTCTAAAACCTACCCAGTCCATGACATTGACAACTTCTACTTGGTGAATCGAGGAGGAGGCAGACACACTTGAATCAAGTCAGTGGGATTAGCTTTTTGAAGCTAGGAGCTTCTAGATAACTGCCACCCCGTACGTGACCTGTGATAAGGCCAGTCTCCTTTCTTGGATTTGCCTTTTAGTGACCATATTCAGTCATGTGTATGTGGAAATGGGGAGTGGGGAAGCAGAGGGAATAAGTAAAGTTATAATTTAATTGTAAAACCAGGAGACCAAGGATATTGGCTGCCGTGTTTCTGATTGGCATTATAGCCCCAATTTTGCTGGCATATTAATCAAAATCTGTTTTGTTGTCTGAGTTTCACAATATGTCCATGCAACAAGAAGCCTTCATTTATAAGATGAAAAAGTTTTGGGGGTCTCATGTACAGCTTGGTGACTATAATTAATAATACTGTATTGTATATCTGATAGTTGCTAAGAGAGTAGATCTTACGTGTTCACACCACACACACAAAGGTGACAGTGTGAGGCAATGGGTGTGTTAATTACATTGATTGTGATGCTCACTCCACAATATATACATATATTAAAATATTACATTGCATGCCTTAAATATATACAATTTTGTTAATTATATCTCAGTAAAGCTGACAGACCACCCCTGTCCCCAAACTCCAAGTACCCCATCAGCCTTAGGCTAGCTTGAGCAGAAGCCTTGTCAGCAATCAATATAACTTTTGCTAAAATATAGGCAAACTAGCTTCAAAATATTTAAAACATGACCCTCCAAGGTCAGACATAGTTGTGTCTATCCATAATTGTCAGAGGTTGGTCATAGTCTTTGGTAGAAAAACAAAAAAGAAACAGTCCCACAGATGATCTGTGTGTGGTTGAAAGTGGTGAAGGAATCAGAAATGGGGTGCAAAGGACAGATGAGAAGATACAAATGTGTTACTCTAAGAACAAGGATGGTGCTGGAGAAGACGCTTGAGAGTCCCTTGGACAGCAAGGAGATCAAACAGTCAATACTGAAAAAATCAACAACGAGTATTCATTGTAAAGACTGATGCTGAAGCCAAAGCTGCAATCCTTTGGCCACCTGATACGAAGAGTCAACTCACTGGAAAAGACCCCGATGGTGGGAAAGACCGAAGGCAAAAGGAGAAGGGGGTAGCAGAGGATGAGGTGGTTAGATAGCATCACTAACTCCATGGACATGAATTTGAGCAAACTCTGGAGATGATGGAGGACAGAGGAGCCTGGTGTACTGCAGCCCATGGGGTTGCAAAGAGTTGGACATGACTTACTGGATGAACAACAACAAAAGCCATTGATTGTCTAGGTTGCGTTTGAGGATTTAAAAAAGTTCCCTCACTCTTGGGAAGAGTTTTATGGTTCTTTGCTGCCACACTAGCAAATCAGCAATAGAGCAAGAACAATAGAACAGTGAGCAAGTAGGAGACAAGCAGTTGGTGATAGCTCCTATGATCACAGATTACTTCGATTAGACAGCAAACTCACTCCAAAGAGCATGCTTCTAGGTCTGGCATTGACTCATTGGACCTCTGTAACTAATACAGTCCACAGACTTTCCAAAAACACCATATAAGAGCTGTGATTCCATTTCCCTAATGAGACCATCGCTGGCCGCCACAACTCCCCCTCACGTAGATAAACCCTAAAGTCCAGCCTCTCGGTTTCCAGGTTGACTTTTGTCTCCTTCGACTCATCTTCTCTGTCAAAACAACGCAAGGAACCTATGGGAAAATTATCTCATAACCAGACATCAATAAATGAAAGTTGAATGTGAGCATTAAATGCCTACAACAAATTCCTGTAGTTCGTGTTTCCCCAAAACCTAGGACTGTGGAGCAAAGACTCAGGGGAGTCGCAGGAGCATACCTGAGTGTCTGGAGGGGACAACTTTGGAGTTTCAAGGCATCACACAGCATGTTTACTCCCCTGGACCCCAAGGAATTTTGGCCCAGGTCCAGCGTGATCAGGTTCTGATTGCTTCTCAGGGCAGATGAGAGGTCCGCACAACAGAAGGGAGTGATGGCACATCCCCACAACCTGTAGGTGAAACACACACATTCACTGATTTACTCAACCAGCGCTCGTTGGTAGCACCCCACATGCCAGGCACACTTGAGTGGTAGTGGTCTTTGCGGTCAGGGTTGATTTGGGGTCTTCTGTGGTTCACTATGGATTTTGGGATTAAATTTTGCGTGTGGGTGTGAAAAATGCCATCCTGGTCGGATTTTTAATTTGTATTTATTCTTTACAGATTTGCCTACTTTTGGCTGCACTGGGTTTTCACTGGGGCATGTGGGCCTTCTCCAGTTGCAGTGTGTGGGGGCTACTCTCTAGCTATGGTGTTCAGGCTTCTCACTGCAGTGGTTCCTCTTGTTGGGAAGCAGGGGCTCAGGGTGTGCAAACATCAGCACTTGCAGCTCACAGGTTCCAGAGCACAGGCTTTAGGAGTTGTGGCATGTGGGATCTTTCCGGATCAGGGATCGAACCCATGTCCCCTGTATTGGCAGGTGGATTCTTTACCACTGAGCCACCAGGAAAGCCCCATCCTGGTGGAATTTTTTTAATGCTCAATGAAAATTGTTGGGGAGGTCTGCTATATTGATAGTACCTTTTAGATACAGACTAAAGTTCACAAAACCATAACTCACCACAGACATCTTAGTTTACATAGTGGTTTCCTCAGAGCCTCGCACAGAAACTTCAATCCAATAATTCCTATGTGATTCAGCCCCAGATCCAAGTGTGTGAGGCTTGAATTCTGCTGGAGGAGTGTCGAGAGATGAATGCAGCCATCGCTGGTTATATTGCAACACCATAGCCTAGAAATCAGATCACAGGAAGAAAAAAATTTTTTTTCTCCCACCAATGAGACACACCAAAACCATGACGATCTATCTCAAGCCATGGCTTTTTAGATGAGTTTGAAGACACTGGAGACGGTAACGAGAAACTGCCCTACTTGAATCCAGTATGCATGTATACATACACCACACAGACACACACAGCCAGCACAGACTTACACCAGGGTTTGCAGTTGACATTCAGGGTAAGTCAGGCCCTCACACAGCAGTTTCACCCCACGATCTCCAAGAGCATTCTTGGCCAAACACAGGTGGGTCAGCCTCTGGTTGACAATCAAAGCAGAAGACAGATCTTTGCAATAGGCTTCTGTAAGGTGACAGTTCTCCAACCTGCAAAAGCACCACACAGATAGCAAGATGGTGAAAACGTTTCCAGGACCCAACTTTCCTGGGTGTCTTCAATGACTAGAGTCCTCGGTCACACCCCTTTTTGTTAATTCTCTGCCCTCTGTCAATGGTATGCTAGTGATCGTGGCCATAATGGGACAGGAATGAGAGAAGGATGAGATACGTGAGCCATTTGTCTGGGGCCAAAAACGGGAGCCAGGCATCTTCATCAGTGGGGTGCTCCATCCTGGTCACCCAGCAGTTCCAGGTGTTACCTCTTCTCTTCTCTGTGTGCCCCTACGTCTACCACAAAGACGTTCGATGGCAAGAGAGGAGAGACTCACGACAACCTCTGTAGGAAGCATGTTGGATATCTCAGGGTCATGTATAGCAACTTGGCTCCCTCATCCAGGAGCTCATTTGCTGTGAGGTTCAGGCATGTGAGGGACTGGTTGGTTCTGAGGCAGCAGCAGAGATCAGCCCATTGCTGAGTGGAGGCAGAACAAGACACCAACCTGCAGGAGAAATGGCAGCAAGGCATTCACGAGGACCAGACACTGGACACACAACTGTCTACAGTTTTGTCTCACTCTGTTATGTTAGGGCTTCCCAGGTGGCTCTAGTGGTAAAGAACCCACCTGCCACTGCAGGAGACTAAGAGACGTGGGTTCGATCCTTGGGTTGGGAAGATCCCCTGGAGGTGGGCATGGCAACCCACTCCAGTATTCTTACCTGGAGAATCCCATGGACAGGAGGGCCTGGTGGGATACGGTCCATGGGGTCATAAAGAGTTGGACCCAGCTGAAATGACTTAGCATGCCATTATGTTAACCCTGGACTAAATTATCTGGAGCAGAGGCTGTCCAAGTGTGATTCCTGGACCAGCTGCATCAGCACCGCCTGGTAACTGTGTAGAAATGCAAATCATCTAGAGACTTTAGATGTCGAGTTATCAAGTTCCCCGGTGATGCTGCTGCTGCTGGTGGTCTGGAGATGACACACCAAGAACTACTTAGAAATCCAGCCAACCGAGCACACTGTGCAACTAAACTCTATCTGGAGATACGTCTTCTATTCCTGGAGGTACACATTCCTCATCATGAGCAAATAAAACTTTATTGGAACATGATATATAGTATCGTGATAAAGAATATGCATTTCCAGGAGTAGAATACAGGTAACATGTTTTTCTTTCTTTGGGGGGTTGGCCACGCTGCCTGGCATGTGGGATCTTTGTTCCCTGACTAGGGATCGAACCCATACCCCTGCAAGGGAAGCATGGAGTCTTAACCACTGGACCTCCAGGGGAGTCCCTTCCAGCTCATTTTCTATTCTGGGGCATGTGCCTTAAGTGGTGGTGGCTGTGTAGTCGTTAAGTCATTCTGACTCTATCCAGTCAGAATGAGGGATTCCTGCCCGCCTCCCATTGGCACAGTGTTGCCGTGTAGGTTTGTGCTAGCTCTGTTCACAGGCTGAGGGTTTTCAGCAGTGGTGAAGCTGATATACCTGAGATATTTCAGATTGCATTTGGGGTTACTCAAGACCTCACACAGTGGGGGAAGCATGTCACTCTGGTCGTTTCCTTGAAGGGTCAGATGTGTTAAAGTCTTGTGACCACCAAAAGCCATGCAGAAGTCCCGATAAGAGTCAGCTGGGGAAATATTTTTGAGGCTAGGGAAAAGAAACAGGTGTTAGCTTGAGTTTGTATACCTATACTGCATACACATAGAATAAAGAGCTCCCATGGGCTTAAATGTTAGAATTTTTTTTTCATATTTTTACCTTTATTGCCACACTGTTGACGGATGAAACTGTGTATACTTAAAGCATATGACTCCATGTTTTGATATACAAGTACCTTATGAAGTAAGTACCCTACTATCAAGCCACCACTGCACACAGATCCCCTTCCTTCTTTTCTTCTGTGGTGAGGACACTTATGATGAACTCTCAGCAAATTTCAAGTATTCAGAGCAGTAATGTTAGCAGTCATCAGAGCTTACCATCTTGCATAGCTGAAACTTTGTGCTGTTTAATGAACAGCTCATTACAATTAGAAGCTCGAGTTTCATTTTTTTTTAAAAGCAGGAAAGAATTTTAATTATCCAAGTCTTCTCATAGGAGAAAAAGATCTGAGCTGTTAGTAGCTGTCACGTCAAAGGTGGATAGATGGATAGACAGACAGATTTTATGAAAGCAGAAGCTCCAGTTTCTTTAGTTGTTTCAAATTTTTGCCAAAGGGAAGTCAGTCATAAGCAGTCATTTTAGAAAAAGCTATGCTCCTATGGCTTTTTGAGAAAGATAAGGCAGCATCTCTTTTTCTTGAAGTGTTACCAATGGATGCATTTCAACAATGCTATGTTCTTGATGACAGAATTATAATGGAGGAATCACAGTTCAGGCATTCAAAATTGGACTCAGGTGGCTACTGAGAATCTGGTCTCAGACACCTCTTTGCATCACTGAGAATTTGAACTTTCTTAAAAAGCCCAAGGACACCACCCTCCAACCCTACCCTTATGGTCCTTCCAATCTCCCCTTCTAACTATGTAACCATTTCAAACCCCAAGCAATCCTTGCTCAAGGAGCACTCTCACTTCCTGCCAGCTCCAAGTATAATTCTTGATAAACAACTCAGGTAACTGACTATAACACTGCATTTTCTGCTTTATAAACCTCCTCAATTTTGTAGTCAGGGGGAACACAGTTCAAGCATTTCCTGAATCTGTGTCTCTTGGGCTGTGGTCCTAAATGACCCCAAATCAGCACCTTTTAATCTCAATCAAGTCTCCATTTCTGAAAGAGACAATGAAGTCTCCATTCTGCTGGCTAACAGCCTGCTGAATACTTTGACTCCAAGGAATGCTCTTGGGCTTAGAATCAGGACTGCAGAGCCAATAAAACCCAAAGTGGGATGAGCTCTTCTTTCTCTGCATTGAGAAAGAAAAATACCAAAAGAGGACTAGCTACACACACGAACCTCAGGTCCAGGAAAACTCTAACTAAAATGCTATCTTAGGGGGACAAAATGTAAGAAGCTTGGACATGCCCTGGAAGTTTTAATCCAGGAACTGGCTGCTACTTACACCACTCTCTGGAGACTAGAGGCAGCAGAGGCTATTTTTTCGCAAAGAATTCTCACTGAAGAGGCACTGAGGAAGCTCTGAGTGATGTCCAGAAACAGCAGATTCCTGTTTGAGTCAAACACAGAACAAAGATCCATCCAGAGAGGAAGCATGTGTTGCTCAGTCTGGGACCTATGGGAAAGAGACGAAGGAGGGACTTAACAAATACTGCTGGAGAGAAAAGTGACATTTGTCCATCTTCGGGAATGTGTTTCGGGTTGCTCTGTGCATTATTGTTGTCAGTTGCTCGATTGTCTGCTGTTCTTTGTGATCCTCTGGACTGTAGCCCGCCCGGCTCCTCTGTCCATGGGATTTCCCAGGCAAGAATATTGGAGGAGGTTGGCATCCTCTTCTCCAGGGGATCTTCCTGACCCAGGGATCGAACCTGCATCTCCTGAACTGGCAGGTGGATTCTTTACTACTGAGCCACCTGGGAGGCCCTAATAAGAAATTATAACTCTAAAAGTTGGGTGATTTTAATTATTTAGCACAAGTATCAGACAACCCAATACCTAAGATATATTACTGGAGAAAGAACTTGAACTTCTCACATGTCAACCTAACAGAGCCTTAAAATAAATCAAAATTCTAACCATATCATTGATCAAAGATTGAGAACAATATACATCACTGATAAACACTTAAGAGTAGGTGTACACATCAATGGAGGTTATTTGGATATTTGATGGTAAATCCACACACATAATATTCGAGCTAATTTATAACCATATTTGCTGACCTAAGATGATGTCCATAAAATTTTGAGAAAATACAATCTTTAAGTGGTTGCATATTCATGTACAAATATTTCTCAAAGAATGGTTATTTTGTTCTGGTGTTTGCTTTTGAGTGGAAGGATTTTAGCAGAGGAAAGATATAGGAGACCTGGGTTCAATCCCTGGGCCAGGAAGATCCTGTGGAGTAGGAAATGGCAACCCACTTCAGTATTCTTGCCTGGGAAATCCCATGGACAGAGGAGCCTGGCGAGCTATAGTCCATGGGATCGCAAAAGAGTCAGACACAACTCAATGACTAAACAAAGATTTAGAGAAATTAGTATGCAAGCCTGTCAAAACATTTGCGTGAAAGAAGGGGAAAAAATTAGAATATGAATATAGATGGATCCATAAGGTAGAGAAATGCTGATGTCAAGTTATCATGGTCCTAACACTTCCTGGAAGTAAATCAAGCTTATGACTTCACCAACTGGTGAAGGAAAGTGAGAGAACGTTAAGGGAATATGTAAAACAGACACCTCCACCAGGGGGCTAATGAGGGCACTTTATTCTAGTTCAACAAATATACACGAAGATTTTTAGACACAGATTTCAGATAACAACCTAGGAGGGAGGAAGAGGGGGGTTGGTAAGATGAATATCAGTATGTCGACAGGTATTACACATCACCGTGAGGTAGAGAGTTTAGATTGTGACCACAGGACTTTATAAGCCAATAGACTTGAGCTCTAATCCCAGCCAAACCCTGAAGCCAGTATCTTCATCTTAACATGGAAGGTGACCTGTTTCTAGTAGGTGCCAAGTTAGAAGAATTGGGAAACTGCACATGATCTCAGTTGATGTTATTTGTGCCTAAATTGAAAATAACAAAGATTCATAACTGGCCATCTCATTATCTGTCAGGTGAAGTTCCTGGGAGGAGAGTCTCCGTGATCATGGGTGAGGTGTAGTGTTCAGAAACTTGGCAGATTCAACTCCTGACTCCATCTTTAATGCTTTGCTAGAAGTCATGCCCCAAATGGGACCACTATGTCATACGTCTCCCCAGATCTACGCAGCCAACCTGCAGCCTGAAACAAGTGGAGACATTTGCAAAAAATGGTTTGGCTAAAGGAAAATGGAGGTGGGTCTCCAAAGAAGGTATGGTTCCAAAGCTCCCATTTCTAATGCCGTCATACCTCCTGCCTTGAATGTTAGGGTGGCAGGACACAAGGCCACAAAAGGCCACTTACTGACCTTAAGCAAGAGGGAACAAGACACACTGGCTTTTTCTTAATGAACCATGGAATAAGGCAAAAGATAGGAGAACTAGCCGGGTAAAAAACGAGTTCTCACCTCTCAACCTGAGAGCCTAATTCCAGTGCCGTATCAGTCTCCAGGAATATCCCCTCTTCTACCTGCAGTGAAAGTTTCTGCAAGTTTCCACAGTGCTTGAGGCAGAATGATGCGTGCACGACATCCGTTTTATTTTTCAAATGCAGGCACATCTCCTTGACGTGGGCCATGGCATCTTTCACGAGCCGCTCCTCCTGAGACTCGTAGAGGCAGCTCAGGACCTCCTTCGTGTCCGTCTCCGAGAAGGATTTCCTCCCATGGGGCATCAGTGTGTGTTTCAGGAGCTCCCGCTTGATCTCCCTTGATACCACGCAGCCGAAAGTCGTCTCCAGCTCCACGGCCCTTCTTTCGTTGCAGAGGCCAAACAGGAAGTACCCGACGTGGGTCAGGCTGGGGTTCTTCAGCCTCTCCGCCCTGGACAGCAGTCTCCGCACGTCCCCAACGTGCCACCGGCGGCCGCCCAGCCCTTCCTCCTCCTGCTCTTCCGGCTCCAAGACGTAGAACACGGCGGCCAGAAACTGCTGGACGCTGAGGTGGATGAAAGAGTAGCAGGCCTCGCCGTCTTCGCCCTTCTGGAGAACGTTCCCGTCCAGGAAAGGAGAGAGGGCAGACGGGTCCACCCCAAGCCGCCTGAGGTCGTCCCCATCGAACACAGAGCTCCGCGCCCACACGCCCTCGGCAGCCAAGAGGCACAGGGGCTTGAGCGGCGCCTGGAGGCCGCCGTGCGGTGGGGGGAAGCGGCCGCAGAGGAAGCGCAGGAACAGGGCCGTGCTGGTCCTGCAGGTGGCGGCGGGGTCCTCCCCCCTCTCCATCTGCTGTCTCAGACACGTGCAGACCACCCAGCACACGGAGGGCGCCGAGCCCAGCTCGAACAGAGCCGCGTTGCTCTTCATCAAGCCGAAAGCTCGCAGGGCCTGACTCTCCTCCTCAAAGTGTTTCAGGAAATACGCCTTCCGCTCCTCCTCCAAGAAGCCCTCGATCTCTACGAAGAGCGGCTGTTCTGTTAAGAGCCGCAGCTCCTGCAGGGCGCCCGGTCGGGTGGTGATGAGTAAGGTGGCCTTGGGTAGCATCTTTCTCTTCAGTAAACTTCCCAGGAGGACGGGCACCGGCTTCTGCTTCTTCCAGTCGCCACATATGTCGTGGATGAGTGCCCCCGAGGGGACCTTCAGCTCATCAAAACCGTCGAGGATGAACAGGACTTTCTGTGCCCGGGCCAGGATCGCCGATATGTCATCCTGCACATGTGGCCAGTTGGCAGATATCAGCTCTGCAAAGGTGCACGTCCCCCGGTGGTTGAGCCCCTTGCAGCTGAGGTAGAAGGTGGAGTTGGAGGTCTCTCCCAGGTCGTCCTGCGTCCAATCCAGCATCAGCTCCTTGGCCAGTGTGGTTTTCCCAACGCCAGCAGGACCATGGAGCACCATCGTGAGTGGGGTGGACTGTGTGGGTGCCTGCGGGTTCAGGTATGTTATCAACTTGGGGCATCTTTGGGTGGTGTAGTGGAAACCACCGTCATCTCCTGACCACAGTATATCCTTCCAGACAGAGAATTTCTCCATCGTGTTTCTGTATCTCCTCTTCGCCTGTATTGATGTGCAAGGGGAAAGCATTGAGGTGAAAGTGATTGTACTCAACTGGAACATTTATACTGTAAAGGACCAACTTTAGGGAGGAAGAAATGGGCTTTCCCCTTCCTGGGTTCTTCTGACTGGTCTAAGAATTAAATTGACATGAGATTAAATTGACAAAAGAATTTTTTAAAACATTTTAATAACATATACAAGAACGAGAACCCAGGAAAACTGAATTAACTCACCAAAACTGCTGAAACCCTCCTCTTAAAAATTATCTTCAGCTTAAACAAAAAGAGGCTGCTGAAGGCAATAGCTTGGGACTCAAAGGGAAGGAAGGAAATACAGATGAAGACGGAAAGGCAAATGTTTGGTAAAGCATTGTTTGTGGGGCCAGCAGAGATGCTGGGACTCAGGGAAGACTCTGAGTGCCACATCCCGCTGGTTTCCCCTACTGTCCTCTACCCATGTTTTTTGCAGACATCGCTAGTGATAGAGACCCTCTTCCCAGAATCGTGGTGGTGGTTGTTTTAGTCACTCAGTCGTGTCTGACTCTTTGCAACCCCATGGAACATAGCCTAGCAGGCTCTTCTGTCCACGGAATTCTCCAGGCAAGAATACTGGAGTGGGTTGCCATGCCCTTCTCCTCTTAAGCCCTAACCCAGGCCTATAAAATCAGTATCCCTGGAGACAGGCTCAGGAAACAGTGTTTTTGACAAACCTTCCAGCTGATTATGATAAATGTTAGTTATAGGTCATGGGCATAGGGAAACAAAGACTCAGGTTCTCACAGTTGCTCAAGGTGAAGCCAAGATTATATCCAGGAGTTTAACACAAAAATCTGTGCTCCCAATCACTGACATTTTCTCATTGAAGTGAAAGTCACTCAGTCATGTGACCCCAAGGACTATACAGTCCATGGAATTCTCCAGGCCACAGTACTGGAGTGGGTAGCCTTTCCCTTCTCCAGGGGGTCATCCCAACCCAGGGATCAAATCTGGGTCTCCCACATTGCAGGAGGATTCTTTACCAGCTGAGCCACTAGGGAAGCCCAAGGATGCTGGAGTGGGCAGCCTTTCCCTTCTCCAGCAGATCTTCCCGATTCAGAAATCAAACCAGGGTCTCCTGCATTGCAGGTGGATTCTTTACCCACCGAGCTATCAGGGAAGCCTCCGTGAAACAAGAAGGAAGTAAACAAAAATCCTTACATCCTCGTGCATTAAATGGGCAACACTCAGGGATGATTCACAAGACAAAAAACACGGTTTAGTAAGTACATGGTGGGGTGGGGCGGAGGTACACCCAATCAGAAGATTTATTATGCAGAATATTTCAAAACACAACGTATGATAAGGGCTCATGATCCTTAGAAGATATTTAACATAAAAACACTCATGCAGGGACTTCCCTGGTGGTCCAGTGACTGGGACCTTGCCTTCCGATGCAGGGGTTGCAGATCCGATCCCTGGTCGGGGAGCTAAAATCCCACACGCCTCATAGTCAAAAAAACCAAAACATAAAAAAAGAAGCAGAAGCAATATTGTAACGAACTCAATAAAGACTTAAAAATAGTCCACATGAAAAAAAAACTCTAAAAAAATTAAAATGTTCATGCTAAAATGCTAAATCAGAAGAGCACAATAATCGAAAAACATCACCACACCTGAAATGTGCCAGTTAAAGCAAGACAATCAGAAGGGAGAAAATTCCATAGGAAGTCATTGGCAGCGACCCCCGTTCAAGTCTTTTCTCCACTTAATAAAGAGAGAGTTCAGCTTGAGGACTGCAAAAAACCCTTCTAAGGGACTTCCTTGGCACTGGTTAGGACTCGATGCTTCCACTGCAGGGGGCCTGGGTTCCAAGATCCCACAGGCTGCTGGTTGGCCAAAAAAATAATAAAAGCCTCAGGCCAGCCATTAAGGCTTGCAATGTTCAGTGCTACAGACCACCAATAATTGCCACTGACTTAACAAGACAGAGAAACAGACTGGAGAGTCAGTACTCACCTTGTTCCAGCTAGGACTCAGTTGCAGCCTGTGGGTATTTCACACAAATGAAATCTCCAATAAGAAAAGTCCCCTGCCAACCCATGCTCTAGGATTGGCCCCTAGGCCCCGGGGTGAGGGCTGGACTTCCTGCCCAGGGTGAAATGGCCCTCCTACTAACAGTGGCTGGTTCTCAATCTTGAAAATGCAACTCACATTGCAATCACCCAGGTCCTACCCTTGGTGATTCTAATTGAATTGGTCTGGGGTGGGCTTTAGGAAGCCAGGAGGCTTCAAAAGCTCCTCAGGTGATTCTTACATCCACCAAAGTCCTTGACTTTCCCCAATTAACTGAAACTGACCAGGGGCCAGACAGGAAATTCAAGCATGGCTGGACTAGGATACCTGCTGCAGCAGGGGGAAGTGAGAACAAGAAACAGTTTCCCTGGACAGCTTGCTTATTCCTGAGGAGGGGAGGGTGAGCTGGTTCCTTATGTGGAGAGAGGGTAGGCATGTCCAGGGGTCGGACTGGTGGGGTGGCTTGTGTGGTCTGCTGGCACTAAAAACCCTCTTGATGAAAGTGAAAGAGGAGAGTGAAAAAGTTGGCTTAAAGCTCAACATTCAGAAAATGAAGATCATGGCATCTGGTCCCATCACTTCATGGGAAATAGATGGGGAAACAGTGGAAACAGTGTCAGACTTTACTTTGAGGAGCTCCAAAATCACTGCAGATGGTGATTGCAGCCATTAATTTAAAAGACGCTTACTCCTTGGAAGGAAAGCTATGACCAACCTAGATAGTATATTGAAAAGCAAAGACATTACTTTGCCAACCAACATACATCTAGTCAAGGCTATGGTTTTTCCAATAGTCATGTGTGGACGTGAGAGTTTGGCTGTGAAGAAAGCTGAGCGCTGAAGAATTGATGCTTTTGAACTGTGGTATTGGAGAAGACTCTTGAGAGTCCCTGGGACTGCAAGGAGATCCAACCAGTCCATCCTAAAGAGGATCAGTCCTGGGTGTTCACTGGAAGGACTGATGCTGAAGCTGAAACTCCAATACTTGGGCCACCTCATGCGAAGAGTTGACTCATTGGAAAAGACCCTGATGCTGGGAGGGATTAGGGGCAGGAGAAGGGGATGACAGAGGATGAGATGGCTGGATGGTATCACCGATTCGATGGACATGAGTTTGAGTGAACTCCAGGAGTTGGTGATGAACAGGGAGGCCAGCGTGCTGCAATTCATGGGGTCGAAAAGAGTCAGACGCGACTGAGCAAATGAACTGAGCTGAACTGAAGGAGGTGTTGAGTGTTGGGAACACGACATAGGACTCTGCTTTTGCTCCAGGCTCTTCAAAATTGGCAGTTGGGCTTTTGGGTCTCTTTGTATCTTTTGTCCAGAATTTGCCCCAACTGCACATGTACACGGTTATTTTTAGTCCCATATAGATTCTTTGTGGCTTCTGCAGATGGCTCAGTGGTAAAGAATCCCCCTGCCAATGGAGGAACCGCAGGAGACCTGGGTTCAATCTCTTGGTCGGGAAGATCCCCTGGAGAAGGAAATGACAACCCATCCCAGCATTCTTGCGGGAAATCCTACGGATGGAGGAGCCTGATGCAGTCCATGGGGCTGCAGAAAGTCAGATTTGACTTAGCGACTGAGCACACACACAGGTGTCTGTGTTTTGTTGTTGTTCTAGTTGTTTATTTTTTTTCATGAGTCAGGTTTGTGTTTTTTTTAACCCGCTTTTGAAAACATAATTAACAAATAGACATTTTATATATGTAAGGTGTATTATGTGATCTTTTGATATATGCTTACACTGTAAAATAATCACCACTGTCAAACTCACACATCCATCACTTCACACACACTGTGTGTGTGTGTGTGTAAGAAGTGTTTTCTATTTTACCGTGATTTGCTGAAATTGGAAGATCTTTGGCCAGAGACTTTCTGGAACCTTTCTCAAAACCTAGGAGAAAAACCTTGATTCCTGTTTTCACCTTTTCCTTCTCTTTCCCCACAAAATAAACTACATAGTATTTTGTTTAGTTTTATCAACCAATAAGCATAAGCAAATGGGAATTGAAATCCCATCTTGCCATGTATCGACCTACTAGTTATAAACAGTATCTGGCAATTCGATGCTTCTACGCACACACGTACAATACAAACCCTGAGAATGTATTTCTCTCTCACTCTGTAAAAAGTTGCATCTCTCATCCTCTTTTCAACACTCACACTTACGATCCAGAAATATTGAAAATACAAATCCAGTCAATGTATTGGTGATTAACTTCGCCAATAAACAGTGGGTACAAATGAAACCAAAAATGGTGTTTTTTGGAAGCCCATCTCATAAAGAATGGGGACACGTTCATACACTCCTGGGAGAGATGACAGCTGTGCAAATTAAACAAACGCCCAAGAAAACTAAGAGCTACCAAAACAGGTTATGTTAGCCATGGCCTGCAGTGCCATTCAGCATTTTAAAGGACGGTTTAGCAGCCTGTATAATTAAAGGGAAGTGTCAGTGATTGGTTTTTAAAGGAAAATCAGTCATAGTGTTAGTTTTTATTAATAATAAAACTATTATTTTGTTAATAACAATAAAATTGTGGAACAAACTATTGCTTAAAACCATTGTAACAACATTGCACATATTACACCCTTTAAATCTCATAAAATTTATGAAGTAGGTACTCTGATTATTTCAATCTTTTGAGTGCTAAACAGTAACGTTCAGGGGAATTCCCTGGTGGTTCAGTGGTTAAAACTCTGGACTTCCAATGATGCAGGGGCACTGGTTTAAACGGCAACCCACTCCAGTGTTCTTGCCTGGAGAATCCCAGGGATGGCGGAGCCTGGTGGGCTGCCATCTATGGGGTTGCACAGAGTCGAACATGACTGAAGCAACTTAGCAACAGCAGCAGCAGCAGGGAACAAAGATCCCACATGCCACCCATCACCGCCAAAAAAAAATTTTTTCAAGTAATGCTCAATTAGCTATAGGATTATAATTGGCTGATCCAGGATTCAAATCAAGACAATAAGGCTTGCCAGTCAGTGACTTGAACTATTAGCTAAGCCCAATGCTACCTAACCAACTAAGTCACCAAGTGTATAGTTGTTTACTCACACACTTGTTGCTGTTGCTGTTCAGTTGCTCAATCATGTCCGACTCTTTGCAACCCCATGGGCTGCAGCACGCCAGTCTTCCCTGTCCTTCACCAGATCTCCTGGAGCTTGCTCAAACTCATGTCCATTGAGTCAGTGATGCCATCCAGCCATCTGGTCCTCTATCATCCCCTTCTCCTCACACCTTCAATCTTTCCCAGCATTAGGGTCCTTTCCGGTTACTCACACATGCACACACGTTTCGGAATTCAGAAGAACAGCTGGAAAAAATACAATCCCATAGGTATCCCTAGAATCATACATGTTGTGAGCCAGTCTTTACATGATTTTATTAATCATCCCATAACCCTACATGTGCTCTTAACATTCTCATTTACGAGTGAAGAAATTAAGACTGAAATGTCAGCTAACATCCCGAAGTTCATATAACTCGTGGGTGGCAGGGGAGAAGGGTGCAATTAAACAGTCTTCTGTTGGAGTAAGTGAGTTTGGGGAGGGTAGACCAAGCCCGCAAAGGTGGTCGGATATTCAAAAGAGGAACTCCGTGGCCAGAACATAGCACTGGTTAAGTTGATAAGAAGCCACAATTCCAAAATACTTCAACAGCCTGTCCAGTGCTGTTACAGCTGACTTAAGCCAGGCCATGGGTCTCTGTAAACAGGCAGGTGAAGGTCACAGACAAGGCAGGACTGTTAGCCTGAGAAGGAGAAATAAAACCCACCATCTAAATCGCCTGCTTCTAACTCACAGGCTTGGAGAATGAACTTATGGTGGCCAGGGGGAGGGATTAGGGGAAGGATAGTTAGGGAGTTTGGGATCAACATATACAGGCTGCCGTATTTAAAATGGAGAACCAACAGGGACCTGCTTTAGTGCACAGGGAACTCTGCTCCCCTTTCTGTGGCAGCCCGGACAGGAGGGGGGCTCGGGGGAGGACGGACACACAAAAAGGCAGGGCTGAGTCCCTTCACTCTCCACCCGACACACTCACAACAGTGTTCGTCGGCTGTAACCCTCAATACAAAATAAAAAGTTGAAAAATAAATAAATTTCTTGTAATTTGGGTCTCCAAATGCTGCCATTGGTGACCATGTAGATGAACCTGGAGGGCATTTGGCTAAGTGAAATTAAGCCTGACAGAGAAAGTCACATGCTGAAAGGCATCACCTATATGTGGAATCTTAAAAAGCTGAACTTGTGGGGACAAGAGAGTAGAACAGTGGTTCCCAGGGCCTGGGGAGGGGGGGGAAAGGGAGACACTGGCCAAAGCCACAAACAGCAGCGATCCTGATGCCTGACCAGTTATCAAACTGAGAGCATGACTCGACTAGGAAAGGACTGAACCTCACCCCACGATGGATAAAAGCTGTCGTACCCTCTACCGGGAGATGACTGGCATGCTTCCAGTCGTATGAAGAATACTGGCATTATCACGTCAAGTGAAACCCTGAATTTCCCATGTCTGTATCCAAAAGGGAAGTGTGGTTGTGTGCTTTTGTGCTTAGACGTTCAGTTCTGTCCAACTCCTTTGCGCCCACCCCCACACCCTATGGACTGTAGCCCGCCAGGCTCCTCTCTGTCTTTGGGATGTTTCCTGTGAGAGTAATGGAGTGGGTTGCCATTTTCCTCCTCCAGGAGATCTTCCCGGCCCAGGGATCGAACCTGCGTCTCCGTGTCTCCCGCACTGCAGGCGGATTCTTTATACACTGAGCCATTTGGGGAAGCCCAGAGTATGGTTAAAGGATGTGTTTTGGAAGCCAGGTTGATGAGAAGCAGCGACTGTGGCTTTCCCCTCTGTCCGTTTAGCTAAATTTGTACTACGTTTCCCAGAATTTTCTTCCCCCTCCAGCTCTGGGTTAGGAGTGACCACAACAGGAACTGACGCAAGGCACCGAAGGTGGAAGTGAAGCTGCGGGCCTGCTGACATGCAGATGCTAAATGTGATCACACTCAGGGGGCCTGTGTTCAGCCCACACACCTTATATGGGACTTGCCGGCCCACCCACTGGTGCGAGCCCACAGCCAAGCCCGGTGCCTCCAACTCTCCCAGCTCCTTCAACGAGGCCAGCACCTGCACCGCCTTTTTAAGACCTGTGGTGAAGAGCCCTAGGCTCCACTGAGACAGGAGCCAGAGATGGACAGGTTAACACCGGTTTTCTCAAGCACTCCAGTTCTGCCCCTATCTACCCTGCCGCCCCCAGCCACACACACCCAGGTTCGCCTCTCAACACCCAGTCCAGCTGACTTTTCATGACATCAGGAGGACCACAGATGCTACCACAGTGGCCTTCCACAAATTTCTTCCTCCATGGTCACAATCCCATCAAGTCCAATCCCTGTAATAAAGCCTGTATCCCATGTCACGGTAATCCTTAAGTCCTGAGGGAATTGTAACTGGAAACGTTTCAGATCTACAGTGTGACTACGTGTGTCTGTTCATGCGTGCTAAGTCTGGTCTGACTCTGTGTGACCCCGTGGACTGTAGCCCGCCAGGCTCTTCTGTCCATGGGATTCTGCAGGGAATAATACTGGAGTGGATTGTCATTCCCACCTCCAGGGGACCTTCCTGATCCAAGGATTGAACCCAGACCTCCTCTATTGCAGGCAGACTCCTCACTGTTTGAGCTACCTGGGAAGCCCAGGGTGTCTTAAGTTATCTTAGATTTTTGGCAAAGATAGCATTATGACAATATAATAGGGAATACTTTAAATCAATGGTACGTGCATATCCAGAATAGGTGCCATAACTATTCAGTTTGTCTCAGCCGGAATGGAAGTTTAAGAACAAAGTCGTGACTTAACCTTACGTGTGTGTGTGTTCAGTCGCTCAGTCCCGTCTGACTCTTTGTGACCCCATGGACTATACAGCCAGCCAGGCTCCTCTGTCCATGGGCTTCTCCAGCCAAGAACACTGGAGTGAGCTGCCATCTCCTCCTCCAGGAGCTGTTCCCAGCCCAGGGGTCGAACCTGCGTCTCCTGTGTCTCCTCCTGGATTGGCAGGCAGAATCTTGACCGCTGAGCCACCTGGTATGTGCGTATCTCATTTAGGTTCAAAATCGACACTAGTGGATAATCAATGCTGACATAATGTTGGGAATATTGCAGAAGTGGGTGGAGATGGTGGAATAATTGTTGCCAAGCTCAGATTCAACTGCTCACCACTCTAAAACCAGTATTGGAGGGATTTCCCCAGTGGTCCAGTGGTTAAGACTTCATCTTCCCACACAGACGGTACGGGTTCCATCCCTGGTTAGGGAGCTGAGATCCCGCATGCCTCATGGCCAAAAACAAACAACTACCAAAACATACAATCTATATTGTAACAAACTGAAGAAAGACCAATTTAAATGGTCCACATCAAGCAATATGTTCTTTTAAAACAAAAGTACTGGAGAGGCAAGTGTTGGTAGAAAGTGAAAATTGCTTTAATCAGAAGGCCAGCCATCTGGGAAGAAGATGGACCCATGTCCCAGAATCCACTCCACAGATTCTGTGTGGCCAAAACAGCTTTTTTTTTTTTTACGTGTTTATCGAGTTTAATCTTACTTGCATTTCCAAATTAGAAAGCGTATTGACTGTATGACATTATCTTTAAACTATTACAATAAATTAATTGCACGTTGTTATTATTGTACATGATTACGTACACTATGTACCTCCGTTCATATGTAGTTTTTGGTAAGGGCTTGTTCGTTGGCTCCGAAGCATAATATTCTTATGTGAATGAATATGTAGATGATTACTTAAGTTAATTCTATCATACCTAGATCTTTAAAAATTATATAATCGTGAATTCACAAACACTTAGGTTATACTGAATAGGATTTAATCATTCCTTGATGATTCNCCGAAGCATAATATTCTTATGTGAATGAATATGTAGATGATTACTTAAGTTAATTCTATCATACCTAGATCTTTAAAAATTATATAATCGTGAATTCACAAACACTTAGGTTATACTGAATAGGATTTAATCATTCCTTGATGATTCTAGTTGATAGTGTCATCATGGGCAGCTGTGGTTTTGTAAGGTGCTCTGAAACATCACATCGTATTAACTTCATGGTTGTTTGTAGCTTCCAGGGAAAAGGGGAGGGTCTTGTTTATTTTCAATGGAAACAATTAACACTCTTTTACAGTTTATTAGTTTGGATAATACAGATCTAAATGACAGAGACCATGCTTCCTGTACTAAAAGTGTCGTTAACACGTATTACGTGCTCACTAAGTGTATGTCAGACGCGTAAAGAAACAGCAGAAGGGTGGGATGAATGTGTATTGATGAATTTCTTCACAAAAAACAAATCTCTATTGAAAGCAGATTTCCAATATTGCCTACATCTAAAGTCTTTTTGTTTTGTTAGAAATATGTTTTAAGATTCAGAATTATCATTTGTAATTATAGCTAGACATGAAATAATAATATAGATTCATTTGGTATCATATTACTTAAAAAGACTTTTTTTTTTAGTTTGTTTTGCTTTACAACACTGTATTCGTTTTGCCATGAATCAGTTACGAGTGTATATGAGTTCCCAATCCTGAACCCCCCTCCCCCTTCCTGCCCCATACCATCTCCCTGGATCATCCCCGCGCATCAGACCCAAGCATCCTGCATCCTGTATCGAACCTAGACCAGCGATTCAGGAGATTTGGGAGAGTGGCATTGTAACATGTATGATATCATAAGTGAAACAAAACAGCTTTTAAAAGCAAAGAATCTCAGTGAATCATTGAGGCAAGTTAGTCCCTGCATCCTTTTCCAGTTGCATGCCGACTGTCTGACTCTTCATGATCTTTCTTCCTTTTATAAGTTTTTTTTTTTTTTTTTTAAAGGCGGGAGGCGAAGTCCCGCTCCGAGTCCCGGGGAGCAGAGTGACTCACGCGCTCGGTGCCCGCCTCTCGCACCGCGCGCCCCTCGCGCCGCCCGCCCCCGGCAGGTACCGGGTCGGAGCCAAGATTTTTTTTTTAATATGGACCGTTTTTAAAGTCTTTATTGAATTTGTTATAATATTGTTTCTGTTTTATGTTGTGGTTTTTGGCCCGTAAGGCAAATGGGATCTTAGCTACCCTCTTCAGAGGTCAAATCCACAACCCCTGCTTTGGAANAGATTTTTTTTTAATATGGACCGTTTTTAAAGTCTTTATTGAATTTGTTATAATATTGTTTCTGTTTTATGTTGTGGTTTTTGGCCCGTAAGGCAAATGGGATCTTAGCTACCCTCTTCAGAGGTCAAATCCACAACCCCTGCTTTGGAAGGTGAGGTCCCAACCACTACACCACCAGGGACTCCCACGTGATCTTTCTTCAGAAGTTATCTTGCCCATGTGATCAGCCTGAGGGATCCCTAAGGGAGTAGAGAGCTAGCCACTCTTTAAGGACTTAATTCTTCATTCTTCTT